>CM060969.1:56730215-57050215 GCA_030765045.1 Tenodera sinensis
CATATACGCACAAGCATACCTACATTTTTATGGGAAAACTAAAGCCTATTAGTATCGTTTCAAAATAAACGACAATCCAATGTGTAAGTATAGCGAAAATGAACAAACAGTAGACCATCTGATTTTTTAGAGTAGTCTGGTAGACAGGTAAACAAGAATCGTCAAAAAAGCAATAACAATGGTAGGTGGAAATTGGACACTCAACAAAAAAGAACTTATACGAAAACATACCAAACATTTTGTTAGGTTCATAGATGGTATAAATTTTGATAATTTGTAATCGCAAATATTAATGCAAATTTTCAATAATTTGTAACTGTGTACCCAAGAATATAGTATTACTCGCTATGTAATGAATATACTGTTATATAAAGCTCAAAAACAAATCAAATCTACATGAATGTTACTCTACACATGTTCATTTTTTGGACTTAAAGGAACACAAAGTCCTTGACGGATTCAGTGTGTAGCACACAGCAGCTTTAAAATAGTGAATGGTATATGTAAAATGATTTACTGTTTTGAATAGTACTGGGAAAGGCCAAAGGAAGAGGTGCGAGTTTTATCTAAAAGATGCAATCCAATGTCTTATTTTCAAAAATGCTATTGTGTACAGATGGAGTTGTGTGGCCATAATCATCAATAAAAGCTTGGAACAATGTTATTTTCTTGGGCAAATTGGAAACGTAGGCTGTAAAATCTTAATGACTTCATGAAGCATAGTGTTTCACAAACGACACAAACACTAGTTGATTGTAAGAAATGAAATATGGTGCTGTAACTAGGCTTAATCACACATCGTTTGTAGTTAGTATTAATAGGCATTAGGGTAGTGAATAGATAACTCTGAAATATTGAATAAATAAGCATAAAATATCAATCGCTGGAACGTGGTTCAAATTTAACAAAAACACGTGCGCGGCGTAAAGCAAAAGACGGTCAGGGTTAAGCTACTTCACACCGCATACAGGCCGGCGAGCAAACTATGGCGTCCAAGGTCGAGCTGCCTCACGCGACTGTTTCTGTATACATGATTAACAATTAAGCCGCAAGACCATTACTTTCCAGAGCCTTCGAGAGCTATACGGCAGCCGACGTACTTGAGGAAGTACCTGAAAGGTCCGTGTGACATCATCTCCACTACAGGTATAAACAAAATGTGATCACAATATAAACATCTAACACCCTAGCATTATAACAAATTTTACACGCTATATATGATTAGAATGAAGGGGGTGCATGTCTGTGTCTGTGTGTGTGCACGTGTTAAGAAATATAGAAGCAACATCTTCAGAGAACACAGTAATCAGGCTCTCCCACCGAAAAGAAAATGAAACTTTCAAACTTAAAAGGAGCGTAGTAAGAAAGCAAGAGAAAATCTCAGAATGGAGTAGACAATTTGCCTCGTCAGTGAACTGGAGAAGAAGGAAACGTCAAATAAAGTTTTGTAATCTTCCAACCCCAACCTAACATGTTACAATATCCTTTCCTTTCTTTTTTAGAGACATTTGTTTCTGCAGTCAGTGGGGTAGTTTTTAATGAATTTTTTCAACATCAACCCATCTTATTTGTACAAATGTGTCTTCAAGTCTATGAATGATAGTTAATATCAGCTGACCTTGTCGGGAATGATTTACCACTACTACGAGAATTACGAGCTGTCAGATGCTTTTCTTCTTGCATAAAACCTTTGGTACTACTGCATGCCTAAAAACGTCATTTCCTTCGTCTTTCTACTGTTCATTAAATAGCTTATTTATTTGGTGGCTATTTTCAACAATTTCTTTTTCCAGTAAAAAGCTCCAAAGAACATCGTGACAAAACGACAAACCGAAGAATCCCACTCCTGACACCATTGTCTTTATTCACTTTCTCTGTATCTCATACACTCATTAAGATGATGCAATCACTCGACACCCATTAGGACCCTCTTCAAAACGACCGAGGTAAACTTTCTCAACGACACGCACGCACAGCTGTCTCGCAATCACTGTCACACTGTCCAACTCATGGCTATAACCGCAAACTCATTCACTGTTGTTTCTTGGTCTCCCTATATAGTGAGGATGAAGTCTTACGGACCTTTCTCGATTTCTACCCACACGTTGGCGATCATGTGACCAGATTGTTCTCGAAAGTTCTATGTAAAGCTCCTTTTGAGTAGTCGCTCTTATTGTTTTAGTTACGTACACACAGCGACACGAGGCATCCTGACCTTGAAGGCCTTTGCCCTCTCGCCGACCCTGTATGTGGCGTGAAGGCACCCTGCCCCGACAGTCTTTTGTTTTGTGCCACGGCCGGCGTCCCAATATCATTGTTTAACAATTTAGAGATACCGAAGTTGCCATTAAGCAGCTGGTTTGCACTGTATTTGAAAAAAAATAATAATGAACACAAAACACATTTTTGAATTGTTAAAATGAAAAAATGAATAAATACAACGCAAAATGATTCGCCGACTCCGTTATGGTAATGGATATGTCGAGTTTATTTTATTCGAGGCTTTTACCACTGACTTTAATTAATACAATGTTCTAAGCCTCTCTGCATCAAGAAATTAATGGCAACAAAAAGAATATTTGTTTACTGGCGTGTCATTGCACCGCGGTGAGTTATGAATATAATTCTATGCTGTAAACAATTCTGAAATTCTAATGGTAAAAGCAGAAGTATGTATGTGACACATACAGAAAAGATATTTTAGCGCTAAAAGTCGCCTGCCCTACCCTTCCTCCTCACTTTCAGTAAGGCCCCGATAGTCTCCCCTTCATCGGGATGTGTCCGCCGTGAGAATGAGTTGGGAACCAAAACCCAGCGTTGCCACATTTCTGTTAGAAATGAAACTTTGCATGACTTTTTAACATTCCATTGTGGTTAGAATTCATTAGAATGAAGGTAAAAGGGCATTTACGGTATTGTTCAGGCATGTTTGGGTTACATTTACTGAAATAGTAAACTAGTTTTATATCCATTCGTCAACAAGCTAGACGGCTCCAGATATTTTGCACAATTTTTTTTTTTCTAACGAAACGGTTCTTTATTGACAATAATTGTATTGAACATATTTGTTACACTCATCATGTAGAATCCCTTGCTGACGTATGGCCGAAGCAACATCTTCCACCCTTGACATCGATTTCACAATTATTTCTCATATAGTCCATTAACTTGCTGAAACATTTTGATGTTCTCCACCCGGACAGTAAAAGTTACTCTCAAAGCGCGTTTTAATTGGCCCGCATTGTAACATGATGCGATTTAGCAAATTCATTGCTACAGAAAGCAGAGCGCATGCAAATTATGTCGAGCTGAAAACCTGCATAGAGGAGTGTAATGAATAATTAAAGCCAGCCTTTTTCTTTCAGCCCTTTCATTTGTGCTTTGTTTTACATCCTGCAGAGTTAACACCAGGTAAAGCAGGGGAGGATTTTAGAGCTTCTGCTCCAAGGAAATATATTTAAATGAATGGGGATGTTACACAAGTATTATTCGTAAGTTAACAGATTTTTCTTAAAATATACTCGATACTAGAAATTAACCCTAGCATTACCAAGCCTTATTCCATAACTTAGATTACAAAGGTAGGGTGGCGTAATTTGTGACCACCAATAGTAAAATGTCTGAGAAATTTTATTTTAAAAATGGATATTACATCCTCTCATGTTCATAAAGGTAATATTTAACAGTGCTTAACTATTCCTTTTTTACTCTTTCACATGAATCACATTAGATATTATGCCAATCCGTATTACGGACTTACACTACGAACGGAGCTCACCACCACTGGCAACAAGATATCTCAACAATTTTTAAAGCAGATTTACTTTAAATTGGGCATTATATCTAGTCATCTAGGTAGTATTTAACCTTGTTTAACTATTCCTTTCTACTTTGTTTACATAAATTAAATTATACAAACGGAGAGCACTTTATGACCAACTTGACATTTCATTGTTTCTCGAAAAGACCACAATGTAAAACTTGAAACAAATACGCAATTCAGCAGCAGAAACAGTAATTGACGATAAATATTAACTGCATGTCTTTAAACAAAAGATTAAAATAGAAAATTTGAAAAATTACAATAGGCGGGCATAAAGCACTCCCCATCTTGGTAATGAACATTAACATTTTATTTGTCAAATTCAACAGCCTGATGACGCATTTTTATTACTTTCTTCATCCAGTTCTTCACAAGTGATTCTTACAAAAGATGGTTGTTCCTGTTGAAAAATAAGTTTGAGGTATTATTGAATTAAAAATGAATAACAAATGAGTCTTTCAGAAAGAATAAGTCTTCAGAGGCTATACACAAAACATTAAATATATAAAATTTAGTTGTCACATCTTAAACACGTGGTATTTTAGTAAAAATCATTAAAGCCATTTTTGAAATAATAAAAACACAAAACAAAATGTAAACAGTAGCTCAGGTTGGAGGGATATTCTTGAAAACTTTTGATTGCATCCTTGAAAATAAAATGAATCTGGTATTTAATTAACTTCCTGTTTTTTAATTATGTTGCTCTCAGTCATAAAACATACGCACGAACATTTTGGTTAAGTCAGTCTTTTTGCATTAAGAAAATTACAGACGTAGTTCTCGATTAAACCTCACCATGCATTTTTAGATAGAATAAATTTATTTCTTTACTTGTAATATAAGCAGCTGGACGACCGAGGTTTCCTCATTTTTTTCTTTTCTTTTCTTTCTTAATCGTATTTATTCGGAGAAAAGGAGTGTGGATTGTGTCTCGTAAAAGAAGAATCAGTAAAGAAAGTCGTGTGAGTGCAATACTTTGCTTTTATATTTCAATCATAGAAACGTGTATGAATTGCGTGTTGAAGGGCCAGTAAATATGAATGTGTTACGTAAAAGAAAAGCGTGTAGAAAAAACCATGTGAAAGTAATATATTGTATAGTAAAATAAATAAGATAAAAACCTTCCCCATGATAAACTATATATACGTGCCGAATTTCGCTCGAGATTAACGGTTACATATGTGCAAACATCCAGTTTGTGTATACTAAATTATACGAACTGATTGTAGAATACCAAGTAGAGAAAGATGTAAACGTTTTATCTAAAAGTCAGCAGAGAAAACAGGTGAATCTAATATGAAGCATTTCTAAATCAATAAAGAAATTTCCGGAATTTCACCGGAAATATGTTTTGAGGCCCCCTGAATAAAAAAAAAGCATTTTTAGAAAAAGGTTCGTGTTTATTTGTATGTGTGTGTGCGTGCGTACATGTGTGTGTGTGTGTGTGTGTGTGTGTCTATCGGTCTGTCGACAGCATAACTCAAAAACGAAAAGTCGGTTAAAAACCAAAGTTTGTATTTAAGTTTAATGTCTTTACAGAATGCGACACGCAGATTTTGAAGAAAATAGCCCCACCCTAAACTACCCTTTACATGGAAAATTTTTCCAAAATTTTTATTTTCTTGAAAATGGTTGATTTTAATTAAAATTTTTGAGATACTTTTATGACAAATGAAATGTATATTTTGAATTTTCTGGCTATAGTCTATCTAGTCCTGTTTAGTCTCGATGCCTTTTGAATAACTCGTAAACTGTAAGAGATAGACAGAATCTTCCTATACAAAAATGTAGATCTCGCTAAAACACGCAATTTTTGTCTAAATAGAGTGAACCATTTTGAAGATGTTCCTTGTTATGTGTGTCGGGTTTTAAAACTTTAGTGAAATGGAACATCGTTGTTCATTTTCTTATATGTTAAGCGTGCAAAGAGAACGGGATCGGAAGGCTTTAATAGATTTGACTATTGCTCAAATCCTACTGTATTCCCATATTACCCTTGCACCTACAAGGAAATAAGCAACAAGATAGTTTCTGTAAATGTTTATCTCAACTAACACGAAGAAGATATAGGAATAAACATTTCTAAGAATGGTTAGTACAAGAGTAGAGAAAGTTATGTGAGTGCAGCACATCAGATCTTTTTAAAGAAAAATTGTGAATGTAATAAGTAGCATTTCTGTTTCAAACGTACAGAAAATTCTATGAATTATTTGTAGAAGGGGGAATAAAAATGTTATTTGTGGGTAAAATCGCGTTTCTTCAGGGCAGACATCTATATTATATTATATTATATTTATTATATTTATTATATCTATATTGTATTACATGATAAACAATAGGCTGTGTTTAAGATTATTTTTCTTAACCCTTCGTTTGTTATTATGGGTTTATACTTCTGTATTAATAATTATTGCTTAACGTTTTATGTGAAGCTGCACGTCATAGCTGTATCATTTTCATTTCTTTTATATATAAACTCAGGCAATCAAGCTGCACGAACCTATCTGGCAATGTATTTATAACCCGTTGAGTTTGTTCCACATGGTTGAGAAAAACTCTTAAGGTTGCACTCATATGATTTTCTCTAGTCACACATGTACATACAAACTATTCTTAAAGAAGCTATCTCTTCCATGTACTTCTATCATTTTTAATCAAGATAAAATTTTTAGAAATTTTTATTCCGTATTTCCTTGAAGGAGCGATGGTGAGATCTTTTAAGACCGGACCGCCATATGATGACTTTAAAATGTCACTCTTTAATGTAGCCAGGAGATCAACAAATAAAAAGGAACAACGATTTCCCATTTGAAAAATTTATAAGCATTTTTTAACTTCAAAAAAATAAATAGAAATATATTGGAAGTGGTTAACACCGCCCCCCCCCCAAAAAAAAAAAAGTTATTTCACATAAATTGTGCGCTACATTGTGTTTCGTATACTAAGATGTCTATCTCTCATGATTTATCAGTAATGCGAAAGTAACTATAATCTTCGCAAAACTTAAAGGCATATGGAGGCGGGGCGTACTGCGGACTCCAGCGAATCCTAAGCTAGCCCCTCCTACCAGCGCTGCCGAATGTGGTGCATGCATCTCACACACTCTTATGTACAGACCCTCTGCCGGTACACGCACTACGCTTGGCAACAGCGCTCTGCTTGAGCATTGGCCAGCGTTCATATGCCTTTAACTTTTGCGAGCGGTATAAGATCGAAGAGGATTTAAGATGCTATTACCAGAAAATTCACGATTGTTTCATTTGTCATGGAAATATCTTAAATATATAGGTACCTAGTAGTTCAATCAAAATCGTTAAAGCTATTTTTGAGAAAATCGAAATGTTTGAAAAATGCATTTAAAAGACCATGTTACATCTTTACATCTTCTTCCGTGTGCATTTGTTGTTACTTCGGGAAATTCTTATCGATGTAGTGGCCAAGGTCAACGCTAGGAATACAGCGGCCCCAATGGTCAAGGTCCACGCTAGGGGTAGTGAAAAAAAGTATATTCCAGTAGCTCTCTTTGAAGAAAAACTTAAACTCAGCTTTCAAAAATAAAAAAATAAGTAAATAAAAAGTACGGAACATTTTCGGGGGACATACTTTCCCCTGCGTTAAATCCGAATCCGCGGTATTCTGGATCGCGTTATTTCGGGCGTCTACTGTATATGACGTAGCATATTGGTTGAATCATAAGCACATTCCTTCTTACACTGCATGCCCCTGCTTCACATTGCGATATAAATTGATTTAAAACTATGTAACAATAGTTCTTCATGGCCTACTTAATAGAACTAAAGACACTTTTTCTTACGACTGTAGAGTAAACCCGAGAAAATAGTAAACAATAAACTTATTGGAGTTCTCTCTATTTGACGTAGATGTGATACCAGTTAATTGTAAAATATATTTGCTCACTTTTCCAGCACCCAGTAATGCTGCTCCATACACCAATGGAATAAAGTATTCGCCTCCCTTAATGCCAAAGCGCATCAGCACAAAAAGCAGGTTCCATATAATACAATATCGACCTTAGGACCACGAAAGGTACCCTTTTCGTACATCATTTAAAAGGGTTGAGAAGTATTGGCAGTTCAGGGGGACACTTTCACTGGCAGCAATATCCATAATGATCCAAGCGCGTGAATTTGCATAAATATGTCGAGAGATACATATAGGCAGGGAGAAGGTTGTGATGCATGTTGGGAATTTGAACGTGGGGAAAATAAAACGGAGGACGGAAAAAGGGAAAATTCACACAGACACGCTCCCAGCAATACGCTCATCACAGTGGCACGTATAGAACTTTCGCTCTTGTGCGCATACAAAATAAGCTCCTTTATCAAATTCCCTATAAAAAGGATATTCAAGACGTGCGTACTGCCAAAAGGGTAAACTAAAATATTTTTCCAACGTAATATGAAAGCAGAAACTTTCTAAAAATGTTTATTTGCTTAAATTAACAGGTAGGTACACCATAACAGTTTCATATGCGCAGGATAAGCATATATACCACAAGCATGCCGAGAACTATGAGAACTATGCATTAAGTTTAGCGTACGCAGTTGAACATATTATTATATCTAATTCAGAGGAAAATCTTTAAAAGTTAACTTATTCTCTGAAGAAAATAGCAAAAGCATATAACATGACAATGTCCTTTAGTAAAACAAAAGTGATGGTGCTTAAAGGAAAAGAAAGTATACGCTCAAAAATTGTTATAGAAGATACGGTTGTGCAATAGGTGGTTAAATTTAAGTATTTGGGATGTTGTATTATATATTAAAAAAAAAAAAAAAAACTTATCCATTCAAAAAAAAAAATGGAAGTTTTATACTATTTTAATGGCACAAAAAATAAAGCAAGAAAGGATACAGTATTAAAATTTTATAAAGTAATATCAGTGCCATTTAAAAATTATTTGTTTAACGACGCTGTCATTTGCCAGGATCACATCAGTGTCGCCGGTGTACCGGAATTTCGTTCCGCAGGCGTTCTTTTACATGCCAGTAAATCTACTGTCATGGAGCTGTCGTTTTTAAGCACACTTAAAAACCATCGGTCTGGGCCGGATTTGAACCGGCAACCTTGGGATTAGTAGGCCAGCGTCAAGCCAACTTAGCCTCGCAGAACGAAATTACTGTGTAGGAGTGAAGCATGGATAATTACAGAGAAAAACAAAAGAAGACTCGATGTAAACGAAATGAAGTTTTTAAGGCAACAGAACACAAAGAAATGAAGATATAAGAACAGAATTGGATATGGTAATAATGCTCAGTATTCCGTTATTTATTTCCTCAAACGTTTACTGTTGGTACGACGTCACAGACACAAATTTAACACAATTACACTCAAACTTCACATTAACTTCCACAGTTAACCTTTTTTTCAACCTCAAAGTCACCTAGTCTGAAAACTTAAAAGTTACTGTTCTCTGTTTAAATTTAACTATTGGCTAATTCAACACAAATGTACCAAATTACACCCTTAAACACTTGTTTGGCCTAAACGTTCTCACTTGGCCTTTCAAACTGTCTCTGGTATTCACTGCTTCTCTGGCAACGGTGACATTCAGAGTATTTAGTATATGGCAAGCTTCCTCCACAGAGATCTTAACCATTATTACAATATACACAATATGAACGAACAAATTAAACAATATAAAACTAAGTGAATAAGCCATATTAAACGAATGAATAGAGAGCGATTACCAATCCATTTTAATAATTAGAAACCAATAGGGAAAAGAAATGCTGGAAGGCGAAACAAAAAGTGGGACGAACAAGATACGTAGAAAGAAACGTCTTTTGCATAAGGGAAGAAGAAGAAAAAGAAGTATGTAGAAGACAAGGCATTTAAAACTTGTTCAGGTTTAGAGCATCGCACTTACTGCATTTTCTACAGCCTGTTTTTGTTATTTCACGTGCTTTAATATAAAGCAGGTTTTATTAAAAATGTAATTTTTTGTTGACAATGTAGGCTAGTTATAAAGCAGAGTGATTTAAGGAAATAAAAGTGAGAAATGTTGTATTAATCAACTAATACGTGCGTAGTACGACCATGCTGCTGACTTAAACAGTCGCCATCGACAGTCAACCAACTTCATCCAAGTATGTGATCCTCACCAGCGTCAAGCGGATCCGTTCGCCTTGGTCGGGCAAAGCTTGGATCTGTCTGACATTTGATGATTTCACTATCTCATATCTTCAACAAGCAGTTTTTCGAACTATTTTTCTTAATAATCGTACAACACACTCACTTATTTGTTTAGGCGTTGATTACGCACTTTGTACTCCATTGTTGCTGAATAATAATAATAATAATAATAATAATAATAATAATAATAATAATAATAATAATAATAATAATAATAATAATAATAATAATAATAATAATAATAATAATAATAACAATAATAATAATAATAATAATAATAATAATAATAATAATAATAATAATAATAATAATAATAATAATAATAATAATAATAATAATAATAATAATAATAATAATAATAATAATAATAATAATAATAATAATAATAATAATAATAATAATAATAATAATAATAATAATAATAATAATAATAATAATAATAATAATAATAATAATAATAATAATAATAATAATAATAATAATAATAATAATAATAATAATAATGTTCTAAATGTAAGCATATTTACAAAAAAGGAAAAAGAAAGTTCCATAGTAAACAGAACTACATAGGCTATGGCCAGAAAATTCAAAATATACATTTCCTTTGCCATAAAAATATCTCAAACATATGGCATTTTAATCAAAATCGTTAGAGCCATAAAAGGTTTCGAAAAATTTTCCATGTTAAGGGTATTTTAGGGTGGAGGAAGTTTCTTCAAAACTGTCGTGTCCCATCCTGTAAGACGTTAAACTTAAATGCCAACTTTCGTTTTTAACTTATGCTGCCCACGGACTGGAAGATTGGCAAACCACACACACACACGCACGCACGCACGCACACACACACACACACACAGATACACACTCACACAGGAGTCTCAAAACTTATGTTTCCGGTGAAATCTCGGAAAAAAAAAATGCTCTTTCCCTCTCAGCTAGTGTAGTCCAATTCTGATCTGGTCTGCGTGGTTCACACATTCTTGTCGAAAATATCTGATTTTTAAGAAGTGCTGTAAGGAAGAAAAGGGAACGAAATCACAGTGAAACTAAAATTGGCATACGAAAGAAACCAAATACATACTAAAATAAGTATAACAAATAAACAATTACTGTAAGAGTGAAAAGTATTATATACATGGTGCAAAGTGCACTATTCCAGAGAAATTCCATTATTTTTGTGAAGTTAGTGCGAGAATTTGAAAAAAAATTGTTTGACGCCATCATTAGAACGCCAGAATGTAACAGTTTAAAAGTGTTTTAATATGGAGAATAATGCAAATGATGATTATAAAATAATTTGTTCTATGTAACCTCATTAGCAGTATAATTTATAGAAATTTATGTTAACAAACTTTTGTACAAACTTATCAGGTTTTGCATAAGTGTAAATTTTGATTTGTGCATTTTTGCGACATTGTTCTATTTTCTAGCTTGAGCCCTCACTTCACCAGACTGTACAACTATATGATTTACATAATGGTGGTCTGCTGAAGTCTAATTTAAACATCGCAATATAATATAGTTACAAGTTATAAAAAAGTGCAGCACCATATATTAGAAATATCAGTCTTAGTTAATTCTCAAGAAATGCATACAGAAGTAAGAAGAGATCATTATTATTTTATGAATTAGTATCTCTTCATATTTGTGATTATACCTCAGAACTGCTAGGAGCAGGTGTTGCTAATCTGGTATATTTGCCTGTCAAAAATAGAACATTCTGCAGAACTGTATAATTTTCTGTGTTTCATTAGGAGAATATTATACAGAATTCTATTAAAAATTTACATCATCTAGAATACTACATTACATTATCTAGAAATTTAGGCGAGACACAATACCCAATGAAATTTTCTCGGCCGTCTCTATTAGAATTCTTTGCTGAGATCAGATTAATAAATGCTTCTTTAGTGTGATCAACGACACAACATAATACACTTTCTCTTTTTCTCAAAAAATAAGATTCTGAAAAAGAGCTGAAACTCTAGGTACGAAAACCGTACTTCTATGGTAACTATACGAATCGGTTGGAGACTTCGATGTCATTCTGGCATGTTGTCACAGTAGCTTAGTGCGTAGACCCCCGGTCTGTTGAGAGGAGGGTCTGTGATCCAGATCCCAGCTGTGGCATTAAGTTTTTCGGTTCCGATTTTATCTCTCAAATTTACTTCTGTGTCTATGAAAATCAGCTTTCTTTCTCAAATACACTTTATATAAAGCAATCTTAAATAATCAAATATACAGTGGGTACCGTATTCAATAAGCCTTATTTCATCAAGCATTCTTTCCACGTGATGTTTCATGTACCATTAAATGCGGTAAAACCTTTTAGTTAAGGAAGATCTTTAGGAAAGCAGCTTAGTTCGAAACTTTTACTTTAAAAAGTAAATTAATTCTCTACTTGCGGCGTATTAATACCGTAAAAGGGTTTTCTTTTCGTCCACAAAGAACTGAAGAAAAGTTTATAGGTCCAAGCAGATTATCCAGCACCGCCACTAAGGAAAGAAAAAGGCAAGCGAAAAGAAAAAGTGCAGTACAGCTTAACAAGTTCTCAGCTTACAAAATTAAATAGCTTGATTCTGTTTTAACCTCACTCCGTATGCAGGGGTGTTACTCACTGGGTATAACATATAATTATTACGTAGCTTGTAATTTTCCTCAAACTGATTACAGTTACTATATACGATTTACCACATACGCAAAAGTCACCAAGGGTAAACGGAGCTACATGGGCTATAGCCAGAAAATTCAAAATATACATTTCATTTGCCATAACTATATATTAAGCATATAGCATTTTAATCAAAATCGTTAGAGCAATTCTTTAGAAAATCAACATTTTCGAAAAATGTTCCATGTAAACGGCAGTTTAGTGTGCAACATCACATCCTTGAAATATATTAAACACCAACTTAGGTTTTTATCCAACTTTTCGTTTTTGAGTTATGCTGTTCAGAGACACACACATTAAAAAAAGTACAGAAACAGATACACACTCACGCGTGGACCTTTTTCTAAAAATGCTTTTTTAGGGGCCTCAAAACATGTATCTCCGGTGAAATCTCAATATCGAATTCTTGGGTCGAATACAATACTTCCCCTACTTACTGTACATAATAGAGAAGATAAAAAGCACAATAATGAACCCGGTAGAAGCTTTATGAAGCATTTTCTGTCCCATTGATATTTTTGGTGTCAGTACTTCCGTTAAACCGATGTACTAAAAGGAAATTAAAATGTTTATATATGTTTGGATAAACAAAGAAACAGAAATGTAAACAAATATTATCCTAATAGAAGCCACACGACAACTAAGATTAAGGTGAGAAAAGGATATCTAAATGAGCATCTACTCCAAAGAATAATCTTCAACAATAAGGAAGGAGAACAATGCAAACAGAAGTAATCCGTTGCACAGAGAAATGTTGAAACAAAGAAAAAGAAAACAAAAACATAACATTATGTATAATAGTTGATCCCTGCTTCTGTTGAACTTGTATTTCAGTGATTCGCACTGTCAGAGGTGAGGCGACTGTTTGTGAAACATTTGGGGCTGTTCATGGAGATAGCGTTTAAATCAGCAGGTAACTCCGTAGCGTTATCTTATCACCGGTAAGCGCTGTCCAACTTTCACAAACACTGTATTGATCCATGTGGTAAATAACACAGACCTGTCCCTTTCCTTGATGGGCAAGCACTTGCGCTAAAGTTGCAAACTCTTCAAAATTAAAAAATCTTGGTGGAGGAAGCAACATCCTGGTTTATACAAGCACGGTACCGTGAAATTAGTCTCTCAACTGAAGCGTGCTGTAACTGACTAGTCCATTATGGCCGGTTGCTGAAAGGCTTAATTAGGGCTATAATCGTGAAGAGAAACTCTGCTGCATTCATCTTCACAGCTTACACACACACACACACAGAACAAAAATATGATGTGTAATACTTACGTAATCTTCTCTACCCTTACTACTCATTCAACAACTCAACACATTTCTATGCAGCACATTAAAATATTTTACTTCTTACGTTAATCTGTAGTAATTCTACGAGAGGGTTTCATATGACGATTATTCCACTCATACCGGATTATACCTCTTGGTTGTAGTATTATCGCTTTGTTTAAATCACCTCCTTCCTGCTGTTCCACCAACCTACACATTTGCTTACGTTTCTGAACATATGAAATATCCATGCGCAATTAGCGGGCCATTCAAACATGGCAGACAAAAGCTTTGGCCAAAAGCTTTGGTGAGGATGTTGCTATTTTACTTGAAGAGCAATTTAAAATAGAGCAGACACATTTAAAGAACAGCCTACTAACACAAATTCGTTCCTTTAAATTTAGACATGCCTAATTCTTCATTTCCCTGGATTAAATGCTAAATTTATTGTTGTTTTCACAGCCTACTGGGTTACTTGTAGTGCCAACTGTGAAAATAATTCTTAATTAAAATGTATGAATGTTAGTATGAGTTGTAACTTGTTTGCTTTTAAACTACTATTAAAGTTAAATAGTATTAAATAAAGAATTATAATTTTTTTCGTGAAATATTCTGAACATAAAATCACTTGTGATTTTCATATTTGGTTGGCTTGAATATCTATATAACGTATAAGTTTTGTTAGATTAATTTCAGTTTCTAATTATCTATTATATTATGCGTGCCCTCTACTTTCTTTATTTTTATCTTTAAGTTAGTAAGTAATGTGACAATGATCGGGAACGGAGGCGCACATCAAAGGAAGCTTGGGGCCGGGCTTCTACATACCATTCACGCGAGCAAACAGTGGCAACAATCAGAATGGCAGAACCAAACGGGCTTTTCGAGATTATTTCAGAAGTGTCCGGTGACCCGTGTATTTGTAGAAGTGCCAGAAAGATCCGTGCTACGTCATCCTCGCTAAATAAGGAGGCGGGGCAAGGAGTAGAGAAGTTAGTTACAGATATGAGTCGTAGGTTTTTAGTTTTTGTATGTGTAGCTGCATGTGTACGGTCGCGTCGGAATGAAGATAGCGGAGCAGTTAATGAGTGCTGAGTGATTGTATCGTCAAACTGTTTGAGAGACATCACGAAAGATTGTAAACTGTCTTGTGTCAGTAAAAGAGAAGGTGAAGAAAAGTGACAAAAATGTAACTGAACTGGACTCATTTTGCTGCGAGATTAATGTCCTACGTGTTTCGTACATTTTTCTATTATTATTATTATTATTATTATTATTATTATTATTATTATTATTATTATTATTATTATTATTATTATTATTATTATTATTATTATTATTATTATTATTATTATTATTATTATTATTATTATTATTATTATTATTATTATTATTATTATTATTATTATTATTAGTAGTAGTAGTAGTAGTAGTAGTAGTAGTAGTAGTAGTAGTAGTAGTAGTAGTAGCAGTAGTAGTATTATTACTATTATTATTACTATTATTACTATTACTATTATTATTATTATTATTATTATTATTATTATTATTATTATTATTATTATTATTATTATTATGGTCATCATCATCTTCATCGTCATCTTCATCATCATCTTCACCATCATCGTCACCATCATCATCATCATTATTATTTGTTGTTTGATATGCTTTGTTGGGAGACAGCCTCCCAATAAATAACAATGAATAATAGTAATACAAACCTAGGTCTACTTTTTCATTCTTGCTTTTATAAAAGCATGTGTGTATTGGTGTTTACTTCTATATCCATCGTCTTATTTGCATAAATACAAAAGCTTTGTGTGTCTTAGACGCCACTTTTTATGCGTTACTGACAATAACTTCAGTTACTTGTGTCCCCTTAGGTAAGCAGTAATTTTCTGCCCCCATTGTTTATTGCATCCGTTACATAGTGTGACCATACATCAGAGTTTGGTCATCCCTACTCCGTGGTTTATTTCGGATGAAAAGCTATAGCTAGGTTCGTGAATAATGAACAAAGTTTAAAAGCGAGGACGAAAGTGAAAAGAGAGGACTCGAAATGAACTGTATTGTGGAACTGTGCAGAATGCTGTTAGCGCTCGCTTCTGCAGACAAATGAACCAGAAGCCCTACTTCTTTCATGCCATGATAGCGCTAGGATACCCACACAATGAAACTGCCTTGTTTCTGCACTTCAATAATTGCACTGTGTACTGTTTCGCTGGCACATACTATGTATATCACATTATATACATTAACACGAGCTTGCTTTTGACACTTTTCAAACAAGAACTTCAATGAATAATTGAAAACTAAAGCTACATTCACATTACCTCCTTTAGCTTTTACAAATATCCCTACTTTCCTTATAAAAATTTATTATATTTCATGCTAATCAGCTGTGATTACCTAGAAATTATTTCAAATTAAGCACCATGGCATTAGACATACACCTGCAGTATGCAGAAATAGATTTTAAACACCAAATGCATGGATAGGCATTAGATTGGAGAACCCAACGTTTTAGAGAAAAACGATCATTTATTTTAAATTACGGCTAGAAGGCAAAAACGTGGACGCAGGAAAATTCCTCTTTGTTAATAGAACCAGTGAGGAATGGAATAAATTGTCTGTAGCAGCTTTCAGAAAGAAATTTACGAAAAATGTAAATAGAGTAAATGTTGAACAATTTATTATATAGCTTACTTGGTTGTATGTTGGACAGTTTATAGCCTTATAGTGAATACTAGTAGTCAATTTATTGGTTATACTGAGTGGGTGGTTAATTAGTGAATGTAAATAAGTAAAGTAATTAACGATTTTAAAAACTAGCTGTTATATTACAAAACCATAAGCATGGTAGCTATTATAATCTGTTTCGTAGATGGAACTGTATTATTCATATTAATATTTTTTATTTTCATTGTATTACTATTGTGTATGTAACTATTTGTTGTAATCTTAATTGTATATTTACCTCTGCCACCGGGTAGCGCCCATTTGCAGTGAATAATGCATATATACCCAAAGTAATTAGCTCATATGAACGAAAATAAGCTTAAAAAATACTAGCCCTTTAAATACGTTTTGATAATGTCGTTCTTATGCTTGGAAACTAACAATATACAACATGCGATAGTTTTAAAATGGCGAACTTTACGAAAAATATCACAGATGAAATATTTTAGAACACAAATTATGTAAATTTGTTATGCTTTTCCAGTCTGTAGCGTAGTGGTAGCGTGTCTGCCTTGCGTCCAAGAGGTCGCGAGTTCGAATCTCGCTTAGGTGAGTTATCAAGATAAGGGTTTTTCCTCATCCTGAGAAGACGAAGCCGGATAATTTAAAGCTCTATGGACCTCGGACTTATTTGAGCATCATTTCACTCATTTCATTCATTCACCGTCCGATACGTTGGAGGACATTAGTAGAAAAAATTAATCAAAATCACCAGGAACAATTTCCGGAAATTGTTTCCATCTAAAAGGTTACTTAGTCCTGGGTATTTTCATTCAAACCGTCATGATGCATCCTTTAGGGATACCGAACTTAAATAAGAACACACACATATACGCATACTCACTCATATATACAGTTTTAAAAAAAGTTACCTGCCATTAAAATCGGTAAACTAACATAACCCTCATATTGTATGATAGCTTAAAGAATTTTATAGTATTATAGCCTATTTAGAGTAATCTTTTGTGTCATCGACAGTTCACTTGTTTTATAATGTTGGAAAACACAAAAAATCTTGCCCAATTATTTTTCTGTCAGTTTATTCTTCCCCTAAACTTTTGCACAAAATCACAGTTCCCTTCCACATTCTTTCGTGATATTACAACTCATAACTGTTTTCTTCATCCTAACCTTTCCTCACTCCTTTCACTGTCTCTCCTCACTTTCTCTGTCTCTCAAACAGTAATTCCGACAGTACAATCACTCAACACTCGCTCTTCACTTCAATGCGACGTATATTTCACAGCTATCTCTTACTCACTGACACACTGGCCGCTCAAAAGCTGTCTGTCCTCACGCGCTCCGCAAGCTTTTATACCAGCGATGACATAGATGTTTCTCGAACTTGTTCAGATCAGCCGGAAGCCGAACTCTTCTCGAATCATCTGGAAATACCCCTTTAGGTTCGGCCGCTCTGATTGTTGTCACGTGTTTGCTCGCGTGAGTGGTGTGGGGAAGCTTGACCATGAACGCCTTTGATACGTGCAGCGTCTGGTATTGGTATAAAGCAGCTTGGCACCGACCGTCCTTTGTTGTGCACCGCGGCCACGTCACAATGTTATTTTTGTATACCGCTGTGTAGTGACCGTCAGTTTCTGAATTTTAAAGAGCTGCAGTACTGACAAACTGATTATATTTTCCTACGAGAGTTTTAGTCCAGAGGGTCGTTTAGTTTAATGTTCTCCTTTGAAGAATATGGACTTCAGTAGGTTGTGTGCTATTTATCAAAATACACTACTTGAAAAGATGGCATTGCGAAATAACGCAGAAAAATCTGTGCGGATATAAACATATGTTTGTGTTATATAAATTATATGTTGCATATCTTGTAAACTTTAGGGATGTATGTTGTATAAAGATATTATACAGGCTGTTATGCAAGTATTTTGATAGCTGTTACCCTAATATGTATCCACTTCGGTGTGTTGGATGTTTTTCCTCTTTGTCTAACAATTTTCCCAATCACAAAATTTACTACCTGATGTTTTTACATGGTCGTAACTGCGCTGTGAGATGAAAAATATCAATTGTGTAGACTTCCTGGTTTGCTTCACACCTACTGACTTAGGTGTTGTGGGGTCATCGACCTTGCAGAAAGCATTGGAACTCGATTCCGGTATACCATACGTTATTATGTGACCGGACCACTCTGCGTCATGCTTTCTATGTCACGGCTACTCAGAGGATCTAACCAACCTGAACGCATACAACTCTTAATAAATGAAACTATTAGTTCGCGAATGAGGTAAATATTGATATAATTTGTTCATTAAATTGTCCAGAATTATTAATAAAAGTATCTGTACTTATATTCTTAACATCCTACATGTATTTTATTTCATAACTACAAGTTTTGTATACATACGAATATATACATTTATTTATTTACTTATTTGTTTATGGATTTAGAGCTCTTTTTACAAATTAGTAGAAAAATGAGGCAGAGATGGCCATCAAAGCTGAACAACTCAGAAGGGAGATTAACAAGGCGAAAGAAAAATTATTGAAGCAGAAATATGAAGACAGAAAAAAGGTAGATAAACATAGCATTATACAGAGTGTAAAAAAGGGTATGTCAAAGATTTGTGAAAATGTTTCTTGCAGATAGAGGATAAAAAATGTTATATGAACATAGGTCCAGAAATTATTTCCTTCTCTAAAATTTTCATTTTTCTACCTGCTTCATGTTACTCGAGATAAACATTTGCAGAAATATTTCTATTACAGATATATTTCCTTGTAGGTGCAAGAGGGACATAGGAGACCGAAGCGATAGTCAGATGGTTCTGGCTTTGAAGTTACACAAGATTTCTATGTCATTGTGAGAAATAAATAAGGTGACAGCATTTGAAAAAATGGCAAAGTATTTAAAAATGCAGACAGTAACAAAGTATCTCTCGAAATGTCGCAAAAGCTGTTTGAGATAAATTGTGCGTATATAAAGGGATGTGAATTTTTTAGTGTACCAAGTTTTTGTCTATCAATTTTGTTCACTAGTTATCAAAATCCATCCAAGAGACTGCTATTGCCAGAAAATTCAGGATATACGCTTTATTAGATTGTATGTATCTTAAAAACATGCAGTTTAATCCAAATTGTCAGAGCTATTTTGAGGAACTAAGAAATAAATAATAAATTACCAAAGAATGTCTCCGCAACGTTTGACTTCTCTGGGTTATGGTGGTCATAGACAGACACAAAACACAGGGTGTACAGGCACACATACACACGCAAAAATAATTTGTACCTATACAGAGGACCTCAGAACATCTATTTTCGGTGAAATCCATATAATGAATTTTGGATGCAATACATTACTTCCTCGAGGTACTAGAAATATGCGCTAGAGAAACTAAAAACCAGGGTACGCTTATCGACCATGAAATAAAATGTTTGCCTTTCACAAAGGGGCACTACAATTCATTATGGATGTTAAAAGACGAAATTAGTGATAAAAAAAGAAAAACAACAGTGTCACAACAGAAAAGTAAACAGAAGGAAAAGACATTCCAGCTTTGATGCAAGAAGAAGAGAAATGTAGCAGCAAAGCTACAGAAACTAATGGAATCCCACTCAGTTAATTAATTTGTGTTAATTCGTTGTTTTGCTTTATGCAGTGAGATATATGAGATTAGTGATTTGCCGGAAGGTTTCATACAACAGGGAAAAGGAATAAGTGTATTGCAATGATTTCAGACATTATATTACCCATTATATTAACGTTGCTGCTCACCAAGCGCGAGACCTTAGCTCGATTCCCGGTACCGGAGAGGGAATTTTCTCCCAATGAGAGACCAATTGAAGAGCTGATTGCTTGAAAAGAAGAGATCCCTGGTTGTGAAGACCGGGAGTGACCGGGGCGCTGACCACGTCCTACCTCCAGTATTGCACCCCACGACTCTGATGGACAGAGACGGGGGACGCAGTGGTCGGGCGGTAGGTCTTGGTTTGGAAAAGACTGCAATTACTATTATTGTTATTATTATTATTATTATTATTATTATTATTATTATTATTATTATTATTATTATTATTATTATTATTATTATTATTATTATTATTATTATTATTATTATTATTATTATTATTATTATTATTATTATTATTATTATTATTATTATTATTATTATTATTAATTAGTAGCTTTAGATTACTTAGCAAAGACCCTATCTAAAATAGTCAATCGACGCAAAGCTCGACTTGAAAATTGGAAAGGCAAGAAGAAAGTTTTCTGAACTATGACGGTAATTGGTGAACGTTGCCCAGAGAAGGTTACGGAAATGTATTTAGGGCCTAGGAAAAGGGATTTTATACCGCACACTCGAAAAAGATCATGGAAATTCTAGAACTAAAAAGAGAGACGGCTCGTACCTATTATCCGTACCACGAGTATAAAGAAACTAACCCGAGTTGGATGTGACAGAATTTGTTAGAGGGAAGTACAACGGGTGCTCTAAAACTTCTCGGCCTGAAAAACGAAGCTGTGAAAATGCCCAAATTGCTGTAATAGTTATTAATCATCATCCTTAAGATGGCGTGCTGTAAAGTTTCTAACGCTCAGGTTATCCGGATCGTATAAAAAAAAAAAAAAAAAAAAAAAAAAAAAAAAAAAAAAAAAAAACTATGTTATTTTATTCTATAATGCAAATAAAACTGAAATATGAGGTTCATTTTCAAGAGTTTTACCCGAGGATGAATCTAAGAGGAGCTAAATGAGATATTTAAGCAGTTTTCCCCTTTGTTTCCAACGGTCAAAGGCTGTTTGCTGAATTAAGCATTTTCGCACATCCTTTCCAAATGGTGAGAGCTCAGTGTCCAAAACCGCCACTACTGACCAGTTCAACGAATTGTGACAAACATGCACAAGCTGCACAAACTTTTGGGTATGAAAAAGCTTTCAGCTCGATGGGGCCACGTTTGCTAACCATGGACCAAAAACACGCTGGAAATTTATATTTCTCAGTATTCACAATTTCAGGGAGTTTGATAACAGCAGACGTAACAAGGATTGATGACTACACACTAGAGACGAAGAATCAGTCGAAACAATGGGGTGGCATTTACAATTTGTATTTTCTTGGTCGGAAGCAGAACCTTTAGAACCTCTCTCGTACAGTAGGAAGATGCATAAACCTGTCACCCATCGGCTGTTCTTTTGAACATCTACCTATTTGTGGAGAAAGTTCTCAAGGAATTACTTCAGAACAAGGAAAGAATGGTAGAGGGGATGGAATCACAGAGTGCAGAATATCCGATCCTTGCTGTTAAAATAAAATTCACACGGGAAGTAAGTAAACTAATGATATTTAGAAAGGGTGGGTGAAGGAGGAACAGTACTAAAATTATCAAGAATATAATAAACACTACTTACTATCCTATTAAAACAGGACTCGGCGACTTGTGATCTTCACTTTTTATCCCCTAAGCATACAGTTATCAGTACAAGGCCATGAGCAGACTGCGCTCAGTGAGTACCAGTTGCCCAGCCCTGTATTAGAATTAAAGTACACTGATGCACTACTTAAGCTGAAACTGCTTAATAATAGATGTACTGGAAGGAATAGCAAATTAAAAAGGCTTCGGGAAAGAACAAAATGATACCATATCATAAAAATAGTAAGATATGCGCAGAGTAAGAGTACACACACAGAAGAAAAGTAATGGAAAGAAAAGGAATGTTATAAAGTTTGCTATTTATATGTGCTATAATTATTCCATGTTTCCTTGTTTTGCTGGATAACGTATAAATCTGATCTGCCCCGTTTCACCCTGGAGCCATCCAATTAATTCTGTAATTGGAAAAATCATGAGGAAGGCATCGAGTTGATATTTGGCGTTTTCTGTCCTGGATAAAAATAAAAACAATCGTTAAAATAATGCCTGGCATTTTCCATGCAGTGTCTTTGTATGTTTCAAATGCCTACAAAGAACATCATGTTATGTGCGCGAAACTTTTCTTATAACCACCCACATTGAGTAAAGTTGCGTCCACTTGTTGATAACATTTTATATTAGAACTAGCCCGTCCGATAGTATTTAAACCAACTTCACTCTTACATGATGGTTCAGTCGGTAACGTTTGTGAATCCATTCGGGAGGTCGTGGGTTCGATTTCCGCAGCCGACCTTCCTGACCTTAGATTATCGGGGATTTTCTCAGGCCACTCAGGCAAATGCTGGGATGGATATGTGCCTTAAATCAAGGCCATCTAAACAGGTCTGAAGACGGAAAGAGATTACGTTAATGACGTCACCGCGGGGAGCTCATATTTATCACCTATTTGTTTATTACGGGAATGCAACACATCTGTGCGTGGTTGGAATGCTAAGAAGTTGCTTGTGTCTTATGTGTCAGTAAACAATTAAGTGAGCGAAAATCTAATTACAAAGTGGTGTAGTTTTTAATACAAAATGCCTAGGAAGTGTTGTGTACCGAGTTGTACCTCAAACTATAAAACAAGTGTAGAAAAGGGTTTACAGTGTTTTCGTTTCCAAAGGATCCACACAGGAGAGAACAGTGGGTACGTGCTATTCACAGGGATAATTATGAACCAGGTGTGGTTTGTACGAATTAAACATTTTTCTGAACAGCACATAGTGTAGGAATTTAATGCTACGTGAAATGATGAAAGCGTTCTTGTAGTACCCAGAACAACTCCTAAACTTACTGAAAATCCATGCCTCTCCACTGTTTCCTAATTTACCATCCTACCAAACTTGCTAACCAGCACCCAAACGTAGGGACTCAGAAGAAAGAAGAGGGGAAATGTTGGAAAGGGATGCAGCAGCATTTCTTAAATGACTCGAAGATGACAAAATTGTTGATGTTCAGAGCTTTAAAACTAGAATTAGTGACATGAAATTAGAGGGATTCACCGTCATCATAAAAGAAAACGATGTAATTTTTATGAAAATTGATACTGAAAAAATTCCTAAAATTGTAGCAGCATTAAAAATTAATTCCAATTTTATTATTTAGATTCTATAGGGTAAAATTGTAATACACAATAGTAAGTTTAAATGGATTCTTAGTAAACAAATGATATTGGATAAATGGTCTAAATTTGATGCTATTTTGGTTCACAATAGCAAGTGAACAGACAGAACCTAAACTATTTCAGGCCGCCAACATTTTAAAGGAATGTTGGGAGGAATTGAATGAAGATTCCACAGAATATCTAAAAACTAAATTCTAAATTCCTAGAAGAGCAGATAAAATTGGTCAGTCAAAAATCAATCAAATATACGCCCGATACCCTGTTATGGGCCTGCTCAATTTATTTTTCTCACCCAGCAGCTTACAGGCAGTTACGTGATTACAATGTTCTTTACCCCATCCTGATTACCTCAGACAACTTTCTCAACTCCTCAGTCCTGATAGAAACTCTTGCATTTAAAATATTTATCAGAGAAGGTGAAAATGCTTGGTGATCACGAAAAAGTAGTAAAATTGTTGAGACATATGAACAAGAATTTCTTTAAGTAGAAAACCAGAGAAACTTAATTCTACATTTAGGTGCTGAGACATGTGACAATAATATCGGTGCTGACTGTAATGCTAGTGTTTGCGAGTTACCGGTCTGCTATTTTGACGAGGAAAATAACAGAAGTAATAACCAAGATTCTCTTGAAAAACTACTGCATTATTAAATAAGACAGTTTGGTATTATCTACAGGCAAGAAGAAAGGAACAAAGAAACAAAGAAGCAAAGAAACAAAGAAAGAACGAAGGAAGGAAGGGAGAGAGGGAGGAAGGAAGAAAGGAAGGAAAGAAAGAAAGACAGAAAGAAAGTTCGAGATATATTCGCATTGAGAAGATAAGAAGCATGCTCTGCCGTTAACAATTAAGCAAAGCATGTTTTCCACTAACAGACTAACACACATTAACTTTTTATATGAAAACATAAATGAATGCATGCTTGTTCCAGTGGAGAAATGCTGTAAAACATGTGTTTATTCCGTATTAATTGCTTGGAACGTCGGCCTCGCGATGTGACGTCACGAATCGCATATCCAGGCCTGTCACTAAGAGAGGGCCTTGCTTAAATCCCCCGTTTCACTTTCTTTCATTTTAGTCTGTCTAGCCAAGATGTAAGAGTCAGCGGATTCGGCGGCACGCTGTGCTGTGGTGGTGCTTGCGCTCTGGAAATACGGTGCTCGGTTTAGCAGATACACTGTGATCGGCCGGCTGCCATCCCATGGGAACTAATTGTTCAGCTGTAACTGCCTGGAGACGGGCTATCCGTGGCGACCTGGAGCTCCCTCAGATGAAGAATTTTCAGCTACTTGTTAAGGATCCACCGCAGTTATAGCTCCGTCTGTGATGAGTTCTGACAGCCTTATGACAGTCATCATATCATCCTTCCTCCCAGGGTCTGACGCACAGAAAACCAATCGGCTGACGCACAGAATCCCCACCTTGACGGACAAGACAGATATGATGGTGGCAGAGATGGCAACGTTTTTGAGGCTGTATTATTCCCATCTTCTGCTGGAATGACTGTAAGGTTGTGTATGCATCAGTTTCTTGACCAAAGGTAGATGATTGTTCTACATTATTGTGTAGCTCGTATCTATTTAGGCCATGCGCTTTTATTGTTTGGAGTGAGAATGTGTGTAGGTATATATAGGCAACGTCGCCTGCCAGTTCTTTCGCCATACTGGACGGATTCTTCAGGAAGTGCCACAAAGAATCGTTGAGTTACGTATGCTTAGAGTTGCCCTCTACTAAAACTACGGTTCAGTACTTTTGGTGCAGTACATAAATGACGTAATAAATGGTAGGATTAACGGTAGTATTACTGGGTAAAGAAACATAATATGAAGTACAACGAATTACGAAAATTAATGAGAAATTCAAATATAATGATCCTGAAAAACTGTGATCTTGGCCTAGTCACTATTATCAAAATAAAAATTGTACTTCTTGGTTTCAATAATTCTACTGTGATCACTATCAGTGTTTTCAATCTGGACTGTAGTACTTCCATATTTTTTGAAGGCACTAATGTTCGTACGTTAACCGGCCCTTTGTATACCCAGAGTCAAAGTTCAACGCTTCTGGTTTCTAGAGGAATCAGTAAAACATTAACCACGGGAACGATATGACGTAATGCCGCTAGGTACGCAATACACCTAGGTTCTTAACTTACCAATTCTGCTAGGAAAACTATCTAACTTATGGTAGTCTACGGTAGTTTTACAGGGACACCAGGAACTGATTTTGTTTTTGCCATACTCAAGTTATGTGATTAATTCAATTTCAGTTTATGGCGCTAATATTAGCTTGAATTAAATGAAATTTGGGGTGTTTAGAGAACAAATGTTTCTACATTCAATAAGTGTATAACATTTACATTAAATTTAAAAGCCTTTGTGCAAAAGTGGTATAAGTGAGAACATGTTTTCTAACAAAAAGTTGTGTAACTCATACTCCTGGTGCACTTCTCTCCATAAGCTTTCATTCTACAGCCATCTTTTTTTTCTGTAGTAGTTAATGGATAATTTGATATGTTAAACAAAAAAACTCTATTATGTCATTGAGATTAGGAAGGTAAAAAAAATCTTTCATATGTAATGACAAATTATATATATATATTTTTTTTACAACTTATTTTTTTAATTACATTAAACTTAATATTTCTAAAAAAGGTGGTGTTTACTAGTGAAAGTAGATGGCCATATAGCTACAGGAAAATTTTCAAGTCAGTATCTTTAATGGGCTTTGAGAAAAGTGTACCACAAGTGTTAAAAAATGAAATTACGGGAAATTGAAGTTAAAGTTAAAAGTGTAGTTTATGTTTATTCACATTCAATGTGGAAGTGGTTGTGGAAAATGGGGGCGTGTCCTTGCGCCGCCATATTTAAATCACCAAATTAAAGGGCTTATTACCCGTGTGACATACCATGTTATATATATCATTTTAAAGCTTAAGATGTGTACTATTTTTTAGAATAAAAAATAAAAAATCGATGTTTTCATGCAACTCACTTCCCGGTGCCCTTAACTTCCCAATTCTGCTGGGAAAACTATCTAACTTATGGTAGTCTACGGTAGTTTTACAGTTTTGCATATGCTTTAAAACATCACAATGCAACGTTTATGGTAAAGTTTAATAAAGAATAGTTTACATCAATATACTTAGAACTAAGTATAATTAATGAATTACAACTATAATTAATAATAATGTTTGCAATAATAATAATCTCTCCTAAACTTTTCGAAATTACAAGCGTATTTTCAATGTGTTGTAACAGCTTACAACAAAACTGAAAATTTCCCTGAACATTTTACAGGCCAAGGAACGGAATAATTCCCTGAACAGTTTACTGATGAAATGGCCAACGCTGCATACTAATTCGCAACCAAGTTACATGTAAGTTGTTTCTTTAGATCTGTTTTCAAAGTCAAGATTTATATATCATATACCTTAAGGTAACACTATTTGCTGAGAGTCTGCAAACATTTAACTGTCCCCTTCTTGTCAGGAAACGTAGTAAAAGTAATAAACTTTAGCTTTGATACTGCACAATTATTTTTAAAACAGAAAGTCGTGTAAAATGTGTAAAAATATGTAACAAGGCATATCTCCGAAATGATTCACTCTACAAAAAATATTTGGACATAAACTGTGTGTTTTAGCAAGATCTACATTTTGTATAGTATGATTTGGTCTATCTCTAACGGCTTACGAGTCATTCCAAACTAAACAGGACTACATAGGTTATATCCAGAAAATTTAAAATATACATTTCATTTGTCATTCAAATATCTTAAATATATGGCACTTTAATCAAAATCGTTAGAGCTATTTTCAAGAAAATCACAATTTTCGAAAAATGTTCTATGTAAGGGATAGTTTGGGGTGGGGCTATGTTCTTCAAAATCTTCGTGTTGCATCCTTGAAGGACATTAAGTTTAAATACCAACTTTGGTTTTTACCCGACTTTTCGTTTTTGAGTTAACCTGTCCACAGACTGACAGACATACACACAGACAGACACACACACAGGAACCTTTTTCTAAAACTACATCTTTTTGGATTCAGGGGGCCTCAAAACATATTTCCGGTGAAATCTTGAAACGAGTTTTTGGATGGAATACAATACTTCCTCTACTATAGCTACTATTCGTAGTAGAGGAAGTAAAAATGGGTGGCCTTACGAATTTAAAAAGTTGAGTAGAGTGTAACGGTTTTTGGTAGCGTAGCATTCAGTGGCGGCTCGTGACTTGTCGCAGTGGGTGTGCAGTACATTACATCCTCTCCACCTTTACTCCCTTTCTTTCTCTAACAAATACCACACAATTCTAATTCTAAATTCATATGAGCAATTGAACTCTTATGTTTTGCCATTGATTGTTTTAAATTACCAATATCACAAGAACTGTTATTTGTCCAGACACCATTTCTGTTACTCGCAAACAATAAACTTCTCTTATAAGAATAAATCCAAAAGATTTATCTTCTTTAGTTTCGCCATGCTATTCACTTCCACACTTTGACAGATTCAAATTCCCCGCTATGAGCAGACACAACTGCAGGCAATTTGCTGCCAGAAGCACAAACATAACAAACAGTAATAAACACAGTAACAAAATAACTATTCCAAACTGAAGTATTGGCCTTAGTAAATTACGACATGAAGAGTAATTATATGCATTTATAATCGCTTAATAAGACTAGATGTAATTGTGTTTATACCATTAATATAATATAGAAGATGGCTACATTATATTTAGAACCGTCACGTTGACTGCCTGGTAGGTTCAGCTAAACAACGGGAGGGAAATGCTCGTAGCAAGGAAAACAGAGATACTATACCACTCGCAAAAGTTAAAGGCATGTGAACGCTGGCCAATGCTCAAGCGGAGCGCTGTTGCCAAGCGTAGTGAGTGTACCGGTAGAGGTTCTGCACATGAATGTGTGAGATGCGTGTACCACATTCGGCAGCGCTGGTAGGAGGGGCAAGCGTAGGATTCGCTGGAGTCTGCTGTACGTCCCGCCTCCATATGCCTTTAAGTTTTGCGAAGTTTATAGTACAAGTAGTGCGCTTGCGCGGTAAGAATCGCATGTGTTGGCCTTGTCGATTATGCTGCCTTAACCCACCGTAATTTTAAATGCAAGCTTTGCACCGCTCCCTGCTTACCCCTCACCTAAAGCTACCTTCGCCAGTCGCAAAATCGGGTTTATGCATCTCAGCTTGTTGACTGAATGAGCTGACATTTGGTAAAGAGAGCGCGGGAAAGTTAAACGAGAAAGTTCATATACAAGAAAGTTGGACATTCGACTTTCTCATATGCATGTCTATACACATTCGCATGCAGAAAAAATTAGCGGGTGTGCAGTTGCGAGGATGCCATCACCCAGGAACCGCCACTGGTGGCCTTAGTTCGTAGGAAACACTTTGGGCTGGTTTGTAGAAGTGAACGCACCGTAATTCTTTGACGGACCAGACCTGTTTTAGTGAAGCATACTTTTAGGTGTTTAAATATCGTTTTATTTGACTGGTAAACTGTTTGATAATCCACATTCATCCGCAATGTCATAGTGCAAATAGTGAAAAGATTGGAAATATTTATTAAAAGACGTTATCACCATAATAAACGTCATCTTTTCTGAGCAAAACCCACACATATCCAGAGAGAGATGTATTGGCGGCAAGGAACTGAATCAAAAGACTTCGAGGCATTATTAGACGGTGTGAGCTATTGTTGCTTCAAATTGTCTTTATCAAACTGTGCCTTACAAAACTGGCTTCAAAATTGTCGCATCGACGCTGGCGAATGTTGCTTTAAATGTGTGGATAAATATTGCTTCACTCAGCACAAGTACCATACTACCCTGTGTACCATATAAAAAGTGAGGAAGGAAATCAGGGACTTCATTTTTCTTTAAGGGTCTTATAATTTCTTCTTCAGGCCTCAGCTTGGAACATTGTTTATGAAATGACCACCTACTACAATGGTTACTGTTTCTTAAGAGTGTCCAGTTTTCTCTCAGAACAGCTTCAAGGCACCAGGACTTAAAAAAAATATAGTTTTCTAAACACATTTTTCTAAAAATGATTTCTCGGGATTCAGAAAATTTCAAAATTGTATTTCCACAGAAAGCTCCATATCAAATTAGACTTGGTGTAATACAATATTCCCTTTGTTTACTATAAGTACGTATTTCGGAAAGTAATAGTAACACTCCAAATTTAAAATATAAAATATATGCTGCGCGAATGTATACTTAAATCTCTCCCCGCAGATAATGAATAAAATAAATAAATAAAATAAAAAATATAGAAAAACTTCCAGGATATATTTATATTTTAAACGACTATTTTAACACTTTGAGTTTCCGCCTCCTACTTCAACAGATGACATGACATTTTCCGGAAGCCTTTCTCTTTTAAATTACCTAAAAGCTCCCTTGTTGTGTTATTTATATAATTACATATAAATTGTACAAATTAAATTAAAGGTTTAAGTCTCGGGTGAAATACACTTAGCCTAAAACTGAATTACGATGGCGTATTTAAAAAATTTACTAGGCAGTGTAGGTGTAGCATTCTTGCCTCTCTGCAGAATAACCAGTTCCAAACTCCGGATATAATTTTATGGCATTCTCTGATCCTTATTGGGGTCTTCTCTCGCTCCTTTGGACATGACTCAGGTGGTTTTACATCCGAACACATTCCTGGTTCCATTTTTTCGTCATCAGATAGGACCTGTTTGGGCAAGTGAATTTATAGAAATAAACTAGGGAGGGTTTAGCTCAAGTTCTTACGAACGCTCTTGAGGAGTCCACAATAAATCCGCAAAGGTAATATTAAAATCATAAATGCCAAACGTTCGCACAGTCTTCTCATGCTTTCTCTAATTAGTTTTAATTCTTCCGCTTTGCTGAACCAAACATGGAAGAACAGAGATGTTATTAATGCTTAGCAGCACATCTACCGTGGTTCTCTTGTTGTTTTCTCTTTACTTAGTTGCTCTGGGCACTGCGAATTCTTTCCCGAATGCGCCAATTGTGTACTCTAGCACAAAAATTCCAAAACTCCGGCCGGAGCTTTAATTTGCTCTATCTCTCTTTCTCTTCTTGCATATTTAGAATGCTCGCCAAAAAGACTACAGCGGACGTGAAAGAAAACTCAATTCACTACCTTCATAAATTATTGCTTCCTTCGAAGCACGGAAACATTAACGTGCACTGCAGAAGCCTTAGCCATAAACCTCTCAGATATCTAAGGTATTGGAAAAGAAAAACACTGGGTGTTTGAGAAACGAAATACAGTTCCTAGCATGTTTAATAAAACCCATTTTATTGCCTAGTAGAGGGACAATATAATTGAATTATTATTTGCTTTTCTTTTAGTTACATAAAAGGTGTCATTGGTATCATTGGTTACTACCCGCTTAGTACTTCTTGTTAGAGACAGCAGCATATACAGGAGCGAGTTTATTCCCTGAGAAATGAAGTCCCTATGAGTAGTAAGGATTCTAAGACTTTTGCGCTTGTTTATACTATTTTTCTTTATCATCATGGACTACCCACGCTAGTTCAAGCCTGCTACCTCTCATCGCTCGTCTTCTCTGATAAGGAGAACGAAGTTCACTCACGCCACTGGCGCCAGGTTCATAGGAATTTCCCCGTTGCTTTCTGCAACAGTTTTATTGCAGGAAGATATATTAATTTATGCCAAAGGTGGGTGAGTTGCATCAACTGGTGTATGTGTGTGTGTCTATATATACACACATACACACACACACACACACACACACACACACACACACACACATACGAGACTATTAGAGTAAATACCGAGCGGTATGGCTCAGGTGCTAACGTCCGTGGCCCGCATTCAGAAGGTCGTGGGTTCGATCCCGTGTCCACGCACTTTGACATGGGTTTTTCCGTGGTTGTCCCATGTTACTTAGGCGAAAGTTAGATGTATTATTTGATACCACAGTTTCCATTCCATCATTTCCCTTCATTCCATTTCCTGATCATCTTTCAGGTGTACTTTCAGGCGTGTAGTTTTGGTAGTGCCGTGCAGATGGCACAGATCATTGCGCATAGTAACTTGTGTTCTCGGCGCTAGATGGCGTTTGGTTGTCCTTGTCCTCCGTCGAGGGGGGGGGGGGTGACGCTCATTGCGACAGCGAAACCGCGGTGTGATGGCTGTTTGGCGGGGACTGACGCCGGGACGAAGTGATCTCAGCACTTGTTAGGGACTTACACGTCTCTGTGGCCTGTCTGGCACCTTCGGGTCCCTTATTTCATCCCTGCCTTCTGGGGGTTGGTAGCCACAATAGATCTGTGTAGGTCGAAGTGAGCAAGGTGTCCCTCTGCGTCTATGCCCTTTACCCTTTTATTAGAGTAAACTGTGCTGATTTAATGGTGGTTAAAATTGGCTATTTGCATAGTGGGTACCTTTAGGTAACTTAAGGACCCACCGTAGATTTGTATTATGTAATGACAACTTTTATTTCATGTCTCATGTACCGTCATTTCATTACTTTTGTTATTGGCAATTACTTATTAATGTGATGTTAAGCATAGTATTGCAATGAACAGTTCACATGTCGCGCTCTGAGCTAATGAGCTATTGTTGACAAAACTGAGGAAATTTGTAATCCCGGCAATCCTTCCTTAACGTCAGAGTTGCATTGTTCCGCATAGTACTATAAAGATTGGTTTACGAGCTCGAAATGGATCATTTTAGTATTAGACCACCATTTTGTTCACACAATGCTTTATTGTTTTGTACGTCTCACATTCACGAGAAACAATACTGATCTAAACGCAAAACTATACTCTGTTTAACAGTAAAACAAAGCAGCAGGAGGCGCAAATATATTTCCAAGAGTAGTAACTTAAATACTGATAATAGAGTTTGCCATTATATTTTGCACAGAAACACGCGGTAATTGAAAAGTACAAATTTAAAGAAATAATGTTTGCAGTTCATACTTCATTTCAAAAATGGTGCAGTTTAATAATGTTTATTGTAGGTTACGAATATTTGACATTTCCATACTGTTGCGTCATACTAAAATGTGTTTCTAAGTGGTAAATACAAAATGATTGTATCCACTTGGAATGTTTATAATCACGGATAGCCTACTTTTGTGGTAGGTACCTATTTGCTTGTGAATTTTTTAGCGCCTATTGTGCTAAGCTCTACTCATGGCAATCATTTGCATTCTTTTCTCTCTCACAACTTTTCATGGAAGAAAGTACGTTAGTAGCAAATTTTAATACATTATGACCTCTTCTTTGATTCATATAAACATAAATATAGGGACGAGAACGATCAAACAGCCTGTATAAGAGAATTCAGAACCTTACCTATGAAAGTTAGAATTTCTGAAGAGATGGTGGACTTCCAGAGCATTTTAATTCTACTTCTAGTTAGTGTAACTTGAAGCAAAGGCTTCAGGTCTTATGCTCTTCTTCGTCTTTCCTATTAGGATATTTTAATAACATACCTTAAACATAAATTAAAATATTATTTTGTTGTTTAAGCAGGCTGTCAATTGCAAGAATCATATCAGCGTCGTCGGTGTGCCGGAATTTTGTCCCGCAAGAGTTATTTTACCTGCCAATAAATCTACTGACACTGTCATTGTTATGCACACTTACGAACCATCGGTCTGGGCTGGATTTGAACCCGCGCCCTAGGGGTCAGTGGACCAACTGAGTTACCCAGCCTGACAGCATAAGTTAGGAATATGTAAGAGATGATTCAATGAAGCTGTTGTCATAAGTAATGCTACGAGTGATTGTCAAAACATCGATAAATTCCCAAAATGATGAGAGAATTTATCTAGAGAATTTGACTATAAAGAGTTGCATTTATTAAAGCATGATATAGCCTATGAAATGTTATTTAAATGTATTGCAAACCTTTTAAAAGAGGCATGTAGCATGAATACATACATCAGCGTCCATTGGCATGGCGTCCAACATTATCCAATTGATGCTTGAGTCTCTAAGACGTTGGCAGTGTGAGAAGTTGGAGTATTTGCCTCTAGCTTATACTTTCGTTCAATACTGATTCCGAACATATTTCCTAATGTACTGTGTGTTTTTAGGTTTTCCTCTTCGAATTATTTTATTTGTTTCAGCATTAGTTGCTTCACCGCAGCGAAAGCCAGCGGTTTTTGACTTTTGAACCTGGCTGCACTGTTGCGTTAAATTACGGAAGCTGTTGCGCCTCTGTAGCACAGTGCAGCTAGATTTCCTAATCTGATCACAACACAAAAAAGCAGAGGAGGTGATAATCAAATTTCGATAAATTTTTCACGAATGGTTGACATTTCAAATTGTTATGCACAAGATTGTTTGACTTCAAGCAAATCACGTATGAATGGAACAGTCTTTGTAAGTATTGTTTACATGGACTAAAACTTTTGATTGGGAAATTGTGAAGTAAAGTAGTTAATGCCTTTGTGTGCACGGACACAACAGAAGCCTGGAGGGTCAGTGTCCAGCTTGTTACTCGACTCGGCGTTGATAAATAAAAGAAGAAAGGCGACAGGGAGTATCCTGTGTTATATAGAATAGAAGAGTAGAAGGGAACATTTAACGGCCTGTAGAACTGAAGCGTAAATGTGGGAAGACAATTTACTCCGAGTGAGTAGACTGCTCTGTAATGCATTCCAAACCAGGCGTGTTAACAACGGAAGGCACTGTTCCCTATGGCTGTAAATTAAAGTCGCAATGCGTTATGAGCCCCATAAATTTTAGACATTCCGCTGCAAACGGCTAATTAAACTCTGCTGTATTGTATTACTACTATTATAATATGCGACATGAGAAGTGTGCGTTTGGAAACTGAGCAGTATTTAATTACACCTAGTCTTCCATGTTTCCATGATGAATCTCTCACCTGTAAGCTGGAAATTTGTATTAAAATGCCACAAGCTACAAAAACACAACTATGTTTATCTCTCTGACAAAGAGTTCCAGGATTAGCATTACATTAGTCATACATAGAGATAGGTTCTACAAAACTAACTGATCTAGTAAATGGTAGAATTACCTGCAGTATTGGTAGCATTGGTATGAAGAGAAACACAGTACAGAATACAACGAATGGAAAAATTAAAACATAATGATCACAATAAACTGTGATATTGAGTTTGGTCACTGTGATCGAAATAACAATTATGTCTTTCGGTTGAAAATAACTTTACTCGTGATCACTATCACTGTCTTCGATTGTAACTGTAGTACACTTAGAGCATTTTCCAAATCGTCTTGAAAACATAAATGTTCCGTAGTTTAAGCGGCCTTTTATACACCTTCTCTCACTTTCAAGAAGGTTAAAGTTCAAGGCTTCCGGTTTCCAGAGGAATATAGGAAAATGTGATCAAAAAACGTAAACAAGGTGATTGATATGAAGTAACGCCCGATAGGCATGCAACACACCTAACGTACAGGTAATGCACGTAGGTTCCTAGCTAACCAATTCTACTAGGAAAATTACCGCAGTTTACACTTGGTTATGATAGTCTACGGTAGAATACGGTAGTTTTATAACTCTAGTCAGAAAGAAGAGAGACAGCCATTGCAGCTCGCTCTCGCACACAGGTCATTGTAGGCCCTTTGTCCTGGGACTTAGGGAAAAAGAGGAGGTCCGAAGAGTGATAAGATGTGGACAATTTACGCTAGCAAAGAGAGGTCCTTAACTATTCTAGAATAACATTCATATCGCAGGCCTGAGTCTTGAAACCGAAATTATGTCAATATATATTTGATAATGGAAAGAAACAAAATGAGATTCTAGTCAATAGTTAAGGCGAAAACGTAGTAATAAAGCTGAATATGTTAAAGTCTCAAGAATGGAAGCCTAGGCAGATTTAAATGAGTGATAAGGTTACAATTGTTGTTTGTACTCAGCCTTAGTGGTTCAGCGGGCTGATTCCTATCTTACCATGACGTGCTCTAAAGTTAACCAATGGAAATCGCTTCCTTCGTGTTGCTCGCAACAAATGCAACGCAAGACACACTCGTCTTGAATCGAGTCGAGATAACGCACGTGCAACTTGGGAGTTGTACGTAAGCTAGCACGTATACATAATTCGGCGGTTGCTAAAGGGTGACAAAGTTAAAGCGTTATAACGTTGTAGTTGAAGTTGCAAAGTTACATTCTATTTAAATATCGTCGGCAGTTCTCTACAAATCTGGAAATTTACAAATAAAGTGATATGCTGGTTAATTCTTCGTTTGGTTCCATTCCTACCATAACTCACGCATACCCTGTAGATTAGGACCTGTTGCTAGAGCTAGTCCGGACACCAAACACGAGATCTGACAGGTCTTAAAGGCGACGTCTTCGACGGAGTGGAGCGTTTGCGTCAAATAGCGAACCAACGTGTGGCACGATAAGACGACGAGGATTGGGCCAACGATATTCGAGAAGAAGAGGACCAGCAGAAGCTGACAGGATAAGGATTGAGCCAACAAGATTCGAGAAGAAGAGAATCAACAGAGACTGCGGAAATTTTGGACCAGTAACATCAGGGACAGTGGCGACATCGGAGTGCAGCAACAATAATAAGGTACTGAGTGTTAAACTAGTTTATCAGTGATATTTATGTAAATGATTCTTAGAAACAGCAAAATGTTGGAACAGTCTGTAGTAGATAGTAAAATTCAGGAGATAGAAGTTGTAAATAGGGAAACTGTAGATGTAGTAGCAAATGTACCATAAAAGTTTAATTGAGAAATTGGATAATCACCATAAAAGTTTAACTGAGAAATTGGAAAATAACAATAAAAGTTTAACTAAGAAATTGGAAAATAACAATAAAGGTTTAACTGAGAAATTGGAAAATAACAATAAATGTTTGACTGAACAGCTAGAAGTGACCACCCAAAGTTTAACTGAAAAGAAAGAGATAGAGAGTAGTAGCAAAGTGTTGACAGAGAAATTGGAGAGTAATAATCGAGGCTTGACAGAATTAGCACAGAGAATAGATAATCAACAACATGTGAGAGAACATTTTCAGGGGGAAATTAGAAGTGAAGTGGATAATGAAAGAATTGAGGTTAGAGAGAACAGAACTCAAGTTACGGGGGAGATAGAAAAGGTAATGAAAGAAATAAATCAAGAATTTGTTCGATTTGTTGAGAAATCTGAGAAAGAGAGAGTAGTAAACTTAGGGAAGAAGTAGGGCAGATATTGAATAACGAGAGAGAAACAACGTGCAAAGAATATGTGGAAGATTTAAATGAGCATGTAAAGGAAGTGGTTACGGAAATCCAGGGTGTAAAGCAAGCACTGGAAAATTTAAAATTAAGTGATAGTCGTGCTAATTCTGCTTGCCCTAGTGTAAACACAAATCCTAGTGTAAGCGCAAATCTTAGCGAAAGTACTAATCATAGTTCAAACAAAGCCAAACAAGAGATTGATCAAAGCAAAAATCAAAATCAAGGTGAAAGAGCTTTCCAAAACTTTTTTCGGGCAGGGGGCAACCCCAAACTTGAATCAGAATTACCAGGTTCGAGATAGATATCGTGGTCTCATACCTAGAAATGACAATTTATGGGAAAACCGGAAAAGAGTAAACCTTACAGATAATGAATGGTTAGATCATTGATATGATTGTGTAATTGCCAACAACGAGAAAATGTATAATATTGTAAATATAGTTAAGTTTAGTATAATAGTGACTAAGTGAAAGTGTTGTGCAAACCAAGAAACTAATAAATACCAAACCAAGGAACTTTTGAAAAATTATGTAACTTCCGAAGATGAAAAAAAAAGAAATGTAAATAGTGTTTTAAGTAAAATTTAATCTTGTTTTGGAATGCATGTTTTAAAATGTTTGTAAAAAAAATGTATGTGGATAGAGAATTGCCGACCACGAGAATAGTATTCACTAAAATTAATCATTCGGGCAGAACATAAACATTAACTTATTATGTAATAATAAAATAATGTTTATGGGGGCATTTGAAACCGAAATTATAATGTCAATATATATTTGATAATGGAAAGAAACAAAATGAGATTCTAGTCAATAGTTAAGGGGAAAACGTAGTAATAAAGCTGAATATGTTAAAGTCTCAAGAATGGAAGCCTAGGCAGATTTAAATGAGTGATAAGGTTACAATTGTTGTTTGTACTCAGCCTTAGTGATTCAGCGGGCTGATTCCTATCTTACCACGTGCTCTAAAGTTAGCCAATGGAAATCGCTTCCTTCGTGTTGCTCGCGCAAAAACAAATGCAACGCAAGACACACTCGTCTTGAATCGAGTCGAGATAACGCACGTGCAACTTGGGAGTTGTACGTAAGCTAGCACGTATACATAATTCGGCGGTTGCTAAAGGGTGACAAAGTTAAAGTGTTATAACGTTGTAGTTGAAGTTGCAAAGTTACATTCTATTTAAATATCGTCGGCAGTTCTCTACAAATCTGGAAATTTACTAATAAAGTGATATGCTGGTTAATTCTTCGTTTGGTTCCATTCCTACCATAACTCATGCATACCCTGAGATTAGGACCTCTTGCTAGAGCTAGTCCAGACACCAAACACGAGATCTTATAGGTCTTAAAGGCGACGTCTTCGACGGAGAGGAGCGTTTGCGTCAGTCTGCATTCGCCTGGAGCACATAAAGGTGATATAAAGATAGGAAATTTCTTCTTCTTGTTCTTCTTGTTCTTGTTCTTCTTCTTCTTCTTCTTCTTCTTCTTCTTCTTCTTCTTCTTCTTCTTCTTCTTCTTCTTCTTCTTCTTCTACAATACAGGGATTAGGCTCATAGCCTGTTCCGCCCTCATTCTATCATTGCCTTTTCCTTGTCAGACGATCAACACCTGTTCTTCCTTGAAGTTTGCAACTGCGCATAACATTGGGTATTCTATCCTCGTTTATTCTTTCCATGTGCTCCTTCCAGTTATTCTTATTCTCTTCAATCTTCTCATTTAAATTAAATATTTTTAATTCTTCGCGTATATCTAGATGTCTTATTAGGTCTCTTCCTGTACAACCTTCCACACTTCGTAAAAAACTCATTTCAGGTTATGCTTTAGGATCCAAAATTCACATTCATATAATAAAATTGGCACCGCCATTGTGTTATAAAATGTCAATGTTGTTACGTTCCTCGACTTATCTTTTGGGACTTTGTTTGTTGCTCTACAAATTTGCTGTAATTTATTAATTTTAGTAATTCTATATCATTATCTCCTTCAAATGCAACCCTCGTGTTACCACAGAGCCATCTTTCATGAAAGAAATGCGGTATAGAACATTAAATGCTACATACGTATTGCCTAACGTTTAGCTGAGTTATTTATGGAATTCACAGAAGAGGTGATTTTCAGCACTGCTTGAAATGCGTTTTCGAATAGCATAATTAAAATTATGTTTCACGTCCAGCTACCGAAAGGGATAGCTCAAGTCAAACTTTGTACTTTTATTTGAAGCTAATCATCGCATTTTGTGTTTGCTTTTTCTAAAGACATGAAGTGGTGGTAATTCCTTTAATGTACTGAGGCACAGGCCCCAACAATGTATCTAAAATCACTTTATCGGAGAGAACTTGCGCCTGCTCATGCAGGATCTGACTTTTCTTGACGTAGTGCTAACCAACTTGGTTTTAAAATTATTTTGAAGACCCGGAACTAAAACATCCCTTTGAATGCGATTTCGACTCAAGGTCCCTTCGAACAACTAAAGGGAGGCAAAGTATGTCACAGCAGGATAGGCAACCTAACCGAAAAATGGAAATAAGAAGCATATATCAATGGCATAAATCACGTTTCTTTTTAAATCCTCTACGACATACATAGGTAGAGAAAGTTTTGCATTTCAGCCAAAAATTCAACATTTACAACGGACGTTCAATAAGTCGTTAGAAAGACCAATGAGTTACACTAGTAGCATCGAAAGATTTTGAATTTAGTAACAATTGTAAAACTAGATACATGAATGAACATCGTTCCAGAGTCCAGTACAGATGACTTCCTGCGAAATGATGGTCAAAATCCAGGATGTGGTTTTGAGTGATTTACCAATCAAAGTCCCCGAAATAGTAAAGGCCACAGACACACTACAGATTACAAAGTTCTCAATTTTGCACCAAAAATTAGATCTGACCAAGGTCTCGCAAGATGGGTGCCGCGTTTGCCCTCACTTGAGAATAAACGCAATCGTGTGATCGATTCCGAGGCTGGGTTGCAACTTTTCCTTTGCAATCCTGACGCATTTCTTCGTCGATACATAACTGGATGAAACATAGATACAGTACTACACTCAAGGAATAAAACTACAGGCGAAACTGGGTTTTTAAAGGCAAACCGGCTCCAAGGAATACAAAGGTAGTGAAATCTGCACGCAAGGTGATGGCCTCGGTTTTTTGGGATGCACCCAGAATCATCTACATTGATTATTTACAAAAAGGAAAAACAATTAACGGAGAGTATTACGCATAGTTATTGCATCGCTTGAACGGAGAAATCCAGAAAAAACGCCATCCTCTGGAAAAGAAAAATAATCTCTTTGATCGAAACCATTCAAGGGCGCTCGATGGCGAAAATTGTGGAATTAAGGTTCGAATTACTCAGGGTAACGAAGAGGTCATGTCCCAAACAAATGTCTATTTTGAGGATCTTGTGAATTTTACTTTTTGGAAGGCTAAAACTGCTGGAGAAACGTTAGGGAAACTGTATCAAGCTATAAGGAGATTATGTTGAAAAACATAAAAAAGATCTACAAAAAATAATTTGTTTTTCTATCCTTTACTAAGGACTTATTGAACGCCCCATGTTTATACGAGAGCAGCAGAGATTAAAAATGAAGGAACGGTAACATACCAAATGTGGCATTACGTTCAGCGTTCTCCAAGGATGCGACACAAAGATTTGCAAGAAAGTCCCTCCTCTCAAGCTATCCTGTACTAAGAAAAATGCTTATTTTCTCAAGTACTCAAACGATTTTGATTAAGACAGTAAACGTTAAGGGCATTTCCCTGACAAATGAAATACACATGTCGATTTTTCTGTGAATAGGCTCTGGAGTCCTCTCTTTATTCTGAATTACCTTTGCCGAACTATGAACCGTAAGAGTAAGAAAAAATCTTACTGCACAAAAAATGTCATTAAAGCGCACCATTTATGTTAATTTTGTTTTATCTTCCTTATTTTTTTTTTCTTTCCACCTCCCCCCTTCGTATAAAGTTAAACGTTCGTTGTTATTGGTTTGAATATCTATACTCATACCTTTCTCAAATGGGAAATCATTTGGGTTTTCTTTTTTTTCCCTCCTGGTAATGCAAATGGAAGACAACTTCATTAGCCACCACATAGCGATTAGCTTTAAAAAGATTCTACCATCGCCCAAGTCAACTTTATTCTCCTATTTCTGTTCATGTACAGAAAATGAATTTAGTATGTTTGGGATCATCTCTCAGTTTCTTATCGTCCTACGGGACCTAGCAAGTAATGATATATAATTGGTGACCAATGACGCGGGGTATAGGCAATATTTTCTGTAATGAGAATAAGGAAACGAGGGGGGGGGGGAGTGGAAACACCTGACCTCCTAGTTAAACCACGTTTTAATTTTCGTTAGATTTATCTCCAAATTCTTAATATCTGTTATGAAAAAGGTTACAAGTATTGCTTGAAGTAAGCAGCATTTATTGAGTTAAACGATTCTGTGCTATAAGGAAAACTAACTTTGACCTTAGAATCGCAAACGCGTGTAAAGATTTTCAGTAAACATAATGCAATATTAAGTTGAAAAATGTAAAAACGCTATTCTTTCTACAAATTCTCCCTATATTTATACTGGAATTATAATTTGTTTGTATCAAAGTAGTACTCGGCCAAGGTATGAATGCACTTGAAGGAGGGCCCCACAGGTTTGTTGTCTTGGAGTCTGCGCGGAGAAAGGGGAACGGCGATACTGCGGATGTACAGTCACGCAATGAAAACAGTATCACCTGTTCATGTCTTCACTTTAGCAACATATCCTTTCTTTCCCAGCACAACAAATACACGAAAGAGCATCATCAAAGGCAAGATTTTTTCGTGGTAATTATTTGAAAAATTCGCATTAATAATTTAAGCTAGCGATGTTTTCTGTTGAATATTATACTAAAAATTTGAATTAATTTCGCACAAATTGTCGGGTAAAATTAATTCACATAGACATTACTAAAATTAAAATTAACAGGTAAGTAATGTTATTGTAACATTATTGTTCAAAGTTTCTCCAAATTGAAAAATTTATTTTATTATTATCATGACATGAATCACTACATATATCATGCATCAGACATTAGGGCCATTGCCCATCAATCAGCATCACCAATTTGCAACATACAAGTTGTGATACTTTCATTTTTCATTGTCCTTCTTTCTGTTACAGGTGATATGTAGAAAAAATTTCTCGTCAGCATTTGATACTGCATTTCACAGAAAAAGTGGTAACATTTACCTTTTACTACGAGTGCTATGAGTGCTGTTACTATATCAAATTTGTTGCTGTGGCCCAACTGTTCAACACCGGCACAAAGTTCTCTGTGCTTTAAGTTTATTGCGCGGCTTTGATAACACAGAGTGTGACCTTATGAGATAACCTTTTATTGTAACCTCACCGAATGCATTGTTGGGCAGCTTTCTTTGTTTCTGTCAATAATATTTATTTTGTAATATTGTTAGTAGTTGATCTCAAAAGAAGCTGGGATATTGAATTCTTAAGAATTAAACGTGAATTCTTACATTGTTACTAAAGTCAAAACATAAACACCAGCAACAATGAGTCAATGAATAAAAAAACTTATATTTTTAAGCAAAATGTTTAAAAGTTATAAGTACACTACCGCATAAAACAAATCAATTATGATCATACTTTCAGTAATATCAGTATTGGTTATAACTAGCATGTATCACGTGAATCGTGGTGCCCTTGGAGAGAGGTAATGAGAGGGGTAACGATTTACTAACTGATCAGAAAAAAAAAAACCGATGCTTTCATTTCATGATGACGTGTCATTGTGCTGTCAGTGGTAAACAGGAGTAAAAGAGGGGTAAAGAAAGGGAGACCTGGGGAAGCTACGAAGGCCTCGCTAAATAACCTTGATATCCTTGTTTCCGTACAAGAAAATATGTAATAAACTATTTCTTTAAAAAAAAAAAAAAAAAAAAAAAAAAAAAAAAACGCTTATTAACGTAAAGTAGACAGAGGAATAAACTTTTCTTAGAATAGTTTGTTAAATAATACTCAGAAAAGGGCACGTGAATGTAACATCAGATTTCCTTTTTTCTAAAAATACAAATGTTGCTTAAATTAAAGATTAGCCCTATGAATATAAATATCTGAATAAAGAATTCTTTCTGGGGAAAATGTATAGAGGAGCAGATTTATCCTATTATCCCACAAAACCGTAACCATCTTGCAGAGAGAGAAATATTTTTCTCTGATGAGTAATGTCATGAGCGATTGTCAAATAATGGATAAATGCTCGAGTCACAAAGTGACAAGATAATTTGTCCTAACAAATTATTTGACTATCACGAATTGCATTTATTAAGACTAATTCACAAGTTAATGGATCCTATAGCCTACAAAGTGTTATTGTAATTAGTAACCTCTTAAATGAAAACTGAAGCATGCATAGATCAGCCTCCATTGCCGCGGCCTACAAGATTAAACACCACTGACTTAGTTTCCTGCTTGCGCACGCAGTTAGTTGCTTTTAACCAGCACTAGGCCTATCAGCTGTTTTGCTACCGATAGTGCTCTCCATTTAATTTGCTCATATTGATGCTCCAATGTTTTAAGAGGTAATTTCAGTACTTGGAGTATTTGGTATTAATTTATATTTTCCTTCAACAAAACTTCTTGAAACTGATTCCAGAATTAGTTCCTGCTGTATTCTGTTTTCTGAAGTTTCGCTCTTGGAATTATTTTATCTATGTCACCAATGTTTTATATTAAAACCTAGGAGCTCTAATAAGTCAAATTATGTAAGCTGTTGCGCATCTGTAGTACAGTGCAGTAGATACTCTGATCACAACATAAGAAAAGCAGAGGAGGTGATAATGAAATTTCATAAATTTTTTACGCATGAAGGCCGTCATTTGTTAAAATTTTAAATTGTGATACACATGACTGGTTGACTTCAATCAAGTCACGTACGACTGGAACAGCCTGTAAATAATGATTCACATAGTGAAGTGCTGTTAGAATTTTCAGAACATTTCTAATTCGCGTAGCAAAGTCAGTGGTGTTCGATGTTAGTCTAAATCTCGAAAAGGGATTTAAGCTCTTAATGCCAACTACTGATGTTACAGTCGGCGACAGCTGTGTAAGCCTGCACTGTAATTCCCTTTTACTGTGCAATCTGCACTTAGTCCAGAATAACTAAATTGCTTGTAAACATGTATCATAAAGGATAAATGAGGGCATACCATGGATATGGGTCAGCAGGGTTAGCTCGCATACATTGCATATTACAGTGGGACTTGGATAATTTGAAGCTGAAGGTACAAGAAAGGAAATGGAGGTGTCCAAAAATTCTAATTACGAAAGTTACGTCTAAAGTTGACTTTTACCCATACGGGTACATATATCTCCTTTCAAGCGAAAGAGGGTGAAAAATTCCCACGTTGGTACCGGGGATCGAACCCGGTTCCTCTACATCAGAGACAGGCTTTCCTTCTACTGCTATTCGTAAATTTATTGAAAATAGAATACTTTAAGAGCAATATAGGGCCACTTTTACGGGCTTCGTCAGTAAATAACTAGTTTTGTGTAAATATGCTACCACGTGCAGTGGTAACATGTCCGCCTCACATTCAGAGGTCCCTAGTTTCTCAGAGTGAGTTATTCGGATAAAGCTTTTTTTTTTTTTTTTTTTTTTTTTATCCCCAGGAGTTTCCCTTATTGACATGTTAGGTAACTTTGATGCTCATTTGAGCATCATTCCACCCATTTCATTCATGGCACAATATTGTAACTTTGGTGGTTGGGTGTGAAGTAAAGTAGACAGATGTAGTCGAGATAAAGAAACACTTTTATTTCCGTAAACAGTAACTTGTACACTCGTTGCAACAGCAAGAAAGTCTTTTCCGATTCTCCAACAGCAAAGAACTGTTCCTTCTCACACTTTACCGCTATTTATATCTCCCAAGCACTATTCTGGAAACTTCGGGAAAGCTCAGTTATTTTGCGGTGAAATACAAAGCAGACATTTCTAGAGGCCTCTATCACTTTCTCTCTTTCGGCAAGCGCCCAACAATGCGGCCATTCTCTGTCTCTTTCCTTCGACTCCTTTGCGGTAGCGCCGACAATAATGCGCTGGGCGACACTGCTCCCTCCTCAAGGCTGGTCGTCCCGAACAGCACCATCGTAACGGGCCAGACGATCCAGGTGTACCACTAACATCTTCCCTCGGGGCACCTTCTGGATGCGGTAGACTACGTCGTTAATCCTCTTTACCACTCGGTACGGTCCTTGCCACGGTTGTTGAAGTTTTGGGCAGCGTCCCTTGGTCCGGGTAGGGCGGTACAACCAGACCATGTCACCTTGCTGGAATCCTCGGCTGTTGACTTGCCTGTCGTACCGGGTCTTCATGCGGTCGCTCGCCATCTGGATGTTCTGACGAGCCATCTCGTGCATGTCGTGGAGATGGTCTACTAGACTCTCCACATACTCGGTTGCCGGCCGTTTCGCTTCCGGGGGGCTACCAAAAGCCAGGTCACAAGGGAGGCGTAGCTCTCGGCCGAACATTAGGCTTGCTGGTGTCATCCCGGTAGTGTCGTGTGTCGACGAACGGTAGGCCAGCAAGAACAGTGGTACCTTGAGGTCCCAGTCTCTCTGATGGCTGGCTACGACCTTCCTCAGGTGCTCCTCTAGGGTCTTGATGTATCTCTCGACCATGCCGTCCGACTGTGGATGTAGGGGTGTTGTGCGGGTCTTGTTTACCCCAAGTCTTTCCAATGCCTCCTTCATTAGGTGCGACTCAAAATTGGTGCCCTGGTCGCTGTGGAGCTCTAACGAGACCCCAAAACGGCAAAACAGCTGTTCCACGAGGCAGTCTGTAATTGTCTTCGCCTCTTGGTTCGGGATGGCATACACCTCCGGCCACTTGATGAAGTAGTCCACAGCTACCATCAGGTACTTGTTGCCTCGATCGGACACTGGGAATGGTCCAGCTATGTCGACGGCGATGCGTTCGAAGGGCGCTCCGACGTTGTACTGCTGCATGCGACCCCGGCTCCTAGTCTGGGGGCCGCGACTCGCCGCGCACACGTGACATTGACGGCACCAGTTCTCAGCGTCTGCTCGGAGCCTCAGCCAGTAGTAGCGCTGTCGGAGTTTGTCGATCGTCCGGTTTGCTCCTAGGTGTCCACCCGAGGTACCGGCGTGCACTTCCTCCAAGACTTCCGGGACCCTACTTCGGGGAAGTACCAACTGCTCTTTCTGGGTCTTCCCATCAGGTTATTCCCATACCCGGAACAGCACGCCCTCTTTGGTCTTCAACGAGTCCCATTGGGCCAAGTACGACTTGTATGTAGCACTTCTGGGTGCGATGTCCTCACAGGTTGGTCTCGTCCCTGCCTGCACTTCTCTCAAGAGTGGCCCCAAGTCGGCGTCCGCCAGCTGCTCCCTCCTCAGGCCCGCGCTATCCCATCCGTCCGCAGGCACTGCCGTGACCATTCTGACAGCTGCGGTACGCTCCTTCTCTTCCACTCTTGCGCATTGGCCGCACTCTTCTAGGCAGGGTCTTCGGGACATGGCGTCTGCGTTGCCGTGGCTCTTCCCTCTGCGATGTTCGGAGGTGAAGTCGTACTCCTGCAACCTTTGGACCCAACGGGCTGTCTGGCCCTCCAGGTTTCTAAAACTAAGTAGCCAGGTTAGGGCGGAGTGGTCTGTCCTCAGGTGGAATGGCTGACCGTACAGGTACTTGTGGAAGTGCTCCAAGATCTTCACTACCGCCAGTAGCTCTCGTCGGGTGACACAGTAGTTCTTCTCTGCCTTGGACAACGTCTTGCTGTAGTAGGCTATCACCCGCTCGTGGCCGTTCTGGACTTGGGATAGGACGCCTCCAATGCAATGGTCGCTGGCGTCGGTGTCCACAATGAAGGCGTCGCCTGGTTGTGGGAATCCCAGAATAGGAGCACTGCAGAGCGTCCTCTTGAGCTGCCGGAAAGCGCCTTCGGCGTCCTCCGTCCACACATAAGGTCGATGTTCTTCCGTCAAGCGAGTGAGGGGTTTGGCGATGCTGGAGAAACCCTTTATGAAGCGGCGGTAATAACTGCACAATCCAAGGAAACTGCGCAGTTCTCGCCTATCCTTTGGGCGAGGCCAATCTCTCACGGCCTGTGTCTTCTCCGGATCCGTGGCCACTCCGGTTGGTGAGACTATGTGGCCCAAGTAGTTGACTTCCCTGCGGAAGAGCTGGCACTTCTTGGCGTTCAGCTTCAAGCCGGTCGCCTGCAGTCTCTGCAGCACCTTGCTCAGTTTGTCAAGATGGTCTTCGAATGTCTTGCCGACGATGATGATGTCGTCCAGGTATAACAGGCAGGCGTCATAAGTCAATCCTCTCATTACTGACTCCATGAGGCGTTGGAAGGTAGCTGGTGCGTTGCAGAGACCAAAGGGCATAACTGTGAACTGCCAAAGCCCTTGGCCTGTCGAGAATGCGGTCTTCTCCTTGTCTCTCGGGTCTAGAGCCACCTGCCAGTAACCCGATTTCAAGTCCAGGGTTGAGAACCACTGCGCACCAGCAAGCGTGTCCAGGGTGTCGCCAATCCGGGGTAAGGGGAAGCAGTCCTTCCTGGTGACAGCGTTCAGCTTCCTGTAATCTACGCAGAAGCGTAGCTCGCCATTCTTCTTCTTCACCAGAAATACAGGGGAACACCAAGGACTGTCAGACTCCACGATCACTCCCTTGGTTCTCATGTCCTCCAGCATGTCTCGTACCGCCGCTTGTTTAGCCAACGGAACGCGTCTAGGTGGTTGCCGAATAGGCCGGGCGTCTCCGGTGTCGATGTGGTGAAGCACTCGGTCCGTGCGGCCGTAATCGCTGCTGCCTTGGCTGAAGACGCGCTGATATCGTCTCAGCAGTTGTTGGACTTTCTCTCTCTGTTCAGCGGTCAGGTGGTCGGCCGCCCTCTCCAGTAATTCTTCCAGCCGGGGCCCCAGGTGTTGCGTCGGCACCGGCTCCTGGGTCTTGTCTATTGGTGTTATGCTGACCACGGGCTCGCACGTCCCCAACTCCGTCCCGGCCTGAACGTCGTGATCGGTGTCTGTTGGGTTGAGCAGTCTCACCGGCACCTCCTCTCGGCACGGCAACAATGTCCCGGCTACACAGAGCCCGTGCACATGCGTCTTCCGGTCCAGCAGCATGTTCTTCTTGCGCTGGCCTTCCAGTCGCGCCGTCACTACCATCTCGATTCTCGCGGGGACAACTACGTCTTCCCTGAGAATGACCCTGCAGATTCCAAGGCGTTCTTCGGGGTGCCGGAGCATTACTTCCTCTCCCTTAAGCCGCAGAACCTTCTTGCCAATATCGACCGTCGCCTCGTGGCTCCTGAGGGCATCCAGTCCCAGTATCACCTCCTCAGCCACCTCCGCGACGAACACCCACAAACGCAAGACACTTCGCCCCAATGTCAACCGCAGCAGAGCCTCCCTCTCCACAGGCAAGGTGTCACCCGATGCCGTCACTAGTTGGTACGGTCGGCTCGGTTTTCTCGACGGCAAGCCCCTGGCTACGTCAGGTCTGACGACCGTCACGGCTGCTCCAGTGTCAACAAGCACGCGGCACGGCTTCCCTCTCATCCAACCGTCCGCGATGAGGCTGTCATCCATCCGTCGGCTGACGGCGCGCAGTGTCACTCGAGGGGATGATGGTGCCGGCGCCGACGTGCCCCTCGCCACGCCGGTCATTACTCGTTTTCCGGCTGCTCTTCTTGGTGCCGGCAGTCTCTCATCAGGTGTCCCGGCTGGCCACACCCCCAACACACGCCACCTGGTCTTCGTCGGCGTCCCTGGACTGGTCTGCGGTCTTCATCGTAGCGGACACTCCTTGTCTTCGAGGTCGGGGTAGCCGTCACTTTGGCCGCTTCCATCCTTAATGCGGCCGTTAGTGCCTCGTGGATGGTCTTCTAGTCGCCGAGCATCAGGCGTTGACGTATCTCGGCATCGCGTACCCCGTCGACGAAGGTATAGGCGGCTTCTCGGGATACGAATTCGGAGGGGAGGTCGACCAAGGCTTTGCTGGCCAGCTGTTCGATTGCCAGGGCGAACTCCTGCAGCGTCTCCGCTGGCAGTTGCATCCTAGATTTCAGTTGGCTGCGGTAGGCTGCGGCTAAGCGGTGGTTTCCGAATCGGTTCTCCAGGGCCTCCCAGATGTCCTTGGGCGCCGCCGCTGTCTGAACTGCGTTCAGGACCTCTGCGGCTCGTCCCTGGAGGCTGGCTATCAGCTGCGCGGCCTCTTCTTCTGGCGACCATTTGTTGTGCTTGGCCACTGTGTCGAATTGACGGCGGAAGACCTCAAACGTTGACGTGCCATCGTAGTTCGGTGGTTTGACGCGCGTCGATGTTGTGTCGCGTGCTGGAGCCTCGGCCTTGTAGTTCTTCAGCTTTTCACTAAGCATCCCTTCCACCATTGCATTTAGCTCCTTGGCGCTACCGTCGACCCTGTCTTCGAGAACGCTAAGCCGCTCCCCGACATTCTCCAGGGCGTCAACGCGTTGGCCGAGGTCCTCCATCTTTCCACCGAGCTCTTTCACATCCTTCCTCACGCCAGCCAGTTGCTCGTCAATTTTCGCCGATAGCTCCGTCTTCATCTCTTTCAGCTCGGCAGCGAGGTTGTCGTTTGCCGTCTTCATTTCTGTAGCGAGGTTGTCGTTTGTCGTCTTCATGTCTTTTAGTTCAGCAGCGAGGTTGTCGTTTGTCGTCTTCATGTCTTTCAGTTCAGCAGCGAGGTTGTCGTTTGCCGCCTTCATTTCTTCTTTCAGCTCGGCAGCGAGGTTGTTGTTTGACGTTTCCATTTTGGCAGTGAGGTTGTCGTTTGCCGTCTTCATCTCTTTCAGCTCGGCAACGAGGTTGTCGTTTCTCGTTTCCATTTTGGCAGCGAGGTTGTCGTTTGCCGCCTTCATCTCTTTCAGCTCGGCGAATAATTCTTTCATCATTGCCATCATCCTGGTTTCCGAATCTCCCTCCATCTTGCTTCTAACGTTGCAACTTCTAACGACGATGTAACGAAACTAGAAGCAATTCGACGAATCCCACTCCTGACACCAGTGTAACTTTGGTGGTTGGGTGTGAAGTAAAGTAGACAGATGTAGTCGAGATAAAGAAACACTTTTATTTCCGTAAACAGTAACTTGTATACTCGTTGCAACAGCAAGAAAGTCTTTTCCGATTCTCCAACAGCACGACTCCGAATTCGTAACACAAAGAACTGTTCCTTCTCACACTTTACCGCTATTTATATCTCCCAAGCACTATTCTGGAAACTTCGGGAAAGCTCAGTTATTTTGCGGTGAAATACAAAGCAGACATTTCTAGAGGCCTCTATCACTTTCTCTCTTTCGGCAAGCGCCCAACAATGCGGCCATTCTCTGTCTCTTTCCTTCGACTCCTTTGCGGTAGCGCCGACAATAATGCGCTGGGCGACAATATGATCTAGGTTAAATAGCGCACGCGTGTTTGTGTGTGTGAGTGTGTGTGTGTGAGTGTCTGTGTGTGTGTGTGTGTGTGTGTGTTTGTGTAGTAACGGAGGGAGGACACCTCGACCCACCGCAGCCCCAACGTGGATCCATGACCAATTGAGGAGCTACCTGATAAAGAAGCGCAGACCACACAACCGGCCTGGAAGGGTTCAGTCGCTGACCACGTCCCATCTACAGATCTGCACCCCATGCGAGCTAACACACCGCCAGAGGGAAGGCATAAGGGAAAGTGAGACCGATGGCTTGTCAGAGAGCGGAGCCAGGGAAGCCCAAACGCATAAAAGTCCCTAACAGTTACACCTAGTGCACAACCGAAGCGTTTGCCCTACCCAGGGAGGAATTCCAGAGCGCAAGCAACTGTGGCATCTGTCCACAAGGGGAAATCACGGAAAAACCCAAGGCCTAGTGGTCGGTCGCCGGGACTTCCCGAACGCGAGTCGCACAGGTTTTCGGGACGCCGCCTCCCTCAGTTAAATAGTGTTAATTATAAAAAATAAATAAATAAAGGGGGAAAGCAAAAAAGAAGAAGCTTTTGCCCCATTCCAATCCTAATTGGCCAGTCGTTTCTTAGCAACTGATCTTGTTTTCTTGTAGTAAACCCTTTCAAATTTAATAACATTCTATGAACTACACAGTATGGAGTTTATTGCACGCTGACCTATGTTTGTATCACTGCAGCTTTTTGAATATATTCTTCCGTTTGTAAGCGATAGAGTCCGTTTTATTAAAGTTTTCTTTGACCATTGTACTCATACGTGACTTGGTTCAAATCAACCAATTATCTGCATAACAATTTCAAATTTCAACCAATGACAGCCTTCATTCGCGAAAAAGTTATCACATTACATAATCACCTCGTGTGAATTTTAACTATCACTGCTTTGCTTTTCTTATGTTACGAACAGGTTAAAGAATATAGCTGCACTGTCCTACAGATGCACAACAGCTTACGTAATTTGACGCAACAGAGCCACTATACAAATGTGAAATAAGGCTGACTCTCGCTTCGGTGATATATGTAATGCTGAGATAGATGAAGAAGAGTGAAACCTCAGAATACTGAGTTAAATATTAGAGCATCAATATGAGAAACTTGTAGGTCGTGCCAATGGACACTGATGTACGCATTCATGCTACATATTTCTTTTAAGGGACACTGGGAGTGAAATTTGAAAGTTCCACATTTTTTGATAGATTTTTCTGAAATTTTTACTGTGTTTGTATTTATATGAGAATAGGAGGTACACCAAATTTCATTAAAATTGGGTAATTCGTTTAGGATATAATTATAAATTATTCAAAATAGAGCTCGCGTCTATTGATTTTTCAAAATTCATTTATATTGTCAGAACTGATATTCTAAAACATGGGTAACAATTGTATGAAGAGATATTTCAAATACGTTTGCTGATTATGCTGTACATATTTTTTTAATAACTAAGAAAATTTAATCTTAAAAAATATTGATTTTTTTAATTCATGTTAATGATAGCATCAATATTGAAGCATAGTTTTGTTTAGCTGCTATTTATGAATACTTTTGGAAATGTTCATTGAATTTGAAGCAAAACTCAGGCGCGACCTTCTCTTGGAATGTGCAGAAATGTAGTTTTGAGAAAAATAGGCTTTTATATAGGAGCATCCTGTCTACGTTAAGGGAAGAGCGCTATTTGAAAGGGCCGTAATGGCCACATGGAGTGGGGGATATGAAAAATGTTAGCTGATCCAAATGCACCGGTGTTCCAGGAACATTTTAAGGTAAAAAAACAATTTTCGACTTTTTGACAACTTTGACCAAAATTTCACTCCCAGTGTCCCTCAACAAGTTAGTACTTATAACACAGCATTTAAATAACATTTCATAGGCTATATCATCCCTTAATTCATGAAATAGTGTAAATGCAACTCGTGATAATCAAATTTACTAGCTAAATTGACAATCACCCGTGGCATTACCTTATGACAAATTCTTCTGTAAAAGCAAGAAAGAAAAAGCCAGACTTCTTCACTTTCATTATGCGTATCTTCAGCAATGCCAATTGTTCAAAATTATTTTGACTGCAATGTTTCGAAAGACAAATATTTCTAAGCTTTCAAAACCCCTCTATTGATATCCCATTGTGATTTGTATGCTTGTAGGTAATCACTATGTTAAGAAAAAACTAATGTCACATGACGTTCTCTTCCTGCTATCATTTATTTTTATACGGCTTCTTCAAACTGTTCATTATTTTCTCCTTGGTTTTTATCGAGATAAGTCTCCATTTACAGGAATAGTTTCGTTATTCAGTTCATTGTAGGTGCCAGGGAAAGTAGGAGAAATTGAATGATATCAGATGTTTAAAACTGCGACACCAAATCTTGGCCTGAAAATCCTATGCCCTCTCTATGACACCCTGAGAAACAGCATTTTAAAGAAATGACAAAGACGCTGAAAACTGCATATTAATAATAACGGATTTCTTAGAAATTACTGCTCATGGCAGTGGCGTTACTGCCTCTCAGCGAGACGCGAGGTGAGAGGCAGTTGAACTAACGTGTGATAATAGAGAATAACAGTATAAACAACCGAAGAGGTCTCGCTTTACTTGTAGAACCTCTATTCTTCAGGGAATAGACTCACTCCTGTTTATGGTGTTATGGTCTAACATCTGAATTGCAGATTCTGAAGTGCAACCATGAGGTCCATAATGTTTCATTGGCATTTCCTTATTTTTTGTGAATGTTACTGTTGTATTTTATTATTATTATTATTATTATTATTATTATTATTATTATTATTATTATTATTATTATTATTATTATTATTATTATTATTATTATTATTATTATTATTATTATTATTATTATTATTATTATTATTATTATTATTATTATTATTATTATTATTATTATTATTATTATTATTATTATTATTATTATTATTATTATTATTATTATTATTATTATTATTATTATTATTATTATTATTATTATTATTATTATTATTATTATTATTATTATTATTATTATTATTATTATTATTATTATTATTATTATTATTATTATTATTATTATTATTATTATTATTATTATTATTATTATTATTATTATTCAGTATAGGCTTTGCAGAGTGAACCTAAACATCAAAGTGATCAGCTCTGTGCCGTAAGCTGAAGCTAAAGCAAACTAGTGCATCTGTAGTTACGCTTTTTTATGCCAACATTATGGAATATTTGCTTAATTCTACTCTTTTATTTCACTCAACGGTATTCAAAGATTCTTATTAGGGTCTGAATATGTATATAGTATGTATTTCTAACTGATGAGCTTTGCTTTTGCACACATATCTCTTGTGTCCCCTAACATTTTGGTAGCATAGAATGCACATAAGAACAGGCCTAGGTAAGACTGTCACGCATTCATTCTGGAACCCTGATCCAGAAACCAGTTAGCGAGCCTGGGTATAAGCCTCTCTCTCCTGTAGTTAGCGAACTTACGTCTCCTGTTACTTAATACGATACACAGGTGAATGGTCTGCTCCTGTGTGTTGTTCACTGTAAAGTATTGTCGTACAGATGTGAGTTAACTTTTTGATAATCCCTCCTTTAATTTCCAAGGTAAAGGGTAAACCATTCATAGAATCGTAAGGTGGCTGCTAACGATTGTGAGCACATGAAGAAAGAGACCAAGCATAAATATAGGTACTCTACGGAGCTTTTTAAATAAAAAATAAAACAACTTAAAAAGGAATTTCAAAGATTGCAAGAAAGAGTTGCTGAAGCCTCATGCGTCGCACGGAGTTCTGTTCGCATAACTGTGCAAGAAGAATTAAAGCATGAGAAAAGAGTATCCTTTGGGACTCCTAGGAGAAAAATATAACACACAGTGTCACGGGAAGAGAACAGAAAGTGACGAAATATAGCAAAAAGGATTGAAAGTATTATAGTTGAAGACAATGGGGCGGAAACCGGTGAAGATTTTTAGGTTCGGATCTATTTTATTCCTGACCTCTTCCTCTCTAAATGTCAGTTCATTTACATATACTTAGGATTGGTTAAAAATATCTAGAGCTTTTGGTGAACCACAATAATCTTTTTTTGCGAAGTTGATCTTTCAATCAAATATACTGTTTATGGTACTCAAAATTTTAATTTGGATTTTAAATCATTGTAAAATGTATCTTTTGTGTAAAAAAAAAAAAACGAATTTCTTGTAAACCTCATAGCAAACGCCATGTTTAATAAATCATCATGATTCTTTTACTGAAATGTTTCTAACTACATGCAGAATGCTGTGAAGCGCAATAAAAACAAGAACACAAAATAAAAAAATTTAAAAAAACACACAAAGCACACAAAAAAAAAAAAAAAAAAAAAAAACAAGAAACGTCGAAAATTATATTTTAACCTTCATAACTGTCATTATTGTTCTCGATATTACAGGTTTTAGATGTAAGTTTGCCTTGTAAACCACTGCACCAAATACAAGTGCTTGCATTTTTATTGTTGACATTACAACATTTTTTGGTTTTATGATGCTGATTACCACAGAAACTACACTTTTTCTTTTTACCTCTTGACTCGCAGAACCCATTTTTAAACCTTTTTCACAACGTCACACTAGAAATAACTTCCTCAAACCAAAAACACAACTTATAACAAGGAGGCTACCATATTTGTTTACATTTTTCACAAACAAATGAAATGTTTAACTTTATACAATTAAAAAGTGTTTTCAGAGCCATCTGTGCAGAAGAAAAAACACTAGATACTGCTAAGTCTCTTACACAAGCAAGCGGCAATTTCAAACAAAATGTATTAGCCAAATACAAGAAGAAACCTAAAATAGCACTGAATGCCACACCCCGTTTTAGTTTAACAGCATTACAAGGTTATCTTTAAATCCTTCTAAATATAAAACTACGCATCATATTCAAATAATAATATATAATTTGAAAGCACAAGAACACAGCTAATATATGATGCAAAATACAAAACAAATGAAAATGTTGGTCCGAAAATGGCATTTCAAACGTATGTGTGTGCCAAATGTTCTACCTAGCAAAGAGTGATACCGACCTAATTTTGGTTAGGACCTAATAAGATGCATTATTCGATAGAACATAATAATAATAATAATAATAATAATAATAATAATAATAATAATAATAATAATAATAATAATAATAATAATAATAATAATAATAATAATAATAATAATAATAATAATAATAATAATAATAATAATAATAATAATAATAGTAATAGTAATAGTAATAGTAATAATAATAATAATAATAATAATAATAATAATAATAATAATAATAGTAATAGTAATAGTAATAGTAATAGTAATAATAATAATAATAATAATAATAATAATAATAATAATAATAATAATAATAATAATAATAATAATAATAATAATAATAATAATAATAATAATAATAATAATAATAATAATAATAATAATAATAATAATAATAATAATAATAATAATAATAATAATAATAATAATAATAATAATAATAATAATAATAATAATAATAATAATAATAATAATAATAATAATAATAATAATAATAATAATAATAATAATAATAATAATAATAATAATAATAATAATAATAAAAATAGTTAAAATTGATAATATTCCTAATTTCCTGGAGGAAGTAAGAAAAGAATTCATTACAAAATTTAATTGTGAATATCAGGGCAGTGATCTTACTAAACTGGACAACGACCTCAGTGAAAAAACCAAGAAACAAATGGAAACAGAATTATTATGTGAAAATCTCACCAGCTGTATAACTAATGCATGCAAAACAGCATTCAACTATTCCTTACAAAGGAAAAATTCAACTAAGTACAGAACGGTACCGTGGTGGAACGAAGAATTAAAAGTTAAACGGAACAAGATCAATGCTATGAGACGGCGATACCAACGGACACAACATAATGAAGCCCTGAGAGAAGAAAGGAAAACTCAGTATCTCGTCGAAAAGCGACAGTATCAGAACAATTTACAAACAGCAAAAATGAATTCTTGGAAATTATTCTGTACTGCCAGCGATAGTTCAAATCCCTGGAATAAAGTATACAAGATTGCAGCAGGGAAACTCAGAGATAAAACTATTTTGACAACAATACAAAAACCCGATGGAACATATACCGAAGATCTCAACAGCACGTTAAAATATATGATAGACTATTTCATTCCTGATGATAAAGAAGATGAGGACTCTGAGCTTCAACGGAATATAAGAATAATGGCTAAGGAGCCTCCTAACACAGATGAAGACACAGAATTCACTGTAGAGGAAGTTAGAGCAGTAATAAAGAGCTTTAACCCCAACAAAGCTCCAGGAGAAGATGGAATTACAAGTGTGATCCTTCTACAAGTGTTCAATCATTTCCCATCTTTTCTTACTGCAGTGTACAATAATTGCCTTAAAAAAGGCTGCTTTCCAACACAATGGAAAAAATCAAATATATTACCTATAATTAAACCAGGAAAGCAACATAGTGAAGAAGTGACAAAGTATCGACCAATCAGTCTTCTAAATGTTGGAGGAAAGGTATTGGAGAAACTTTTGATCAACAGAATATTGCATCAGATAAACACCAACAACTTGTTAAATGCAAACCAGTTTGGCTTCACACCTCAGAAAGGGACAGTGGATGCAGCCATGGCTGTGAAACACTTCACAGAGGAAAGCCTTCGAGCAAACAAATGTGTTGTAGCCGTTAGCTTAGATGTACGTGGCGCTTTTGATTCAGCCTGGTGGCCACGTATTTTGCTCAACCTCAAAGAACTTCAATGCCCAAAAAATTTATACAGGTTGACAGGCAGCTACTTCAGTAACAGAACAGCGACCTTACAAACAAATGAATGCAAGATCACAAAGGAGGTAACCAGGGGATGTCCACAGGGTTCAAGCTGCGGTCCTGGTCTGTGGAACATAATGTACAATTCAGTTCTCAACTTGAAACTAACAAACCAATCAGATGATCTACTTCTACTTACAAGAGGTAACAGCAACAAAGAAGCAGAAAACTATGCAAACTCAGACTTAAAGAAAGTAGAGAACTGGGCAAAGCAAAACAAACTGAAATTTAACGACTCAAAATCAATGGTTCTATTAATATCAAGGAGAAGGAAAGCTGGTAATGAACCAATCGCGGTATACTTGAATTACAAACCACTTGAGCAGGTTAGAGAACTTAGATACCTAGGGATAACCCTAGATGAAAAATTCAACTTCAGTAGACATATTAACAATATAACGGACAAGGCACTCCTACTAACAAACATGCTAACCAAAGTTGCAAGACTACAGTGGGGACTCGGCCACCAGTCCCTGAGAACTATCTACAGAGAGCAATAGCACCTTACTAACGTACGGTTCACCAGTCTGGGAACAGGCACTAGAGAGGAAAAAAAATATAAAGATACTTCAGAGAACACAGAGAATAATTAATATCAAAATTGCCAAAGCATACAGAACCATATCTTTTGATGCGTCATGTGTAGTAGCTGGAGTGAAGCCTATCTATATTAAAATAGCAGAAGCAGTAAAACTATACAAGATAACACATGGAATGACACCAGAATCGTCATATTGTGATGCACCCTTACATATAGCAAAATGGCCCCATCCAGCGGAGTGTATTCCTATGGAAGAAGTGAAAGAAGGAAAATATTATGAAATAGAAATCTTCACAGACGGTAGTAAAATCCATGGAAAAGTTGGAGCTGCAGCAGTAATATTTAAACACGGAGAAATTATACATAAAATCAAGGCTAAATTACATGACAGATGCTCCAATAACCAGGCAGAGCAAGTGGCAATCATTAGAGGATTAGCAACACTTCAGGATATGAACATAAGTGTACAAGAAAGAATAACTGCAGTGTATACAGATAGCAAAATTACCCTAGATCTAATCAGAAATAATTCAAAACATAATAATTTAATAGAAGAAATTCAAAAGAATCTCAAAAGCCTTAAAGAACAGAAGTGGATCATACATTTTGCCTGGATCAAAGCACATGCTGGATATCTTGGCAATGAATTAGCTGATAAACTAGCTAAGGAGGCTGCGATTGATAATGCTACGGACTATGTGTACAACAAAAAACCAAAAACAACATATGTCAGTGAAATCCAAGAACAAGGGATGCAGAAGTGGCAAGAAGAGTGGACTAATACAACGAAAGGAGCAGCCTGCAAGGAGTTCATCCCATCAGTTGTTCGAAGAATGAGCACACAAATTAACTTGAATTTCACACTGACAGCAATGATTACGGGACACGGACTAACTAAATCCTACTTACACCGGCTGGGAATAACACAGGACTCTAGATGCATCTGTCTACAAGAAGAGCAAACAGTAGAACATCTGATATATCGATGTGGCAAACTAAAACAGCAAAGGGAAGTAATGAAGAAAGCCATCAAATCTAATAACAACAAATGGCCAGTGACTAAAGAGCAGCTAATCACAAACAACATAAGGGCTTTCAAAACATTTATTCAAAGCATTAATTTTGGTGAATTAAAATAGTATATTCCAACTGCTAATAGGAAGATAGTGGAAGTGATATGGTGTAGTGATATGAAATAAACAAAGGACCAGATATAAATACAGCAAGTTCAATTTAAAGGACAACTGGAAGATAGTAGAAGTGATAGTGACAGTGAATATAGAAATAAAGAAAAAAAAAAAAAAAAAAAAAAAACCATGAACATGTATACTAAGGACAATAACAAATAACTATATGATTAAATAATAAAACAAATTATAACAGGTATCAATGTAATTGCATGTAGTATCGCTTACTGCGATGGGGCATGCTTGTTATAGCTAATAAAAAAAAAAAAAAAATAATAATAATAATAATAATAATAATAATAATAATAATAATAATAATAATAATAATCATAATCATAATCATAATCATAATCATAATCATAATCATAATCATAATCATAATCATAATCATAATCATAATCATAATAATAATAATAATAATAATAATAATAATAATAATAATAATAATAATAATAATAATAATAATAATAATAATAATAATAATAATAATAATAATAATAATAATAATAATAATAATAATAATAATAATAATAATAATAATAATAATAATAATAATAATAATAATAATAATAATAATAATAATAATAATAATAATAATAATAATAATAATAATAATAATAATAATAATAATAATAATAATAACAGTAAGAATAATAATAATAACAGTAACAATAACAGTAGTAATAACAATAGTAACCTACAACAATAACATTCATAAGAAACGAAGGAATGCCAATGAAACATTTCGTGTCCTCTCTTGCGCCTAGGAGTTCGGCAGCTGTTTTAACGCACGAAGGGTTATCTACCTGCGCGGATGCCGGGTGCAGGCTACCTGGTATATCCTTATATATTAATTGAAACTAAGCAGAAATATATCACTGTTGATGATAAAATTTAAATACATATTCAGATGAGGTGCCACAGAAAGTTATTTAAAATAAATTGTGTTTTAAAGATGTACATTTTTTGGTTTACCCGTAATACAAAAGTACATAAGATTCTCTCCGATTGAAGAGATTACACTGAACAACCAAAAAGAACCTTTTTTTTGTCTCAGAAAGAAAAATGTGTGATTTTGATGTTATATTTTCTCCTGAATTCAGATATGATATCGGGTTTTCTCCATCACTCAAGTTTTCCGAGTGACAGGCTAATAGATAATTTCAAACACCTTAATATTTTCTACATTCTTAACTACACGACATTTGAACACTTGGACTAACCTAGAAAGTAAGAAATAACGATTTTCTACTATACTTCAGCTGTGGAGCGTTCCTCTTGATGGTCCAACAATAATCGGTCAATCAATTAGGATTACATTTGCCTTGATATCTCTTTTCCACTAGGGGCGAGTGCAGATAAGGACATATTACAACCCAAATTCTTATAAGATGTTATAAGATCATTGACAATATCACGGTAATTTTCCGCCTTTCGAGTTCCCCAAAAAACTGTAAGTTTTTTGAATACTTGTGAAGCTGCTTTCTCCAGTGGATTCAATAGTTCCTCAAAGTTCTCATCATGCATTAATGATCGTACTTGTGGAGCCACAAATACCCCTTCTTTAATTTTTGCTGCATTAATTTTAGGAAATTTATATTTTAAACACATGAACCCAGGAATATTGTCCATGGCTTTAACGAAATTCTTTATTAATCCTAGTTTGATATGTAACGGAGGTAGATACACATTTTGAGGAGTACACAATGCGTCGTTTGTCAAATTTTTCTGTCCAGGAATGAATGATTCGCGTTTAGGCCATTCTTTTCTAATGTAATGGTTTTCTTCTGTCCCTACTATCCCAAAGACATAAAAAACAACAGTACTTCGTGTAACCAAGCTGCAGACCAAGAATAAGTGCAATAACCCTCAAATCACTACAAATATTCCATTCATACACTGCATGTTGAATCCTTGCCAATATAAATTTAAAATTGTCATATGTTTATTTCATACTAGCAGAGTGAGCCACAGGTACTGATGGGAATGTATTGATATTTTGCAGAAGCATTGCTTTTAAACTAGCTTTGGAGGGATAAATCAACAAGCGCTATTCTATTGGGTTATGCTTAATACCAAATGCCTCCATAAGAGACAAATGTCATTAGAAAACACTAAGCCATTTTCTTTAGACTGGTTTTTGGATAACTTTAAATCTCGTATGAGATCCTTAAGATCTTCTTGAGTCAATAAATGAGGCTCAGATGAACACCTTTGTTCAAAAGTGTATCACCAAAACCTGTTTCTTTTTCTTCCTTAGTTGCATCGGAATCTGAGCTCTCTTCATCTAATGTAACATGTTCTGGAGGCTTTGGTATGGACAATTCTTCGCAGTGTGGAACTGGTCTCATTGCAGGTCAGGGTGCACCACTGTATATTTTGATTTTGACATAATCCCTTTAATGTTTGTTAAGCAGAAATAACAGTCAGAGGAGTGATCTTTGAGTTCCCTCCTAATCATAGGAATAGCAAATGGCATGTGGCGTGTGCCGTTCTTCCATGCAGTGAGAAGCCTACTACATGATAAACAACTTGTTTGGTCCCCAACTATACATCCAAAATAAAGTTCATAACACTTTTTTAATAATGGAGCAAGTTTTCGTCTTTGGGACTTGAGCGTCACTTCACCACATATATAATAAAAGTTGTTAGGATGACTTACACAAACTCTAGGGATTTTGTAACTAACAAAATTAAAGGAAATAAATTTGTAAATATATAATATACAGTAATCCAGACACAAAGCACTCACTGTTACGTGTTTAGTGGTTCACTGCTATCTCACACTGACATCGTTTTAATGGATGGATGCTACCCTAGATCACCTTTATGCCTGTCTGTACGTGTCTGAACCTGCACAATGGTGCTATTTGAGTTAACTCGTTTGGTTCCATCACATTTACAATGCTCTAGGATTTTTTATTTTATACAATGGACGAAAAAAAAAACTTATTTAAAAAATTGAAATTGAAATAAAAAAAATATAGGTGATGGAGAAATACCGAATACATAATTGAAAACACGAAAAAACAAACTGCATTAAGCACAACTATTGGTACTCATGAGTCAAACATTATGTTGACCAGTGTTATTTATGGAAATTTCAAGATAAACCTTATTTTATTTGTCATGCAAATACATATAACATATTTTAATTAAAATCGTTGGTTCTTTTCATAATATATAAGATAAGGAAACGTTTTCCGTCTAACGGATAGTCCAGTGTGGGGGAATTTCCATGAAAATGTTCACATATCATCTTTGGAAGACGCTAAACTGATTGGTATTTATCAAACATTTTATTGTCGTTGTTGTAGTGTTTAACGCCCGCTTTTACTACTACGGCACCGCAGGCGATGACACTGATGATACATGAAGATGGAGCACCGGTGGAATGAGATGGCGGGGGAAACCGGAGTACCCGGAGAAAACCCGCCCTGACGCCGCTTCGTCCACCACAAATACCACATGCGGGTCCCTGGGATCGAACCCGGGCCGCCTAGGTGGTAGGCGAGCGCACTAAACGCTCGGCCACGGCGCCGCCATTTTATTGTCACTTATGCCGTTCACAGACACACACACACACACACACACACACACAAACAAACAAAAAACACACACAGACACACACATACAATCGCATTGAAACACAAACACATACAACCTCTCGTACACACTCTCGCACTCAAACGCACGCTCAAACATACACGGAGTCAAGTAAAGGCACGGAAATTTTAAATCCTTTTGTTTAGGGACCTCAAAGCATGCATTTGCGTGTAATATCGACGCAGAATTTTTGCGTCGAATACAATACCGTTTATTAAATACCATAGGTAAGTGACAAGAAAGTACAATATGATCTCCTATAGTTTTTCTATATTTTCGCTTAGGCATTCCATTAGAATATGAAAAATAGTGCCGCGGTATTTGAAACTCCTTATCTATTTCAGAGTATATTTTTTCTCTGTTAATTAAAGTAGCGTAGGAGCTGTTGCCTATTGAATGGTCTTGACCACACCTGTTGGAGAACCATTCCTCTCATCCACAGGTGATTAAGGCTTTTATTTGGATTTGAAAATAATTTGATTATGGACTGTTCGTGAAGGCACTGTTGCATTTATGTAGAAATAGTGAGACAGAGAGACAATAATGCTCCTTCCTACCTGTATGAGTCATGGCGGGTGCGGGAGAAAGGCACATCAAGAGTACACATGCCGCCGCCGCCGTCGCCGCCGCCACCGCCGCGGTTGTCATCTTCTTGTTGCTTCTGGTCCTCTTCCTGAGGGCCATCGTTCTCCGGGGGCGGCACCTCCGTTATCACAGGTACGAGCTGGGGCGGGCAACTTGCCATCCCGCACGGTATCCTGCACACACAAACAGTTCAACTTTACTTTCTCTTATGGAGTGTCCTGCACATAAAACAAAGTTTTATACTTAATACTTAGAGTATGCACGTATGTGTTCGTGATGTGTGTGTGTTTGTGTGTGTGTATGTGTGTGTGTGTGTGTGTGTGTGTGTGTGTGTGTGTGTGTGTGTGTGTGTTACATCGATTTCGCTCAAACTAAGGCAAACATTACTATGTAGCTTACAATTTAAAATTCCGCCCCATTTTACATGATTAATTAGTTAATTTTTTCTGACACCTACAAAAGCTCACATAACCATTGTATATTTCTCAACAATACGCAGACATAGGCAACTAAAAAGTATAATTACGTAGTCTAGGACTCCTCTGGCAGTATTTTACTGCAACAGTATGCATATTAGTGGCAGTTTTAATGTTTTACTTAGGCTGTCTGCTTACAGCAAATTACTGCCCCACGGTCACTGACAATAGCTCACTGTAACCATCTCCAGCAACACACATCTTTCACAGTTGTGTTTAACAGTGTTTTCAAACTATATTTGTTAAAAGGATCTGCGTAGTGAATTAATAATAATTGAAGCTGCGAAATATTTGCTTCTACATAACCCTGTGAACTAGTAATGTGAGAATGCAAAGTAAAAACTTGAAGCCTTGAAAAAAATAACGGGGCCTGCCAACAGTTTTCCCACAAACGCATCACAGAATTAACCACTGAACGTTTTTTGCATGATCGTAACGTCGCTATCAAATGAACAATATCTCTCAGTATGAACCATCAGGTTTGTTTCCACGCGTTCACACTTCAATACTTGTCCTTCCCTCCCATATTTATCACGACCATAAACAAACCGTTAACATGCTCAGATGAATTCCTCTCGTTTCTCAATCCGGAGTTGCATTTCTCTGATCTGTGAACTGTACATAACTCAAATTGATCTCGAAGGATTAAACGGTTAAGTGCACTCCGTACCAGATCTCCCGCCATGCAAAATATTCGCATGCCAGTGTGAGGAATCAAGCCTGTGTCGCTCATACTACAGGCTACAACGCTACCGCAGCGATAATGGTGACTCGCCAAATACTAACATAGAAATAATTAAGAGCTACACACATTTCTAGTGTGCAGAACAGATTCTCTTATAGTAGTCACAGCTCATTGAGATATCCCAAAAAGCAATCTTCACATTTTCCCCCCATAATGGTGCAGTCTGGTTATACTTGGTGATATTCCACCCGTTAGGCTGCATTAGTACCACCAACTGTTGGCAACATAACCATGGTAAAGCTACGACCAAAGCTGGTGTAACTGCGTCTGTTATATTGCCACAGAAGCCCTTGTTTATAAACGTGTTGCAGAAAGGCCAAGATTCTGTTTAGACGCCGTGTTAATTAATTAATGAATTAATCTGTGGACGTGCTGCTTGTGTTTGCAAGATTTTGTCTCAAATTCTTTTAAAGCAGTATATGCAGTTATTGTTACTGTTGTTATTTTTGTGTTCGCTATACAGTAGTGCATTAAATATACATTTAGCACTCTGAAGTGATTTTATGCAGTACAAGATATGCCAAAGGTGAATACGTTCTTTCTTGTGCGGTAACAATGTTCAAGTATCATTATCGTTTGAAAGCGTGATGCTTCAACCCTGTGATATTTGAGATTAGAAATGCCTTTATTGCGTACGTTGGCAAGACTGCTTTTTGGGATACTTTCGTCTACTGTTTAGTGTAATGTCGGCCATTAGAAACTCTTGGGAACTACCAATAAATTGTGTCCAATATACACTATGCTGATTTTGACAATAGGAAGTTTTTGCCATAACGTATTATCTGATACGATATCTGCTAATTTCACGTGGCCGAATACAGTAAATGCTATACTGTAACTTGTCAAGGTAGACCTTTTGCATGCGCCGAAGGATACGATACATTAAATAGTATTAAATTAATTAATTATTAATTATTTCACGCAATACTCTAATCAAATTCCACTCCAGGTTTTCATTTTGGGATAATTATACTCGCGCTTCGCACTCGCAGAATTACCATCACATGAAACGCCCTCGTGATATTATTACAGACAATTCCATGTAGTATACAATAGTTGTTAAATGTTGTTAAATAGGGCAAAAGCCAAGAATATTTCATTCGAAGCACTACACATAGATGCTCATAATTTAGAAACTGATAAAAATGATATGTAGTGATATTTGTTCCTAAGTCTTATGCTCTAATATAAATTATATAGGGTTATCGAGAAGTCCCTCCGCAGCTTTGGTGTAACCAAGATTCCCCTAAAGATGGGAATTCCGGTGGCAGCACTGGCTGTCGCGAGCGTATGGTTACATCCAAGGGCAAGATTTTTTGTCGATAATTTTTTGAAAAATAGCATTCATAAGTTAAATTAGCGTGTTTTGTGTTGAATATTATGCTAAAACTTCTCATTAATTGCTCACAAATTTTCGGGTAATTTAATACACATAGACATTACTGAAATCAACAGGTAAGTAATGGTTAGGGCTAGGAAGTTTATGCATTTACATGTTGTTTCATAGGGGTTTAAAATGTATGTTTTTACATTATGTGCACGAATTATGGAATTTTCATCTATTTCGACATGATTTTATAGTGCATATAACTGCATATTTTCTTGATTTTTGATAAATGCATATTATTTTAATATTATAGCACCTATACTGCATATTTTAATTATCTATATCGTTTTTTATTATTTTTGCCATGTGTATAATATTTTTCACATTGGTAGTATTGCACATGATGATGCAACTCGCGAGTCATGCTGAGTCATGTTGTCATGCAGTGAATCCCCTGTTTCCATTTTTTTCATTATATGTATGTTCGTAGAAAATAATCACTACGTTATCTGAGAGGTAGCAAAGATAAAGTACAGGTTTTGAGCAGCACGATTATAGCAACGCTTGCCTGCCCACCAGTAGTTGTGTCGTGGTCTTCAAACGTAAAGTGTTGTGAACTGGCTCCCACCAAATTAAATTAGGCGTACAAAATGTTAAAAAGCTCTTCAAATGTCGAAAATAAAACCAACTTCGAGTGCTAGATTAATTAATTTACAGAACGATTTTTCGGGTGATTCAATATATACAGATAATAGGGCCTGTTTTGTGGAGCGTGTGAGAAAAATGTAGGGAGTGAGAAAAGATTTCAAATAGTTCAGCACATAAACAGAGCAAAACATAAGGAGAATTTAATCAGAGAACTCGCAAACAAAGAACCTGTTCAAAAACAGCTAGTAGAGTGTTTAGGAAGTAGGGTTACTGAATTTTCCTATGACTTGTGCCAAGCATTTTTAGCTGCTGATATTCCCTTGTTCAAAATTAATAATCCCACATTTAAACACTTTCTTGCCAAGTACACTCGACAACACGTGCCTGAAGAAAGTACACTGCGTAAGACTTATGTAGGACATTGTTACAATAACGTATTGTGAAATACACAAAATGAATTAGCGGATCAGTTTGTGTGGTTGTCTGTTGATGAAACCCCTGATTCTGAGCGTCCTTCTATTGCTAATATAGTCGTGGGTGCTTTAAATAATGAACAAAAAGCTACACCTTATCTTCTTAATGTGTGCGAATTGTCGGCCACTGACAATGTAACTGTGACCCAGTTTGTGATGGACTCTGAAATTACTATGGCCATTTGGAATCAAATACGACCGGTTACTTTTATTTGTTACTGATGCAGGTCCTTATATGATAAAATCAGGACAAATTCTGAAAGGTATTTTTCCTAACTAAATTCATATAACTTGTTTGGCACACGCTTTTCATCGCATTTCTCAGACAATACGTAATTCTTTCCCACTGGGAGATAGATTTATGTCCAGTACAAAGAGAATTTTTGTTAAATCTTCTAAAAGTGTTAAGTTGTTTAGATCAAGAGGCACCTAATATCCGACTTCCTCCTGTACCAGTGTTAACTCGATGGGGAACATGGGTCGATGTAGTTGAAGAGGTTGTTAATTCGTAGAAACTGTGCAAAATATTCTGTCAGGCACTGGGTTAAAAGATCTTAGTTTCATATCTGCCCATTTTTCTTTCTTATCAATAGTCATAATGGCATTGGAAGCTATAGGATCTCCTTTGCATGAATCACAATGTCTTTGAAAATACATGTAATTCATGTAATTACCTACATGGATTATGTAATTTCAAAAAAATTCTGGTTATAAACAGATGTGCGATGTTCGAGACATCCTTAAAAACCATCTGTCACACCAAGAGACTTGACTGTCTCTGTGAAGCAGTTAACATCATTTAAATATGCCCCAATAACATCTTGTGACGTGGAGAGGTTTTTCACGTTACAAAAGTGTTTTGCGAGACAAGAGACAATGTTTTACAGTTAAAAATTTGTGCAAAGCTGTGAACTGCAATTTAGCAGTTAATACTAGCAGCGGGACCACTTCTGCTTCAACCTCTAAGGAATAAGGTAACTTTATTATTTATACTAACTCATCTTGTCTACTACAAAGGGACATTCATTGTTTTGATTAAATAGTGAATATTTCTTGGCATATTTTCAAGTTTTTAAGAGCATATTTGCATGCATATTTCAGTGCTTTTTAGGGCATGGACTTCCGAGCCCTAGTAATGCTACTGTAACATTATTGTTCAAAGTTTCTCCAAATTAAAACTTTTTTTTAACATGATCATAACATGAATTACTACATGTATCACGCATGAGATATCAGGACCAATGCCCATTAATCATCATCACCAAACTGTAACATAGAACAAGTTGTGGCACTTTCATTTTTCAAAGCTGCGCTTCTGTCTGTTACAACCAAGTTATATGTAGAAAAGAATCTCTCGCTGCCAGCAATCTCTCGCTGTTAACCAAAGACGTTGAAAAGGTGGTAACGTTCACCTTTTGATTTGAGTAATAGGAGTACTGTTATTATATCATATTTGTTACTATGGCCTAACTGTTCAACAGTGGCACAAAGTTCTTTGTGCTTTAAGTTTATTGCAGCGGCCTTGGTAATACGGAAATGTGATCTTGTGAGATAACCTCTTATTGTAGCCTCATCGATTGCATTGTCGGGAAACTTTCTTTGCCTGCGCCAATAACATTTATTTTGTAGTATTGTTACAAGTTGATCTCAAAATAACCCGGATTATTGAATTCTAAGTTAGATGTGAATTCTTTCATTGTTACTAAAACCAAAACATAAACAACACCTAGTATAAGTCAAGGAGTAAAAACATTATTTTTCTAAACAAAATTTTAAAAAGGTGGATATTTCTCATTTATCGCTAAAATATTCTCGAGAATATAAAAAATTCGCGAAAAAAACATGTATGTTATCTCTAAACAATGTCAAATGCATGCAAACTAATTTGTTCTGCAATTAAACAATTTTCTCGTTTATCGTTAAAAACAAAATCTGTTTTGAGCGGTGCGCACCGACACGTTGCGGAGGAACTTGTTATAAGAACGTTTTGGTGAGTTTCCGCTGGATGTAATGGAGCTCATTTCACTAAATATTAAATGTTTGTACGAAGAGAATGACTTGTATAACGTAGCGTCAGATGTATCAGACGCTGCAGTAGAATAATGCTGACTGAAGTTTCAGTATCACCAGTCATCCTCGTTGCTCCTCATGGTTTGTGAAAGCAAAGTATGAAGTTTATTCAGTAAAGATGCCCAAATTATCCCAGATTAAATTAATAAAGTTTCCACAGAGTCTTAGAAGAGGCACAATAAATAAAATCACTTATATATTCTCCTTATTCGTGTATAGGGACAAGGTGCACATGCTTTCACGATATCATAGTAGGCAGTATTGCAAATTCAACCGGACATTTATTTCAGCATTTAATGTCATGACAAAATGTCAACAAAACTTCATATCTAAGCTCAGCATTAGCTTTTGCGATGCCTAATATACCTGTTTCCTTTTAAATATAAATGTGCGTCCGCCCTTCGCCGGTTAAGACAGCTAGTCTTGCATAAAGCTAAATATTACCTAACATTCACGCAATTCAGCATTTTTCTTGTAGTTCAATTACATTATTTCATCAGGGATATATGTTATTAAGAGATACCACTGCTGTTTTACACGTTCATAATTACTTTGAGTACCATATTTCATATTGACGTCATCCACAAATTATCTATATTAACCGATAAGCATCCTTTGTACCTCATCATCGTACAAAACTTACCAACATTAATAAAACGTACCAATAAAGCCTCGCAAATTTTAATGGAATTTCATTAAAAGAGCTTTATTAATCCCAAAAGCGTTTCATAGCATCGCATTTATAGTAGCTACCGCATTAATGAAAAATTAAATAGAGGTCTCGTAACAGAATTTCCACAGCTTAAGCACATTCTCATGCCTTCATTCACAGCAATAATGTGTGGTGCGTACTTATTTGCTATTATTTATATACTTATTTTCTCTCGAACCTTTTAATCAATTTTCCAGGTGTTGGGAATAATTAAATTTATTTCTCGTTCCAGGACTCTTGACTGGTCATACAAGTGAGCGTCTACTTTACGAACACTGTCCATAACATCAAATGTGCATCTTTAAATATAAGAGCATTTCACTTTCACATGAATTTATGTGGCATTAACAAATTATTCAAATTATTCCTGCAAGCTCTATATGTACGTATATTATGCATAGAAAAATAAAGTATGCGAGAATAGTTAAAGGCTTATGTTAATGCTGCATGTGAACGTCTGTAATATATAATATGAATCGAAATAAGAGTATACAGAAATATGTACTTTCGTTACGCACTTCGCTGTTGGTACAAGACGACACAAAACCTCGCACCACGATGCTTTACTTACAACCATTTATGAGAAAATATCCAACAACAAAAATTGCTACCATGTGAAGGTTAGTTTGAGGTGAGAGATTTTCTTGAAAATCTTCGCCTGGTATTATGTTAAGACAATTTAATTGTGAAAAAAGCTTAATAAATATTTTATTCAAGCGACTTTAAATATTTCTCAAGCTGAATAATGTTAGTACAAAGCCAGTAAGAACTCATTCAAACGTTTATTTTGCATCTTAACAAATCGTTAGATGAGGAAAAGTTAGTAATTTTAGTAAATCTAGTAAATTTGTGAAAAAAAAAAATTAAAACGTATACATTTATGTAAGTACATATTCACGTTAGAGAATATCAAGCTTTCAAAATGTTGTTTTCAACAACATGATCACGCCTCTGAGCTTGATAAGAAAAAAACAATAAGGTTAGGGTCGATAAAAGCTATAAATCAATACTGTCCCACTTTCTTATATGCTCGGGCATATTTAACTCATGCTCAAGCAGGCGCGGGCGCCATCACAACCACTGTTAGGGCAAGTACTCTTATTTTCGGAGGAAAACGGGAGATTACTGGTTGGGGAAATAATGAATACAACTATAGGTGGGTACAACATGAGAGTGTACTGGGAGGATATCCGCAAGGATATAGTTTTGTCTTCAAAGTTAACTGCTGTTCTTTTCAAATGGGAAGCGCTCTGATCTGCATCCAATGAGATACGTTTACGTGCACAGCGTTGCAAGCTCATTATCCCCACTCTTTTCATATTTCCCTCTCTCTCACACACTGTCCTACTATTCTCTTGGCGTCAAGCCCCACTTAAGGGAAAGCAATATGACAACACAGCGGGACTCCGATTGGTTGCCGGCCTGGAGGCGCTCAAGAACAAACTCCTTCCCATTTGAAAAGCACAGAAATATTAAAAGTCGTCGTAGTAAAAATTTGTTTATGGAGGGCGCCAGCTTTCAGCGGAAATATGCTTTGAGGGCCCCTGAATCCAAAAAAGCATTTTTAGAAAATTGTCCATGTGTGTCCGTCGTACATTCACAGGAATGTACGAAGATAACAGTTTGTTACTTGTAAGATACGTAGAGTAACTTATTTCTGACATAGCTTCCCTTCAAACCGGTACGTTTTGAGGCCCTCTGAATAATATAAGCATTTTTTGGAAAACGTTCGTGTGTGTGTGTGTGTGTGTGTGTGTGTGTGTGTGTGTGTGTGTGTGTGTGTGTGTGTGTTATGCGCCTGTGTCTGTTTTTCTTCCTGTGAAGAGTATAACTCAAAAACGAAAAGTCAGTTAAAAACAAAGTTAGTATTTAGGTCTAATAACTTTCCAAAATTCGACATGGAGATTTTGAAGAAAATTACCTCACCCTAAAACTACTCTTTGCATGGAAAAGCTTCCGAAAATTTTGATTTCCTCAAGAATGGCTCTAACGTTTTGATTAAAGAGCCATATGTTTAAGATATTTCTATAGCAAATGAAATGTATGTTGTGAATTCTCGGGCCATAGCCTATGTAGTTCTGTTTACTTCATAACTTTTACATAACTGATAAACCGTAAGAGTTAGGCTAAATCTTACTTTACAGAAAATTTAAATGTCGATAAAATAAAAATTATGTGTAAATGTGCTTTTTTAGCAGAGTGGACCATTTCGGAGATATTCTACGTTACTTGTGTGAGTCTTGTAAAACTTATACTTTTCTCAAACGGCAGAAGGCTATTCACTATTTTATCTCTTGCTCGTGCAAAGAGAACGAAACTTCGAGGTCTTCATATAGTGACCCGCTTTAAAAGACTCGATTATCGCTAAAAACCTAATCTGTTTCCATATTCCCCTTAAGAAAATTAATAAGATAATTTGTATAAATCTTTATCTTGACTAATATGAAAAACATAGAGGAATAAAAGTTACTACAAGAGTAGTCAAGGTCATATGAGTGCAATACAACAGATTTGCTGCGACGTAATTCGATATACCACTTGCTTATTACGAATAAGAGAGAAATTTTTCATGGCATTTCAACATAAAACATCTGATGTGTTGCTCTCACATTTTCCCTACTCCTATACTAACCATTCTTACAAACCTTATTCCCATATCTTCTTCGTGTTAGTTGAGTTAAATATTTTAAGAAATTACCTTATTGCTTATTTACTTATAAGTGCAAGGGGAATATGGGAATACAGTAGGTTTTGAGCCATTCTCAAATCTTTTAAAGCTTTAAAAGTCCGTTCTCTTTGCACGGCTAGCATATAAAAAATGAATAACGATGTTCCATTTTACGAAAGTTCAAGTTTTCCGAAATTCGCACAAATAACAAAGAATATCCCCGAAACGGTTCACTCTGAAACAAAATTTATTTGGACATAAATTGTGTTTTAGCAAGATCTACGTTTTTGTATAGCAGGATTTGGTGTATCTCTTACGGTCTACCAGTTACGCAAAAGTCGTCCATAGTAAACAGGACTACATAGGCAATAGCCAGAATACATAAAATATACATTTCATTTATCATAAAAATATCTTAAACATCAAAACCAAAATTTTCGAAAAATGATTCATGTAAAGAGCAGTTCTTCAAAATCTTTGTGTCGCATGCTTAAAAGATATTACATTTAAATAACATTTCAGCGGGTTTCGTTATTGAGTCATGCTGCCCACAGCCTAACACACACACACTACACACACACACACACACACACACACACACACACACACACACACACACACACACAAGAACGTTTTTCCAAAAAATGCTTATATTATTCAGGGTGCCTCAAAACGTACCGGTTTGAAGGGAAGTCATATTAATTTAAACCAGTGATAGATCTCGGTATTCGGAACACATGTTGTACCTTACGTTTTTGTCTCTTACCATTTCCTATGGAGATATTTTAGTTTTATCGGAATCAGGCTGGCAACACTGCAGATTGTGTGGGTGTCACTTTCCCTAGCTCAGTAAATAAAAACTCAAACCGTGCCTCGTCCTTCTGTGTTTACTGCGCGAGTGTAGGCCAATTACAAGCGTTAGCTCCCAAAACATTAAGCGAAGGTGAAAGTGCCCGACCTGTTTACATTCACAAACCAGTTCATTTCCCTGACCAACCTCAACGCAAAGTTGTCGACCTACTGTACGTCTGAAAAAGCTGCTTGGAGTATTCCTCCACGTACCTATTTTAAGTGATTCGAAACGCTGTGTGATGTCGCATAATTACTACCAAAGCTATGTCAGAAATAAGCTACTCTACGCATCTTAGAAGTAACAAACTGTTATCTTCGTACATTCCTGTGAACTATGCATCCTATTTGGATCAAAATCTATTTATTTTTTCGAAGTCGGCTGGTCAAAGAACAAAATGCCATCAGACCTTTTTTGTTCGTAGCGCTTCTATGAAGCACATATTAGAAGGAATGTAGTAACTTCCCTTCTATTCTGTATATGTTTTCTTAGAGAAGGACCTAATCGAAAATAAGTCAGCTGGTGTTTCACACTCATGTTTAACGAACATGGTGACCTAGACTTCAGAGTGAGCAAAAGAGCCGCTCATGAATATTCATTCTGTAGTGGATGTTTACTTCCATAATGTGCTATAACATGCAGCATGGCGTCATTTGCCTAGCTGCTTAGCCTAGAATAATTAAATCCACCTCTTTCATTGTCCGGCTGCGGGTCGCGCCTATGCGTGTTCCACGATAAATATCCATAATATCCTGAATATCCTAAATATCCTATATATATCCTAAACGTATGGCATTTTAATCAAAATCGTTAGAGCCATTTTTGAGAAATTAATATTTTTCATGTAAAGGCTAATTTAGGGTGGTGGAATTTTTTTCAAAATATTCCTGTCGGATCCTTGAAAATAATTAATCTTAAATACCAACTGGTTTTTAACCGTCTCTTCCTTTTGAGTTATGCTGTTCACAGACGCGCGCACACGCATACACACATACGCACGCACCCATACTCAGACACATACACAGACACGCACGCGCGCGCGTCCTTTTTATAAACATGTTTTTTTATTCAGGTGTCTTCAAAACATGTATTTCCAGTGAAATATTGACATTGAAATTTTGTGTGGAATACAATACTTCCCATGGGTAGTAGAGAAAGTAAAAACTGACGTTACACTCACATGACTTCCTCTACTCTTGAACTAGCTATTCTTACAAACTCTTATCTCTCTATCTTCTTCATGCTAATAGAGATAAACGTTTGTAGAGGTTATCTCATTGCGCATTTTGTTGTAGATGGAAGGGGAATATAGCAATACATTAGGCTTTGAACGATAGTCAAATCTTTTAAAGCTACGAAATTACGTTCCCTTTGCACGGTAAGATATAAAAAAAAGAATAACGATGTTCCATTTCTGGAAATTTTAAGTTTTGCAAAACTCACACAACAAACAACAAGGATTAACTCCGAAATGTTTCGGCTCAGAAAAAAAAAAAAAAAAAAAAAACTCATTTTCACATAAATATTTTGTTTTAACGAGATCTACATTTTTGTATAGTAATACTTGGTCTAACTCTTGCGGTTTAGCAGTTGTGCAAAAGTTATCTAGAGTAAGAGAATTAGATGAATTATAGCCAGAAAATTCAAAATATGCATTTCATTTGTCATAAAAACATATGACATTTTAGTCATAATCGTTAGAGCCATTTTCGAGAAAATCAACTTTTTATAAAAATTTTCTATGTGTAGGGTAGTTTAGGGTGAAGTAATTTTCTTCAGAATCTCATCCTTAAAAGACATTAAACTTAAATGCCAACTTTGGTTTTTAACCAACTTTTTGTGTTCGATTTATGCTGTTCACACACACACACACACACACACACACACACACACACACACACACACACACACACACACACACGTCTCTATACGGGCCATAATGACCAGTTGTTGACGAGCCTTTATACACCACCAACTTACTCACCCCTCTTTTCCTAAAAATTCAGGGATCCTCAAAACATATATTTGTGCTGTAATTTCGGCATCGAAATTTTGGATGGAATGCTTATACTTCCTCTTCGCACTATAGGTAGTACAGAAAGTAAAAACGAATGTCTCTGTCCTCTATGTGTTCCTAAACCACTGATCCAATTGCGATGAAACTTTGATGGGCTCTTCTGTGTACGCCCGCGAACATTTCTGAGTTGGTCAAATGATTTTGCATTAAGTATAACGTGAATTTTGCATCTAGCCATGTACCAAATTGAGTGATGTATCTGTGAAATTCATTAAGTGCAACGCCGCTTGATGGACCACCATGAGAATTGGCACATCTAGATGTCTTTTAATGGAGAAGGCCTTTATGCTAACCGTTTCACTATGCAACGTATTACATTCATATGGTATTCTACATTCGCTTCTCTTTTACCTTAGCATTCACAGGTCCTTCTATAGTCGCCCTTCAACACAATTCAGAGAATGTTCTAGGATTGACATATCAACACATTCAGACGATTTTCTCTACTCACTTTTATTTTAGGAAACACAATCACATTTATTTCTCTACTCACATCTACAAACAATTCAAACAATTTTATGTGTTTGAAATATAAAAGCAACATATTACATTCACATGGTTTTCCCTTATCATTTTTTTACATAGCAGTCTTCAACATAGGAAGCGTGCAATTTTCTATTTGATTCATATAGAAATGCAACGCATTACATTCACTTTTCTTCCTCTGGTATCTGTGTTTGTTCAACAGTGTTTTTGCATAGTGTCTTCTCGTTATTTTATTTATTTATTTTGTTTATCATTTTGTTCTTTGTGGTCTAAGAGTATTAATTATCTCTTGTTTAAGTGTATTACTTAACATTTTTAAGCGTCCCCAAATAAACACAGGGATATTGGGCAAGTGCAACCTATGCCTAAAAGTTGTGGGGATAAACCGTCAAACCACGGGTATTTCAGCTAGTAATAAACAATAGTATGCTTATTCTAGTAAGTTAGTGTAAATAAGGACATTAATTGTAATTAGTTCCGGCTTATTCATTAAGTTTATAATTTACTTTTTATGGATGAAGGATACCATTCCAAGTTTTAATAATTAAAGGACTTAAGATGTTACACTGGGGCGGGGGGGGGGGTCCTTTCCTACTCATTAGTAGGGCCCGGATTCTTAGCTTTTTAACTATTTTATTCCTTGATAGTTAATTTAATTATCTGTTTCATGATCATCGAAGCCAAATGCTTGAATCTTATAAAACCTAAAAATGGCTAAATGAGACTTTAAAACCTAAAAGAGGCTAAATCTCCTATTTATTTTAAAATTGAAAAAAAAAAAAAAAAAAAAAAAAAAAAAAAAAACAACCTTATTTTAAAATGGGAAAATGAAATGTTTATGGAATTGTGAATGGACTTTGACTGTTACATCTTTGCTACGTCTTTTCGCTTATGTATGCTTAGAGGAGTATTGAAAAGAATGCAAGAGGCAAGTGACTTGCATTTAGCTGTGTGGGACCAAGCTCTGTATTGTTGCAAGCAAGCAATGTGGGGATTGTTGTCGAGGGGAAAGGGGTCATTAGGAGAACCCGCCATAAACTCAAACCAATCAGTTTAAAAACAGTATCAGTTCAGTCGACTATCGTGTATTGTTAATGCATACAATTGCTACATCGTTAGAAGTCAATTTTCCTTAGATTAGGCAGGTAATTTAAGGAGCTAGTGCCATGCCTAAAGTCAGCTCATCTCGAAGGTGGTTGGTTTGTCAGTGGATAGCTAACGATCCGAACTTCACCATGGATGGCAAAGTAATATTTTGCTAAATCTGCCAAAAGCGAAAGAAACCATACCCACAGACACAAAAGCTTGAACAAAGATGAACACCTTCTATACTGCACAGATAAAGTCGCATTAAGCGGCTAGGTGCTATGCAGATAAACATACCGTATAGGAGATCCTGTGCGACCTGTTCTCGAATGCTGAAATACAGGTAAGGATTAAACACCTGTTATAATGCATAGCGTATAAACTGTAATTTTATTTTCGTATTTTCCGGGTGCCCTCTGGTCAAAAATCGCATTTTGAGTAGCACAAAGGATATACAGGACATATCAGCAACATTCCTATACAAATAGGACAATTAATAATAAAATTAATAAACAATAATAATAATAATAAAAAACTATTTCAGGAGGTTAAAGAACTAAGAAAAACTTTTTTAAGATACAAAAATAACTAAAAAGTTAATTTTAAAAACCTAAAAATCATTAGTACTCATTAGTAATAGTAATATGCAATATAATGTTATATCTGCGTTCAAAGTTATAGGTACCATATAACTTATAAAGTTATATGTATGTTTTTCCTCGGCATTATGTGTTACTTTCTAAAAGACGTTTGAATGAAGCACATTTGTCAATTTCTTGTTCTGTTAGAACGCCTAAAGTTTAGCGGTTAGCAATGTCCTAAAGTTATTAACCGGGCTCTCTACCTGGCACTAGAATAGTGGGAAATTTCTTTTGAAGTTCCCAACACATCTGTGTTTTACGCATTTATCGTTCACAAAAATTGTTCAAGCATAGGAATTTCGGTAGACATTTCAATAGACGAATAATAATGATCTGATGTAACTCACTCACTCACTCACTCACTCACTCACTCACTCACTCACTCACTCACTCACTCACTCACTCACTCACTCACTCACTCACTCACAATGAATAACCTTTCATCTTTAAGATGCACAATGAACAAGCTCTACTCACTGTGTTCTACGGAGTACCTATTTTCAAAGCCACAGCAATTTATCAACAGAGTGTGTTGGGGCTCCCTTCCGCGCTTGCAAACAAAAACGTGGAATAAATAGATGTTGGTAGATAAAGATTAAAAGGTTTGATTTTATTTTCATCAGTCATTGTTTTCAAGAGCTAGGGGCATCATTATCGCAAACGTATTGATTTTAGCATAATGTTAATGTTACAATCACTTTCTTTTTATTACTTTCCTGGTATTTTGTGTTACATGGTCATAAGAGAATATTACAATGTATATTTTGGTTTCTCAGTAAAGTTATTTTCAGATTTCAAGTCATACAATCGTGCAGCTGTAGCTGGTACCTGGCCTTACGGGAGTGTGGTGAAATTAAAAGTAATTCGCTACATTCTTATTCACAATATTGTGAAATAACATTTTGAAACAGTATTAATACAGTAACGCATGCAGGTGGATTATAGTGCTCCTTTAGTAAGTATATATTACAAGTTCGGTGTACTGCAGTGTTTAATGTTCTTATCTATGAATAATATGTTTTCAATCTTTTCTTGTGTTTCAATGAAGACCCTCCGTGCTTAATTTAATCGGTCTGACAGTCCATTTTCGGAAAACCCTGACATTTCAAACCCTTCTATCCCACTTAAGGGAAGAATTTAGAAAAATCCCTTCTTTGTTGTCTTGTAGTTTTTGAAGGAACTCACCTTCATAGTTGGAAGCTTCTAGACCAAGGAGTTTGGGCTGTGCGTTTGATGAATACTCTAATTAGCATTAACAGTAGTATTATAATAGTTGAATTTTTTGAATCTCAATTCCCAAAAAATGGTTCGCGACGGAAAAATTCTGAGATGCACCACTATATCTACATCAAAAACAGCAATTTTTTCAGGGTTAAGAAAACAATTTTTGCAATTGCAATGCAGTACTTTTTGGAACTGAAACGGTCGGAATTTGTACTGAAAAATAATGATTTTTTCCCAGTTCTATGCAATACACAACCTCAGCACGTGAGATGTCAACCCATGATTCCCTACAAATGTCACGAAGGGCAAGAGGGCAGTGGAGTAAGAAAATTGAATTTCAGGGAGTCTCAAGGGATCGTGATCATTAGGAAATAGATCTTGTATTGCATGCACGCACATTTCCTTTAGCCTGGGATGTATGAAGAGGGTCGGCATTGTTGAGTCAAACCCTACAGGCTTCATCATGGATAGATAGAACCTTAATCCCAACTAAGCCACCCATTGTACGGATTTCTTTCACGCGGCCTGTGGATTCCATTTGAAAAGGCGTACCTGTTCAATTACTTATATGCTCTCGTCCGAGTTGTGTAGTGCTTCGTCCCGCCCTAGCTATACGAGAGGCAAGCTAATTTCAGACAGAGCTTTGCTGCCATACTCTTCAGACGTTGATTTGAAAGGCTTAAGACGACTTTACACGCCAAAACCACATCTATATCTTAACATTGCAGGTTTTGGTATATAGCTATGATTTCTACTAAGTGTAAAGTATTCATTTTGAGTTTTATACTCATCTGGTAAATTCACTTCATATAAATATTCACTGTTGTTGGGTAAGTCCTCCAATGACGACTCCCAAATATCTTGTGGTCACCAGGTCAAATGTTTATCAAATGTTTAGTTCTTTTCCTCGTTTCATTTGGCACTTATTTAAAACTTTCACCATTTCATTGTTCTCGTGTTGCTGACTGTTTCCTGATATTTCTTAGCTGCCATTCTTACTTCTTCCCCAAATGTACTAATTCTGAGGTCTCTGTATGAATTATCATTGTATAATATCAGGGTGCATTTGCTGCTGCTCTTAAAACCTTATTTTGAAACGTTTATACGTGTTTTATGTTGATCTTCTTTGCAGAACCCCTAATCTGTATTCTATATTCTGGTTTCAACACTCCTTTATATACCAGTAGCTTGTTATGAATATCATGTTCTGATTTCCTTCCAATTATCCAATAAAGCTTCTTATATTTATAGTTTAACCCTTTTCTTCTATTTTCAACATGCTTCTTCCAATTTAGATGCTTCACTGTTTGAGCTTCAGGAATTAATTGATTACTTATTTTAACTCATTGTATGTTTATTTTCTTATACGTAACATTAACAGATGCAGTCTCATTTAGTTTAATGGGCCATTTCTTTGTACACTTCTGGACTTTATTTACGGTTTTATGTTTGTAGACTCCTCTATTGCAACTCCCATTGCAATTATTGCTGTATTATCACCAAATTTAACCATATTTGTTTATTTTTCTTTTTGGGTATCCCTAGTAAATAGTACGTATAGAATTCGGCCTAATACGCTTCCTTGTGGCACACTAGCTGATATATTCTTTAAACTAGAGTATTCAGCATCCAATAATGCCTAATCGTATTACTCCTTCAGAAAAACAACACTGTTAAATGGTTACGTAGACACCCACGGCATTTGTCTTACTTATTTCTTGTTTTCGGTATGGGCCACCTATTGTTGGCTTTTTAAGAAATTAAACATTAAAAATGATGCCGAGGTTTCGCCAAGAGCCAAGAGCCAAATCAGGTCGCTCGGGTTCTCCCGAGCGGGATGTATGCCCGCGGTACCTATCCATTTAATATGGATTTACCCGTGAGGTATAAAAGATGTAGTTATTTTTACTCAACCTATTTGTCAGTGTCAGCCAATGGTGATGATTGGTAACTCTTTTGCTGTAGACCTTGGATATGAGTGCAAGTTAGAATGTCTACCCATCCTGGTGCACCCAGTGCCCGTCTCTGCATACTTAGCAGGTCAGCTTGTTAACCAGCAAGTCAGGCAGTGTCAAATAACGAGAAACCGAATGCAGTGGAATGTTTGGTGTAATGAGGAAGCAGCGAAGCTAATTAACCCAAGACATCCTTGGGTAAGCGATAGCTTTTGCGCCTCCTGGGAAGATAATGAGATAAGTATAAGAGACTGTGGTAAGGCGGTGGCAAAGTTGTCAGGAATTGGTTATGTATATGGCATTGAGATTTTTTTTATAGGGGAATTGGATGGACTAATTTTGTTCAAGAAGAAGTCTGGGGCGTTTATAGGTTTCCCCGGGGTCAATGTCGTATTCCCCGAGGCCACGGATCAGGGTATTGAAGCTTTGTGGCAGGGCATTGTAGAAGGTGCGGGAGAGAGGTAAGATATAGTCGGTGAGAGTGGGGATAGATAGGTCTCGATGAATGTCCTTGTTGGGAATGTACCAATCTGCATCAGTAGATATGCGTAGATAGCGATTCTGAAGAGTTTGAAGTCTCTTGAGGTGAGAAGCAGCTGCAATGCCTCAGACTTGGCAACCGTAGGTCAAAGCTGGTCGGAGAATCTGTTTGTACAGTAGAAGTTTGTTGGGGACTGACATTGCCGATTTTCGGTTATAAAGGGGGTACAGCATAGCCAACCTTCGATTGATTTTGTTGGTGATCTCTTCTATATGTGATTTCCAGGTGAGTTTGTTGTCTAATATGACTCCAAGGTATTTGGCTCTGTTAGACCAATGAACGCTACCACCAGCTATTCGGAGTTCAGGAGGATCTGCCAGCACCACTCGCCTAGTAAAGGTGACTGCCTGTGACTTGGTGGGGTTTATCTTCAGGCGCCAGGCGGAAAACCCGCTAATCGGGAGGTCCAGACATGGGTACAAACCTGGGTGGCGCAGAAGCAAGAGCAACAACTACCCACCATAACACCGCAGGAAATTTACAAGCTCATTAGGAAATTGCCTAATGGGAAAGCTGCCGGTCCAGACAAAGTGACTAATGAGGAACTTAAGCATCTCCCGAGAAAAGCTCTGGTGTAACTAACAAAGATATTTAACGCCTGTTTGCAGCAAGGCTATTTCCCCTCTACTTGGAAACGAGCTAAGGTTATCATGCTCCCAAAGCAAGGGAAAAGCACCAGACAACCGCAAAACTACCGTCCCATTAGTCTTTTGTCTACTATTGGTAAACTGCTGGAAAAATGTATCCTTTCTCGACTTCAAAAACAAGTCTCGGCAACACATGAACTCTCAAATTCACAGTTTGGCTTTAGAAAAGGACATTCCACTGAACTACAGCTCCTCAGACTAACTGATGACGTAACAGAGCAATTTAACAATGGGGCTTCAACGTTGGCGCTATTTCTGGACGTAGAAGCTGCATTTGACCGGTGCTGGCACAATGGCCTTATTTATAAACTGCACCACAATTTCCCGGCTCTTCAAAATTATCTATAGTTGCTGCACAATTTTCTAGAAAATCGGCAGTTTTAAGTCCAAGTGGGCCGCTCCTCCTCACGGGAGCGAGTGATGCGGGCTGGCGTCCCACAAGGGGCAATAATGTCCCCTTTTCTGTATATATTGTTCACCAATGATTTCCCAGTGGACGCCAGATGCAAGGTCGCCATGTATGCTGACGACACTGCAATATACAACCACCATAGAAATCCACGTTTCGGCCTTGCAGAAATGCAACGTTATGTGAACAACTTCCTCTCATGGCAACATGACTGGAAAATCAAAATTAATCCCGACAAATGCCAGCTGATTCATTTTTCTAAGCGGCGTCACACTTTGGCAACGGACCTAACGGTCGGTGGTCAAATATTGCACTGCCGTCAGCAAGTTAAATACTTAGGTGTCACCTTGGACCGCACAATGTGTTGGTCCACCCACATAAAAAATAGCGCCAATAAAGGCAGACAGCGGCTAAAGTTGTGCGCCCCCATCTTCCGTAGTAAACAGTTGCGACTAAAGTCAAAACTTATACTATATAGGTCATTTATTCTCTCGGTGGTCCTGTATGCGTGTGTGGCCTGGGCTAATGCCTCCAAAACTGCCCTCAAACAATTCCAAACCCTCCAAAACCTCTCCCTCAGAAAAATCCTCTCTGCTCCACTCCTCACCACCACCCAAACTCTTCACCTCGAAACTCATATCCCGTTCATCCCGGAGGCAATAGACAAAAGAGCAATGGCGGCATGGACGCGCATTAGGAACCACGAAAATGACGTGATCGCTAACATCGGCAAAGGCGAGCCGAAGCACCGCAAGCATACTAGGATAAAAATGTTCTAGAAGCGGCTCGGCTCGCCGACTAATGCGCGTCCACGCAACCTCGTCCCTAAGCCACATACATGTTCCGGCAGAGGCCCTCGCCTCGGAAAATATTCAGGAGCTGCCACCGCGGGACAGTGTATATAGTGTCAAAACTGTAAATAGTGTAGTGCGCTGGGACGCATATTTCTGGTGTGCCCAGTGAAGATGTGTGTGTATGTGTGTACGAGTGTGTGTGTGGGTGAATGCGTGCGTGTATGTGTCTGTATATAATTTGTAAATATGTACATATGTATATATAACCCAAAGACGAAACAGACAAAAGACAAAAGAAAACTATTCTTCATGACCTACAGATGGTCACCGTATGGGTTTGTGTATATAGCGAAAACTGTAAATATGAACAAAGTCAACTGTAAATCAATGTAAATATAGCTGTAAGCCGGGCCCAATGTACCGGCACCAGGCCAATACTTTTACAATAAATAACTTGAAACTTGAACCCGCTAATTCTAACGACTCGATAGAGTCGATACGCGGTCTGGGATCCACTGATTGGTTCAGATCAAGGACGGCTGCATCCCAGTCTACCTCGTACGACCAATCAGGAGTTACCAATGCTGGCATGTTGACATTAGAGTCTATTAATACTGGGTCGTGGTCAGAATCCAGTTCATTGACTGTCGTGAGGTCTATATTGAATGTAAAATTCTTACTGACCATAATATCCAGCACGTCCGGTCTCCCTCGGGCAGGATGAAAAGTGGGCTCTCTCGGTCCATGCGCAATGAGGCTTGGGTTACCGCTTATAAGGCGGAATAGTCCTCGCCCAATTCGCATTGGTGGCACGACTATGCCAATTGGCATGTTTTGCATTTAGGTCGCCTGCAATGCAGACCACAGGGTTGAGGCTTAATAAAGCCGTGTAATCTGCTTCATAGAAGCGGTGATCAGGGGGGTCATATGCCACAATCAGCAATGTATCTAGACCACCTAAAGATAGCCTAATAGCACAGGCTTCTACATGCTGAAGTTGTGGAAGAGGGAAAGGCTTATGTGTAATATTGTTTTTAATAAAGATGGCTGTACCTCCCCCTTGTCGGCCAACCAAATCAGACCGATGGGTGACGTAATTAGAGAGGGAGAAGTTGGTGGCAGCATCCAAATGAGTTTCACAGACCATCAGAATGTCGATTCCGTAATACTGTACAAACTCAGTGAGGTTAGGGTAGTGACTCCGAATTCCGTTGGCGTTCCAAATCTTAGCTCTGAATGGTCTCCGGATATGTCTTCCGGCCATTACTGAGCGGAGTTGGGATAGAGCTGTTCCAATGTCTGAAGCAAGGTGGAATGCTTCTGCATGGGGGTCAAGTTGGGGTTATTCAACTGCATCTTACAATTTCTAAGTGCAGGAAGCGCCTTGTTTATTAAATCCCCAAACCACGAGGATAGAGAGCTAAATTCCTCCAGGTGTCTTTGCGAAATAGTCGCAAATGTGGAGGGGGTTGTCGCCGTGTTAGGCACTGGTGCAATAGGGGTAGGGGGTTTATCCCTAACCCGGGAAATAGGCTCTGCCTCTACATGTGCGTCTGTAGTTATTTCAGGAACTTGTGGCTCCGAAACTACATTGGGAGCAGAAGATTTGCTCGGCCTAGGTTTCCTGTTCCTCCTCTTCCTGCGTGGTTTTGGTGCAGGGGGTTTAGGCACTGTTGCCTCTTCTATGGAACCTGGAGGTGGCGGCACAGCATTTGACGTTGGGGAAGCGTTCTCCGATGCAGCAGCCTCTTTTTCCACTTGACGCAGAGTGGACTCTGCCTTATTTAAGGCAGTGGCAAATGACACCCCTGGACGAACCTCTTGGTCTTCGGGACGGCTCTTGCGGCGACTCTCGATGATCTTTTTCCTTGTAGAACATCCTTTGTACACAATAACGTGGGTACCGTCGCAGTTGGCACACTTTCATTCGTCCCTAGGTTTAGCGCAGTTCTCCAGCAAGTTGTTCCCAGCACACCGTAAACATGTAAGCTTATGCTCACACATCATGCTGGAGTGGTTGTAACCCATGCGTCTATAACACTGCACTGGTCCCTCTCTGCCGTAATAGCGTTCCACTCTTACGGCAGTGAAAATTAGTTTTCTCACGGTGTCGATAGGCAGCGTTTCTTGTTTTTGTACTTTGTCCAGTACTACCAAAAAAAGTGGCATAGGAACTTTACTCACTATCCCCTCAGTGTTTACAGTTCTCTTAAGCTGTGCCACCGAGTTGACAATTATGCCATGCTCTTCATATAGTGCGGTTTTAATTTCATCACGGGTACACTCTGAGTCTAATCCTCTGATGACTCGACGCTCAATGTGAGGGCGTTGTGGTGAATACGAGTAGAACGTGATGTTCAATTCTCGTAACACTAACTTGGCTTTTTCAAGATCAGCCAAGCTGTGGGTCAGTATATGAACGCACTTAGGCTTGCGTTTTGCTTCAAAGGTTTCCCTGAGGTGTTTAGCCAATATGCGCATGACCCGGACGAGGTTCGGGAATACATCCGCTATGATTGGCGGAATCCTTGGCACCTTTTTGGCTTGGGATGATGCAACATTCTGAGCATGTTGCATCAGATTGGATGATTCAGCATCCTGTGCATGTTGCATCAGATTGTTTGGCGATGGCGTCTTTTTTCCCCGTTTAGGGTTTTCCACAACCGTAAACTCCCCCAGCTCCATATCGGACTCGGAGTCAGATTCAGGTAGGGGATCGTTTGAACCGAGGCTCTCTAGATCTGCCATGGGTAAGTGGCGTGGAGTAGAGCTCTTACGCTTTTGTGTATCCGTTTTGGATCGCTTCCTATTAGGCTCCACTGCTTCAGGCGATAGTGACCTGTAAGAAGATGAAGTAGAAGGAAGTTGTCCATCATGGGCAGTCATTGCGGTTGCCCTCCGGTTGCTCACAGAGGTCCGGACCTCCTCTAAGATGGCACCTTTGCGAGCCATTTCGGCTCGAGTTTTCAGACACGAAGCCGTCTACCTTTGGCTTAAGACTTGTGAGCCCGCTGTCTCGTTTAGTCTGTCAGTCCGTTGGTCAGTCACAGAAAATATAATATAGTGAGAGAGTAGTAAGAAAGGGTTACCTGTAGATAGCTCTTTATACCACTCAGGGAAAGCTTGCCTTGGGTGAGTTCTAGAGCTTGCTCTCCAAGCCCCTTTAAGAACTTCACCATTTGACTGGTCTAATATGGTTATATTTGATCGACGAGTGAAGCAGCCACCGACGTCCACTACAACCGCTCCACCAAGTCGGCACGGGATCTCCTGCTCCTAGGAGTTATCCTGGATACCGTCTTTCCACCAGTGTCCACAAACGTGTGTGTTCTTCGAACACCAATGGGCGTGTATGAATGAGGTTTCGCCACAAATATGTTCGGATTCTTCAATGGGCGAGTGCAAAAAAATCCATCCTATTAGTCACTGACTACTCTGATTGGCCTCGTTGTCCCGCCCCACTCGTAATCCTATTGGTTCCTCTTCCTCCAATAGGAAGTTGACCTGCTAATAGGGTCTCCCATATCGTGTTGAATGGTTTGCCTGTCAGGTTCAGACTGCTCTTTTATTTAAATATTTCCATGCTTTCCCTTACTCACAGATTGCTAAACCTTCTAAATTGTCAAAGTCAATATGTTCCGCGATGGCAGCATTTTGTAGTTGAGAGATTCATGTATCCTTTATGTTCCTTTTTTATTGTATTGATAGATCTGTTTGACCTACGTACGACAGGTAATTTTATAATTTTGTGGTGTTGCAATACTTTTGTAATTCTTTCCGTAACTCCTCGTAAGTAAGATATGTAAGCTTTCTTAACATCAATCTTCTCCGGATTTTGATATTTTTGTATTGTCTTAATATCTGCTCAGACAGCTAACGGCTATAGGGTTTCGTATTAAACGCGAAACTGGACGGTTTTTCCATTAATATGAAACGTACGGTACGGTACGGTACGTTTAGAAAATAGTATTTTGCGCTTCCTGCAGATTGGCAAGCTTTAGTTGAGTCTGCTCTAGACAGGCAGTTGGATTATTTAGCCTAGAGTTTATTCAACATATTACCATAACATGTAAATATATGTGTATGTGCAATAAGTATTTAGACTAGTTATGGGGGCGATGTGTGTAAACTCTGGCCTTTTTTGCCATTGTGGCATTAGCCTCACTCATAACTACACAAAGTGTAAAGTACCAACAAAGTACCCTACTTAAAGTTTGTACCCATTCACCTGCTACCCAGCAAAGCTTTAAATCAATTTATCTACATCTTAATTTCCAGTACATTAGCATGCCTTAAAAATTTAGTGAGATCTAAAAAGCAGATACTATAACTTCAAACTGATTGCTGTAGTTTCTACAAGACAAGTATAGAGTGTCTCAGTTTCAGTTTGGTTTATTTCTAAGTTTTGGCCTGATGCCGATACAAGAGGCCCGGCTTACAGGCTATAAATATAGGTACATTTATTTACAATTGTTTTGTTTACAAAGTTATAGTTTAGGATTTCACCAAAACCCCATACGGTGACCATCTTTAGGTCACTGAGAATAGTTTTTGTTTGTCTTTTGGTGTCTGTTCCAATAGTTTTCTTTTTTTTCCCCCTTTTTTTTTCTTTATATACATATATACATTTATATACACACATACACGCACGCGTTCACCCACACACGCATACACATATCTCTACTGGGCACACCAAAAATATGCGTCCCAGCCCGCGCACTTCACTATTTACACTACACTTCACTATTTACACTATTTACATTTTCCCGCTGTTTTCCTGCGCGGGCAGGGTGTAGCTCCTGGGTGCTTTCCAAGGCGCGGGCCTCTGCCAAAATGTGTGTGTGGTCTGGGACCGAGGTTGCATGGGCACGCATTAGTGAGAAAGTAAAAAACTAATATGAAAAACATTTTGTGTTTCAATGAGACCTACATTTGTATTGTAAGATTTGATGTATATCTTACAGGTCACCTGTTATGCAAAAGTCGTTAAGAGCAAACAGGACAACAGGAGTTATAGCCAGAAAGTTCAAAATATGTATTTCATTTGCCATAAAAATATCATAAACATACGGCATTTTAATAAAATCGTTAGAGCCGTTTTTGAGAAAATCAAAATTTTCCAAAATTTTTCCATGTAAAGGGTAGCTTAGGGTGGATGAATTTTCTTCAAAATCTGCGTGTTGCATCCTTGAAATATATTAAATTTAAATACCAAGTTTGGTTTTTAACCGACTTTTCGTTTTTGAGTTACGCTGTTCACAGACTCCAGACATACACAGACGCGCACAACACATAAACCTTTTTCTAAAATGAATCTAAGAATATTTTGATTCAGGGTACCTCAAAACGTGTATTTCTCCACATCAAATTCTGATACAACGCAATGCATAGAAACATAATAATAGTAATTCTCATGCCAATGGATGCGAATGATATGGGCTACAAATCAAGTGGAAGCAGCCAAACATGCAACCAGAGGGTAAGATAAATCTTCCTGAATATCAGAGCTGAAATTAGCGATAATTATGATTTATTTATGGGTGGACTTGAAGTAATAAATCAGACAGAGGTGGTAGAAAGTTTCGAATCACTCTGTGGTGCAGAATTGATGGCGCTACTCTAATGAAGGAACAGCATCTTCCACGTGCCGGCCGTGTTTGTCACACCCACGTTCGAGTTGGGAGAGGACAGGAATGTGAGGCGAACTTATTTCTGCACCACGTCTTTGCCAAACAGGATCTTCCCAGGTTAACTCCTTGCAAAATCCAAGTTAATTGGGCGAGCGTACAGAAAGTTGATCCTTTGTGTCAGTAACGAACAAGGGCGGGATTGGAACTGTTACTAACTCAATTAGTAGCAAACATGGCTTTGTTGAACATCGGTCTCCAATTGGGTCCACGAAGTGAACATTTGTAGTACCAAGAGAATACGGATGAGCATGCGCAGTGGACTATACGATTTACCCATGTCCAGAATTTTCAGGTGCTGCTCTTGATCAAGAACTGATTTGTTGGAACAGGAAATGAAAAATTCAGAACCTGTTTATAATTGATTCTCGTTGGAACGATTCACGTTGGGACGGCTCTTAGTTACTGCGCAAACGATAATTCAGAATTGATTCCGGATGGTGTTGAAGGAAACCTGCTGTGTTCCAACCAGCAACTCATTATCGCGATTTAATACCTAGTGAATGCCGTTTTATTTGTTGTTATTTGCACATTCCTAACAGTTATTGTATTCCACCCAAAACATTTGATAGAGAACTTCACCGAAAATACTTGCTTTGAGGCCCTTAAACACGAAATAAAAGCAATGTTTAGTAAAAGACCAGTGTGTGTGTGTGTGTGTGTGTGGGGGGGGGGGGGGGGGCGTAGCCCAAAAATGAAGTATCCGATAAATAGGTAGTCATTGGTATTTGAATTCGCCATCTTCCAAAGATGCGAAAAGAAAAGTTTCAAGAAAATGACTCGCTTGAATCTACCCTTTTCATAGAATTCTTTACGAATTTTAAATTTTCTGAAAAATGACTGAAGCCATTTGACTAAAATACTATTCGTTTAAAATAGTTTCATAAAAAATAAAACAAGTATCTTTAACTTTCTGGAAAGGAATGAGTATAATTTCGCTTAACTAGTAAACCGTAAGCACTAGACTAAAACGCACTGTACAAAAAAAAAAAAAAAAAGTCATTCACTATTTCTGAGACATCCTTATTGTTGATTTCAACAATTCTAATTAGTTGGATGTTTTGTTATCCAGCTGCTTTTCGGGATAGCATGAAAAGACTGGTTTTCTAGGCCAGCATACTGTTATCCGATATTTAAACCTCTGACTATTGATTAGTTTACTCAACTCCCATTGTCCCTTCAACCAAATGTGCAATTATGATATTTGTGCATAGGTTTGTCCTGATTGATTATTTTTTGTGTATTAACGTCCTCCAACGTGAAGTCATATGGGACGATGAATGAATGGGATGGGTTATATTATGTTCAAATGAGCCCGAGGTCGATAGAGTTTAAAGTTACCCGACCTTCGTCATCTATGGATAAGCGAAAACCTTGGGAAAATGCACCCTAACCGAGATTCAAACTCGGCACCTCTTGAATGTGAGGCCGACATCTTGATTAACGTTCAATAAATAGAAAAATACGCTTTCGTAAGAAATGCTTATAGAAAGTATATAGAATTAACGAAAGTGGGTAGGGAAATGCATATGAATGTAGCATAAAAGTTTCAGTAATAATACCCTAGTAGTAGTAAAAGTAATAGGAGTAGTAATAGTGTCAATAGTAGTAATAGTAGTAGTAGTAATAGTAGTTTGTATAACGATACGGGAAAATATTTCTAATATTTCTACTACGCATAGTAAGCAGAGGAGCTATTGTATTCCACCCAAAAATTCGATGTCCAGACTTTACCGGAAATATGTTTTGAGGCCCCCTGAATCCAAAAAAGGCATTTTAGAAAACGTTACGTGTGTTGTGTCTGTGTGTCTGTGTGTTTGTGTGTCTGTCTGTGGACAGCATAACTCAAAATCCAGAATTCGTTAAAAACCCAAGTTGGTATTTAAGTTAAATGCTTTCCAAGGATCTTTATGACAAATGAACTGTATATTTTGTATTTTCTGGCTATAGCGCATGTAGCCCTGTTTAGTCTGGATGACTTTCGAATAAATCGCAAACCGTAAGAGATGCACCAAATCGTATTATACAAAAATGTAGATCTTGCTAAAACACACAGTGGGTGTCCGAATAAATTTTTGTCTGAACCATTTCGGAGAAATTCCTTCTTGTTTGGGTGAGTGTTGGAAAGCAAACTTCTGTCAACTGGAACATCGCTATTCATTTTTTATGTGTTAGCCGTGCAAAGAGAACGGAAATTCACAGCTATCACTTCAAGAGAAGTTATCATTGGAATATTTCTTCTTGTTCTTCTTCCACAAGCCATTTTCCTGATGAACTGTTCCTCTCTCAATTAAGTATATCATTCCATCTTTTCCTCGGTTTTCCTACTTGGCAATATCCCCTGGATTTGTACTTTAATGCAGTTGTTGGTGTTCCTGTCTCTTTCATCCTTGATGTGTGTTGAAGTCAATTATTTTTATTATATTTATATTATTTTTATATGTATATATGTAACTGTTTTCGAATTTCTCCATTTCTTTGTTTGTCTATAAGGGGTTGTTTAGAGCTATTGCTCTGAGGAACTTCCTCTCAGCTTCAGAAATTCTTTTCTTTGTAAAATTACATTTGTATATCCTTTGGCGGTTTGTCGTTCAATGTACTCCAGATTGTTCTGTTCGTTTGTCTTTATTTACTTTATATTCAGGTGTTCGTTTTTTACTATACACTGTATTAAAGCCTGCATATTCGAGGGATAGCACCTGAAAAGAGGCTCTTACCCAGGGTTACGGATGAAGACTCCAATGGTCTATGTGGCATCAACTAAGCAGCCCTCCCTTATGGGGTTAATACATACGCGGAGCTAGATTTAAGGCTTAAAGATAGCAGCCCCACCACAAACCTAACCCTGCACAGCGCTCGTAAAGCGGTCAAGGAACTTTATTATTACTATTGATTTTCCTCAAATAAATTGAAATACATTTTCTTAACATTTTTGCTGCATTTTTAGCTTGTTCCGGATTGATGCTTGCGCATTGTATTTTATATGTTTGAAAATGTGTCATTATTCCTTTGTTTTCCACTTCTGAGTATCATATACTAACAAAAACAGGCATGCGGTATAATTAGTGGAATGTTGTTTACAAAATGAAGCCATATTCGTGTCCCACAATTAGAGATGATCAAGTTCAAGTTCAAGTTATTTATTAGAAAAGTGTTGGCCTGGTGCCGGTACAATGGGCCCGGCTTACAGGCTATATTTAACATTTTTTTACATTTGGCTTTGTTTATATATACACTTTTTCGGTGTCTACAAAAAACCCATACGGTGACCATCTGTAGGTCACGAAGAATAGTTTTCTTTTGTCTTTTGTCTGTTTCGTCTTTGGGTTATATATACATATGTACATATTTACAAATTATATACAGACACATACACGCACGCATTCACCCACACACACACTCGTACACACATACACACACATCTTCACTGGGCACACCAGAAATATGCGTCCCAGCGCACTACACTATTTACAGTTTTGACACTATATACACTGTCCCGCGGTGGCAGCTCCTGAATATTTTCCGAGGCGAGGGCCTCTGCCGGAACATGTATGTGGCTTAGGGACGAGGTTGCGTGGACGCGCATTAGTCGACGAGCCAAGCCGCTTCTAGAACATTTTTATCCTAGTATGTTTGCGGTGCTTCGGCTCGCCTTTGCCGATGTTAGCGATCACGTCATTTTCGTGGTTCCTAATGCGCGTCCATGCCGCCATTGCTCTTTTATCTATTGCCTCCGGGATGAACGGGATATGAGTTTCGAGGTGAAGAGTTTGGGTGGTGGTGAGGAGTGGAGCAGAGAGGATTTTTCTGAGGGAGAGGTTTTGGAGGGTTTGGAGTTGTTTGAGGGCAGTTTTGGAGGCATTAGCCCAGGCCACACATGCATACAGGACCACCGAGAGAATAAATGACCTATATAGTATAAGTTTTGACTTTAGTCGCAACTGTTTACTACGGAAGATGGGGGCGCACAACTTTAGCCGCTGTCTGCCTTTATTGGCGCTATTTTTTATGTGGGTGGACCAACACATTGTGCGGTCCAAGGTGACACCTAAGTATTTAACTTGCTGACGGCAGTGCAATACTTGACCACCGACCGTTAGGTCCGTTGCCAAAGTGTGACGCCGCTTAGAGAAATGAATCAGCTGGCATTTGTCAGGATTAATTTTGATTTTCCAGTCATGTTGCCATGAGAGGAAGTTGTTCAGAGATGATCTTTTTTCTATGTTCCGTTTATATACCAGTAGGTCATATCTGTTAACCTCTTGGAACAATTACTCAACGCAATGGTATTCGCTCGCTTAGCAATGAATTCAAACGCTGCGTTTTTATTGTTTTGGTTTAATCTACATTAAATTCACTCATGAATTTACTCTACCATTCATACTTTCAACTCTAGGGAGGTTGGGGACTAATCCTAGTTAAAAAAATTCCACCTCTTCCAGCCGCGAATCGATCCCAGAACCCCTTGCACAGCAGGCAGGTACTCTACCGACTAAGTTATTAGGTAACAATGTACCGTAAATAAAGCAGGAGGATAGGAGAGTCACTTTTAAAATCGTAAAGAAGCTCATGTATTTGGTGCCCTTACTTTTCCATTTATGCCGAATATTTAAGCCAACGGTTTATTGTCTGCATATTCCGAAGGAACGTTGACGTTTGCTATATTTTGACGCTCATGTTCTAGGTATGCTGGGGGAGGGGAGCCTTGCGCCGGGACGCCCACCTAGCTTTGGCAGGAGTCCACTATAGCCACGGCGCAGTCTTGCTGGAAGACCCGCCAGCACCAGCTGTCTAGCGAGCCTCAAGTGTGTGGGGTAGCCATTCCTGCACTTGACACTTCCTTTCATCTCGCTCTCTGTTGAAGAACACGCAGTACAGCAATAGTTGCTGTTCACTACTGCATATGGGAATATCATGTTTCCTGGGATTCTCTTGGGTAAAGCTTTAAAATATATGTACAGTCTCCATACCCCTTATATTGTTCAGTGTGTAAGAATAATCAAATCTCTTCTCTCAACATCACACAGCACAAACGAAGAATTGGGCGAACATGTGAAGGAAGCATTTCTACACATAACTCCTCTGATGCTCCGCAGCATTTTAAAGAGGACATGGCGATTCCCAGATGTTGTGTACGGCATACGAGGGTGCGTGAATCTATTGTCACGTATTGACGCAAAAGGTCACTTTATAGTATCTCTACTACGTATAGTAGGGGAAGTATTGTATGTACTCCATCCAAACATTCCATGTCGAGATTTCACTGCAAATATATGTCTTGAGGCTACCTGAATTTAAAAAAAAAAAAAAAAAAAAAAAAAGTTAGAAAAAGGTCCGTGTGTGTCTATTTCTCTCTGTATGTCAGTCTATGGACAGCCTGACTGAAAAATCAAAAGTCAGTTAAAAACTAAAGTTGGTATTTAAGTTTAATGTCTGTCAAGAATGCGACACGAAGATTTTGAAGAAAATTGTTCCACGCTAAACTACCCTTTACATGGAAAATATTTTTAAAATTTTGATTTTCTTCAAATTGGCTCTAACGATTTTTATTAAAATGCCATATATTTGAGATATTTTTATGGCAACTGAAATATATATCTGGAATTTTCGGGCTATAACCCATGAGGTTCTATTTACTCTGGATGACTTTTGCATAACTGGTAAACCGTAAGAGATATACCAAATCCTAGTATATAAAAATGCAGGTATTGCTAAAATTTACAATCTATGCCTAAATAAATTTTCTTGTAGATTGAACCGTTTCGGAAATATTCCTTGTTATTTGTGAGTTTTGGAGAACTTACGCTTCTGTCAAATTGACACCGTTATTCATTTTTTATATGTTAAGTGTGCAAAGAGAACGGGATCTCAAAGCTCTAAAAGATTTGACTATCGCACCAAGCCTACTGTATTCTAATATTCCCCTTGCACATACAAGTAAATAAACAATAAGATAATTTTGGCAAATGTTTATTTCAATTAAGACGAAGAAGACAGAAAAATAGGAGTTTGTAAGAATGGTTAGTACAAGAGTAGAGAAAGTCATGTGAGTGCAACACATCAGATTCTTTTCTTAAAACGCACCAAGGACTTTTTGGAAAGTGTCATGCGAATGCGTTTGTGATTTGCAGTGAGCACACGCGGCACCCATTTTTCATGTTCCATTCCTGGAATAAGATGTGACCAACATATTCCTTTGATAACCCTAGAGCATTAGCAATTTCACATGCCTTTGTACGCCGAACTTCCAAAGTCATATCATGCACTTTTTCGATGATTTCCGGTTTGGTTGTAGTTTTGGACAATTGAAGGTAAAGGATTGCCACACAAATTTCCAAGCCGCAGATGAGCTTTGGTGGGTTTTTTTAACGTCCTCCAACGTAATGTCATATCGGATGGTAGTGAATGAAATGGGTGAAATGGTGCTGAAATGACCCCGAGATCCCACATTCATCTTCTCAGGATAAGCGAAAACCTCGGAAAAAACCTTACTCTAAGTGAGATTCGAATTCGGGACTTCTTGAACGTGAGGCAGATACTCTAACCATCACGCTGCCGAGGCGGGCATCTTTGGCTGGTGTTGAAACATAGTTTATAAGGCATTTTTTCACTGCATAATACTTCGTTTTTTTCCATTTTCAACACCACGCGCACCACAATTGCTTCAAATGACTCCCTACAGTCAACTGCTGCCTGGAATGACTTATGTGGCATCCAGTAATACGTGTACCAACGTAAGAGGAAAGTATCACGGAGTAGTGCTGGAATCTCAGGGTGAGGCCGAAAACTTATCAGCATGCCTTCGTAAACAATGAGAGGTAGACAAAACCTTACTACAAGGAACACGAGGACTGACATTTCAAAGTTCTGTAATATGTAAGCCACTGACTTAAAATTTCGTTTAGGCTAAGTAGGCCACTAGTGAGCTGTGTAGCAAGTTTCACGTTTATTGATTGTTACTTATAGAGCTATTAATTATTTTATTAATCAATAATATATTTCTCATTTTCAAAACACACTTGGCACCATTATTTTAAGTAGGTTGATAATGTTATGTGCTTCTTATTTTTTATAATAAAATTATGATTACAAAATCATTTTTACATATGTTGTAGTCATAGCACTATTTGTTGTGATAAAAATTTATTTCTATTTGCACACACTCTTGTATAAAAATTAGCCAACTATGTGAACATTTTATTTACTTTTTTTAATTAATTTTTTTTTTTTTTTTTTTTTACGAAAACTGTCATAAACTGAAAATAATAACTAGGTTTGTACAAGTGTCTTTGCACAACATATATGTAGCGTTTTACTACAATTGGGTCAAAACTACTGCCCCAGCCTCATTTTATGTGTTAAAAAATGTAAATTTGAGAGAAATTGAGTTTTCTGAAAACATGCATTTCAAATGTAGTTACAGGCTACCTGTATTCTCAGAACTGGCTCGTGGTGCTATAATGCGATCTCAAACAGTGAAACTCGACACAAACAAGGTTCACAGTGTCACGGTACGCGCTCTAAAGCAATATTTGTGTTAAAAAAGGGGGAGTACAGCAATATGTTCCCAAAACTATTGCAAAACAGGTATCACACTGGGTGCATTTTACCTGCCCTGTCAGCTGCACACCGAAGTATTTAAACGTGCACTGACACCTTAAAAATGACGGAACTTGACATTTTATTTATGCATCTGATTCCTGAAGTTATTAGGTAAGTGAAAATCTGAAATTCGTAAATTTTATCTTTTTGGTCGAAATTTCAGTCCCCGTGTCTCATAAATGCACATTATTTATTTTGGCGAATGAGCTCAGGTAGAACTACACAAAGTTTCTTACTGCTCCCTTGAGGCCACAATTTTTTCATTGTTAGACTATGGCCTGTCTTTCATCCGCCCATGTTGTTCTAGCTTTTTTCTTCGGTTTGTCCTCTTGGTCAACGTACCATATATGCAGCTTAATTCTAAAGTTATCTCCGTTTATGATGCCTTCTTGAATAATACTTGCCAATTTTAAGTCATTTTTAGACACTTGATCCACTTGTTTTCACTCTATTCTCTTCACCTACGACTTGTGGACCTAAAATGTTTCTTACAATTTGGCATTCTTCTTCACTATATTTTAAATACCTGCTTTTCTATTCAAGATTAATGTTTCTGCTCCATAGATGCACACAGGTTTAATTAGTGTGTTATAGTGTTTTAATTTTGTATGCTTAAATATGCATTTTTATTGTACACGTTTTGAGTAAGCCCATATGCCGTTCCCATTTTTAGGTGTCTATTTTGGTTTGCTTTACGTTCAATTCCACTTTATTAAATTATTTCACCAAAGTATTTAATTTTTCCATATTTGTTTGCACACACGTTATACTTTAAGTTAGCCATTTTCGAGATATTCCGTGTTATTTGTTATCATTTCACGATACAGTTTTCTCAAACATGAGATGCTATTTCTTTTTTCCTCTTAACCATGTAAAGAGAACAGAATTTCTAAGAAATCATATAGCGAAAGGTTTTAAAAGATGTGACTTGAAATTCTTGTATTTTTCTTATATATACATATACGCTATTTTGAGGGAGATATTTGCTTTAATCTAGCGTGAATGCACATTCCAAGGTTGGCAACATCATCGTAAATGCCATAAGAAGCATGACTTCTGTCTCAGATGTCTCTGTTTATCTGGAATTGTTTACTGACGAACTGACTTGAAGCATTCCCCAGAAAGCAAAGTAAAGAAGACTCGTGTTTTAGAACGTGTCATTAAAGTGCATAAATGTAGGTACTGCACGAGTAGATAGCTGCTGCCTTCCAAACAGTTCTTTACTGGAACGGTTTAATGATGCAGCCTGATGCCACCTAAACTATAAAAACTGACCTTTCGTGCAGAAAAATATTACTCTTTCGGAAAGGAAAATTAATTAAGGTTTTATGGCAGCATAGATGTTCAAGTTTATTCTATATAAAACAGAACTATAGGAAGTACACAAAATGAATTTAGTAATATGCACTGTTTGGGATCACCTCTCAGTTTCTTAACGTCTTGCGGGATCTTAAAGCGCTTGAGGCATAAGTAGTGACCAATGAGCTATTGAGCACTTGCAATACGGCGCTAGAGGCGTGGCTCTGTAATGAGAATAAGGAAACGTGGGGGAGCGATACACCTGACCTTCTAGTTAAACCACCTTTTATTTTTCTTTGGTTTTAGCTGCAAATTCTTAATGTCTGCTATGGAGTAGGTTGTAAATATTACTTGAAATCAGTAGCATCTATTGAGTTAAACGATTCTGAGTAATAAGAAAAACTTAACTTTGTCCTTAGAGTCACAAAAACGTGTAAAACTTTACAGTTAAGATAGCATGTATCAGGAACAGTGGCAGCATTGGAGAGGAATAAACGATTTACTAACCGACAAGTAAAACTCAATATTTCCCTTTCAGGCCAACGTGTCATTGGTTATAACTTGTCCAGGCAGTGTCATGGAAGTGCTGTGCTGTCATTGCAGAGGGGTAAAGGAAGGGACAGAAGGGGAAACTACGAAGGCCTCGTTAAACAATCGTGATGCCCTTGCATTTTACTAAATTCGTTTTCTGTACAAGTTTCGTTTACTGGGAAATCAATACGTGAGATCAAGTCATCGTCGTCGTCGTCGTCGTCTCCGGGCCTTTTAGGTGAGAAGCGAGTGTGGTCTAGCCACTCGGCTAGGGCGCACGTTTTTCACAGTCACTCTCTCTGCGGTATGCCCACGTCTCCTCTCCCTGCTGGTTTATAATTAAGAGCTATTTTCGGAAGTCCAACATTGTCCATCCGTCCCTATTTTTATAGTACCTATTCTAGTTCTTGTGCTTTGTTGTAACCCAAGGTTTACTGCCATCTAAAATTATTGGCTTTGCGATTGTTTTTTAACATTTAATTCTTGTATCCTTTCTTGTTTAATTTATTAAAGCGTTGTATAGTGTTCGGCTTATAGTTAGAAATCTTGATAGTTTTAAATTTATATCTCTTCCTTTCTGTGAGCCTATTTCACACCTAAGGTACCTGAAACTTGAGACTTGTTCTCAAGTTTGATCATCCAAAATAATTTTAGATATTACTTGTTGCTTACCCCAAACAAGGTTATCGTTTGGAAATTTTAAAATTATAGTTCTCACATATACGTATATAGCACGTAGTAAATCTTCACTTTTCTGAGTTATCTCGTCTGCATATAATAAAGCCTTTATCTCTGTTTCATTATTTGTTTATTGTAATTCCTTTGTTGCAAATCTGCTTCTATTTTAGGAAAATATAATATATATATATATATATATATATATATATATATATATATATATATATATATATATATATACTTGCGAACCCAACAGACGTTGTCCTGCTCGAACTTGTGCATCCAAAAATTATAAAATTTAAAAATGAAACTTTGTTTGGATTGTTTTAATGAAAACATATGTAACACAATTATTTTTAGAATACCCGGCGCCACCATGCGTACAGTTATCGCAACTCGACCTATCAATAGCGTGAGATAGTATCTGTATGCCGTAATATTGAATTTGTCGAGCACAAACCTAGAACTGTTTTAATTAACAGCAAGAGACAAAAACCTCAAATCATTTTCATGACAAGTATATTTTTGAAGCACAAAAAGTAAATATTTTAATATATTTTAATCTTAATACAGTAAAACCTGCCTTCAACAGAGCCCTGTTAAGCGGAAGTCTGTCTAAAACGGAAATATTTTATGATCCAGTGAATTTAGGGTTGAAAAACACGATGAATTCGCTTTATTAAATGTAAACTGTCTTAATTTACAACTGAAATCATGTTACACCTTTTAACGGAAAACTTCCACTTTCGGAATGTAGAGTTTAGCAAATTTTCAGGCACAAAACTGCATCAATGAAGATTCTTTCAATTGTAGTGCTATGGAATACGTCAACGTACCCAGTGATGCATCTGCATCAATCTGCATCAATGAAGATTCCTTCAATTGTAGTGCTATGGAATACGTCAACGTACCCAGTGATGCATCTGCATCAATCTGCATCAATGAAGATTCCTTCAATTGTACTGCTATGGAATACGTCAACGTACCCAGTGATGTGCAAACTGAAACACAAAGCACAAAACACTTTACTCTATGTAAAGTCGGATAGAAGAAGAGAAGGCGGAGGAAGATGACGAGGGATATGCCCCTTAGTTGGAAGAAGAGCGTAGCTTAAGACTTACGGGGATCCCGTCAAAAGTTTAAAGGAATTGCAACGAACTGTCCCATGGCGAAATGACTTGAATCTGTTTGGCGTGATTTCTCAGGCCAAAATGTTTGTGGAAGTCGAGGAGCTAAGCAGCAATGTGTCCAGGAAGCTCTCCTTGACTGCTGGGAAAAATAGCTACACATCGTGTATACAGCTATTTTTTTTCATTATGTTTTGGTGTACTGCAGCAGAAATATCTAGAATAATGTACGTACAGTTTTACCGCATACTGTCCATTTATGTATATTAATGGTTTAATTTTCTTAATAGCCCAGGTCTACCTTCGTTAAACGGAAATCTGTCTTCAACGAAAATGTTTGAGAGTCCCGTTTGATTCCGCTGAAGACAGGTTTTACTTTATTATTAGGAATAAAAATTTTTCTATCTTAATGCTATTTTATGAACAACGTTTTTAGTTAATCTTTGAGGGATATAAACGAACAAACTTGATGGTTTGCCAACCCTTGAACACCCAATATATAACTGACCATGCGAAAAGCGCGGATTTTCTAGCTCCAACCTACAAATTGACATTGTATGGCCTTGTGACTTATTAATACCCACTATAGCCATTGCGAGTGCCAAGTGAATTGGTAATTGCAAACGTTTGAATAGAATGGGCAAATCTGAAGGGATCATTGGGATCTGTGGTAGAACAATTTAACCTTGAAATTTTCCTTCAAAATGGTAGCTTTAAGAACATTGCCCATGATTTTTTATCACCAATCGCGTGCCATTGCATAGCTTTGTTGCATTCAAATTTCGAAGCAAAATGATTAGTGAATCAATCTTCAATCGCAAGTTATGTGGTGGCATTCCAAGTAAATCCAGTGAATTCTAGAATTCAACACGTTAGTTGACAACTTCCTGAGGATCGACAACAGTGTGGATGGATTTGAATAATGTTTCATTGTCAGGCAATGACTGTTGCATTTGAAAATTAATTGCGTCGACATCTGTATTTTTACGACCAAAATAACTCGCTCACGTAGCCACGCATGATTAGTGTAATTAACTCGTCAATTTCGAGATAGAATTTCAATCAAAATATTGGTATGCACCATGTTGCAAAAACTGTTTGGGAGTTGGAATGCATTTAATGCAATTTAAATTTTCCTTTGTCAATATTGAGTAATTGTTCCATGCCAATGGATCATTTTGAATTTCAAGACTTATATCTATGGTAAAACATAATTTACTGGCACTTCGCCGAAGTATGATACTTTCAAACAGGCGTTAACTTCGTCAGCATGTGTAGCACACGGAGTGACTGGCAATGTCTGTCTGAAATCACCGGACGGCAGCAGTTGAGCATCAGCGAAAAGAGTGATATTATCTATACCCTTCAGCGTTCTATCGAGAGTTTCAAGTGAATGTTTGTGGGCCATAATGGTAATAATTTTGCATTTTCTCAAAATTTCAGACATGCCTGAATGCTTCTTTATGATACACATTGCGTCTGGATTTGTGTGAATGTTCAATGGCAATTTGAGTACTGAATGCTCAGTCCGCCCACCATCAAGCAAGATGGCTGTAATGCCTGATGAAGCAATTGCCAACTGAATATGATTATGTGATCTAATGCACCCAAGTATCAGCGAGATGAGGAATGTTTTGCCATTGCCACCTGGTGGTTAGACCATTCGCTTCTCACCAAGGCGGCCCGGGTTCGATTCAAGGCAACCTTATGTGGGATTCGTGGAGGACGGAGCGGCGCTGGGGAGGCTTTCCTCCGGGTTCTCCGGTTTCCCCCGTCACCTCATTCCACCGCTGCTCCATCTTCATTTCATGTATCATCAGTGTCACCGCCTGCGGTGCCGCAGTAGTAAAAGAGGGTGTTAAACACTACAAAAAAGTGCCACCTGGTGCGACCAAAAAAGAAATCGCCTTGTTGTGCTGCAATTTACAAATTAATGTGATCATATATATTCTTTTGTTCATGAGTGAGCATTTGCTCATTATCAACAAAAGTAGTCGAAGATGTATCGAAGTGTTTTTAGCGCTGAACATCGCTCTTAATGGTTTATGCTGTTGGGCGGTAGGCGATGGCATGCCGAAATGAAGGAGTTTCATATTAAAATGAGAATGCAAATATCCTCAATATTTATTAACACCTCGTTATATATTTCCAGCGATACACGATCCCTTATAAGCTATTTTCAACATTTCGCTGTAAAAGAAAAAATCAAAAGATCGTTAATACCGCGAATTGCGCTTCTGTTTTGGCTTACACTTGCACTGTAGTGCGAAACTGGCCATGTTTGTCGTAGTTACGTGATCATATTACTGTTTTAGAAAACGTACCACAAAGGTTCTAGCACAATTTGTTCAATGTATATTTGTTAATTACACTTTTAATTACTTTTTCTGAATAAACGCGCACTTCTAATGTAATATTAACTCTCAGCCGTGACAAAAATTTCCTAGAATCCTACGGCAGGACCAAATAACGGAAATTCTACAACGCAATTACATCGCTGCTTAGGGATAAAATTGTGAAACTAAACCATACAAAGATCAACAACACAAATTAACTAAAAAGATGTTCTATCGGGTCAAATTGTGAGTCTGAACCATTCTGAAATCACGTTTATCACACCTGCAAAAAGTTAATAAAAATCGGTCCAGCCGTTTAGGAACCTTAGTCACATACACATGGACAGAAGAAATATATGAAGGTACCTTAACCAAGGTATTTAATCAAGAATTTTATTTTTGTGTGAAATATAGTACCTTCTCTATATACTATGTTACATACTCGTATTATACAATTTAAATAACTGCATCTTTTGTAGCTGTTTTCCTAGAAATGATTTTAAACTAGGTAATATGATCTTAGTTGCATACTACATTGAGAAACCCTTTACGCGTTATCAATGTTAGTGTTGCACTCACATGACTTTCTCTACTCTTGTACTAACCATTCTTACAAACTCTTATTCCTATATCTTCTTCGTGTTAGTTAAAATAAACATTTGTACAAATTATCTTATTGCTTATTTCCTTGTAGGTGCAAGGGGAATATTGGAATACAGTAGGCTTTGTGCGATAGTCAAATCTTTTAAAGCTTTGAGATTCCGTTCTCTTTGTACACGTAACATATAAAAAAATGAACAACGATGACCCATTTCACGAAAGTTCCAAGTTTTCCGAAACTCACACACATAACAAGGTATATCTCCGAAATGGTTCACCCTACAAGAAAATTTATTGAGACATAAATTGTGTATCTTAGCAAGGTCTACATTTTTTGTATAGTATAATTTGGTCTATCTCTAACGGTTTACCAGTTATGCAAAAGTCGTCCAGAGTAAATACGACTACAGGGGCTATAGCCAGAAAATTCAAGATATACATTTCATTTGTCATAAAAATATCTCAAACATATGACATTTTAATCAAAATCGTTAGAGCCATTTTCAAGAAAATCAAAATTTTCGAACAATTTTCCATGTAAAGGGTAGTTTAAGGTGGGGCTATTTTCTTCAATATCTTCGTGTCACATCCTTGAACGACATTAAACTTAAATACCAACTTTGGTTTTTAACCGACTTTTCGTTTTTGAGCTATGCTGTCCACAGACTGACAGACTGACAGACTGACAGACACACAGACACACAGACACACACACGGACCTTTTTCTAAAAATGCTTTTTTTGGATTCAGGGGGCCTCAAAACATGTATTTCCGGTGAAATCTCGACTTCGAATTTTTGGGTGGAATACAATACTTCCCCTACTTACCAGTAGAGAAAGTAAAACCAGTTGTACAATCTCAAAAATCTGATGTGTTGCAGTCACACGACTTTCTCTACTCTTGTACTAACCATTCTTACAAACTCTTGTTGCACTATCTTCTTCATGCTTATCAACATAAACATTTGGAAATATTATGTTATTGCTCATTTTCTTATAGGTGCAAGGGCAATGTGGGAATACAGGAGGCTTTCAGCGATAGTCAAATATTTTAAAGCTTTGAGATTACGATGTTTTTGCATGGCTAAAATATGAAAAGAATGAATAACGATGTTCCATTTTACGAAAGTTTGTTCTGCAAAGCACACAAATAATAAGGAATATCTCGGAAAAAGTCCACTCCACAAAAAATTAATTTGGACTCGTGTATTTTAACGAGATCTACATTTTTGTTTGCTAAGATTTGATCTATCCGTTACGGTTTACTAGTTATACAAAGGTCATCAAGAGTAAACAGGACTACGTGGGGTATAGCCAGAAAATTGAAAATGTAGATTTAATTTGCCATAAAAGTATATTAAATATATGGCATTTAATCAAAATCGTCACTAGCAGCTTTCGAGAAAACCAAATTTTTTTTTAAATTCTCCTACTAAGGGATAGTTTAGATTGGAGGAATTTTCTTCAAAATCTTCGTGTTGCATCTTTGAAATATATTAAACTTAAATATCAAATTTTATTTTTAACCGACCTTTCGTTCTTGAATTATGCTGTTCAAGGACACAGGGACACACACACACACACACACACACACACACACACACACACACACACACACACACACACACACACACACAAACGGATCTTTCTCCACAAATACCTTTTTTTCGATCCAGAGGTCTTCAAAACATTTCTGTTGAAATCTCGACATCGAATTTTTGGGCGCATTGTTCGAGCTGCGATAAAGAGGCCTTAAATTTGATGAAGTAGATATAATGTACGAATTTTGGTGGGACAGTCCTGAAGTAGATGGGACTTAAGCTGATTAAAGAGCGTGTACATATGAAGTTCGTGCCTTACAGTCTTTTACGCTTTACAGAAGTAATCAATTATATTTATCGGCAGTCCTTAGCGCCTAAAACAACCTTTCGTCGGCGACTCTCGGTTACTTTCACGCAGAGAGGGAGACCCCTGATTGGGTTACCATATAGTGTAGAAACACCGTGTTATGATATATACAGATAGCAGATGAGGAATGACCAGGGCGCCAACAAAGTTGTTATGAATGATAATGGTATAAGCTATTCTATTCACCTTGGGCAATATCAGTGCAACAGATCAGATTGCTGTATGTTGAAGAGCGATTATAGAAGAACGTGTGAATTGTTAGTAAACGAAAAGCGAGTAGAGAAAATTGAGTGAATGTAATGCGTTGCGTATTAGAATGGATAAACAATTGCTACTTACATTAAAGTTTTTCCGCGAAAAAGCTAATGAAACAAAAAATTTGTTATAATGACTTACATCAAAACCCATAACTTTAAAGCGTATCCAAATAAAGAAGAATTGTATAAAAAATCATACACATTCTTGTTCAAAGAATATCAGAGAATTTAACTTTAATGAAAATGAAAAATGACATGTTTGTCCATTTCATCCTTCCCGCTTCCCTTTTTGTTAGTAAGTCTAGATGGATCTTTCAGATAACTTCAGTGGTAAGAGTTATAGGTGTTAGAAATTAACCAGTGATGCCTAAGGCTGCAATCCATTTATTTAAGAAAAAATGTACACTACTAGTAGCGTTACCCGATGCAGCTGGTTCTCGTCTAGTCGTTTTAATTTTCGTTGCTACGGATGCCATAGGCTACCGCTTATACGTCCTTGACATGATCTCCTGTCTACAAAATCAAAATGTTTTGATGGCGGTCCAGAAAACCGTCTTTGATTTGCATGTTTCGCCGCCGACTTCACAGGGAGTCCCCAACCGTAGCTACAACGGAAGTTACCGCGTGGCATGCGGCGCATGATCTTCAGCATCTTATTGGTACAGTGCCTTACAAATAATGTGCCGTGAGTCTCTATAACTTAATGCTTAGAGGTTTTACAGTGATGAGGGACACCTCACACAGTGCGACTTTGGTCTAAGGTGGCTATGAACAACCCGTCGACATTATTATTATTATTATTATTATTATTATTATTATTATTATTATTATTATTATTATTATTATTATTATTATTATTATTATTATTATTATTATTATTATTATTATTATTATTATTATTATTATTATTATTATTATTATTATTATTATTATTATTATTATTATTATTATTATTATTATTATTATTATTATTATTATTATTATTATTATTATTATTATTATTAATATTATTATTATTATTATTATTATTATTATTATTATATTTAAAATATTATTATATAGAATAATTATATATAATAATAAAATAATAAAATTATTATTATTATTATTATCATCATCATCATCATCCTCATCCTCATCCTCATCCTCAATGGGCCATAATGACCTAGTTGTCGACGGGCCCGTAAACCCCACTACTCACTTACTCACTCCTTATCCTCATCCTCATTCTCATTCTCATTCTCATTCTCATATTGATTGTGATTGTCATTGTCATTGTCACTGTCACTGTCACTGTCACTGTCATTGTCATTGTCATTGTCATTGTTATTATTATTATTATTATTATTATTATTATTATTATTATTATTATTATTATTATTATTATTATTATTATTATTATTATTATTATTATTATTATTATTATTATTATTATTATTATTATTATTATTATTATTATTATTATTATTATTATTATTATTATTATTATTATTATTATTATTATTATTATTATTATTATTAGTATTAGTATAACTATTATTATTATTATTATTATTATTATTATTATTATTATTATTATTATTATTATTATTATTATTATTATTAGTATTAGTATTAGTATAACTATTATTATTATTATTATTATTATTATTATTATTATTATTATTATTAGTATAACTATTATTATTATTATTATTATTATTATTATTATTATTATTATTATTCCGCCAATAATCAGCGGTTAGGACGGCGGGTTTCTGAGGAAGAGGTTCTTAGTTGTGAAACAGGCTATTCCATGGCAGTTTCTAAGTCATATCTTGAATTTTCGGGAATGTCTTCATTCTGGATAAATGGTCAGCACTAAGAGACAAACAAAGTCTTACTAAATAAAAAAGTATGGATTTTCTAAAACACAAAATTTATGTGAAATACCGTTATCATTTTTAAGTCAACCATTTTCGCAATACTTTTTGTTATTTGTGTGAATTTGCCAATTCGCATACTTTCCTCAAATATGAATATATTCGTTTTTTATCTCTTGGCCTTGCAAAGAGAAAGACGCATCTCATAGCAACCAGCAACATTTGACTATCACTTAAAGCCTACTGTATCCCCATATTTCCCTTGCGGCTACAAGCAAATTGGCAATAAGATACATTCTGAAAATGCTTATGCTGATGTAAATGAAGTAGCTAAAGAAATAAGCATTTGAGAGAATAGCGTGTGTAACAGTGAGTATAACTCTACATACACTTGCGTGCAGAGCTTCTCCAAATTGAACTATACTGAAAGTCTGTATTGCAATAAGGTACGCGACGATCACTTGGTGGATCTTCTAAGGCTATTGCCAAATATTGATTTCTGAAACGTAAGCAGTGCCAAAGAAGTCACTAATAAACGTATGTTTATCGCATAAGACGTGAAAGCGCTTTCGTAAATCAAACGCAACGTACAAACCGCACGCTGTAACAGAATACACATTTATGTGTTAATGAGTAGCAAAATCCGCGTATAGTGCAAGGAAGTAAAGCCAATCCACTTTCGCAAACTTTGAACAGTTGTTTTAGAATAATAGTAAGCGAAATGTTAGTAAACATGAAAGGAAAGGAAACAAATCCAGGCTAGCTTTCAGTCAACAAAACTCGACCAAAATGAAATATTACACTCTAAAGACCGTGCACAGAAGAAAATGTTAAAGGTCGTAAGTTTTTCCTTGCATGAGCAAGCGGTCATCACTGTCAGACCCACACAGTAACTTCCACCAAAGCAGCAGAATACGTGTATTAACAAACACAAGGGTTTCTTAGAAGCTCCCAGGTTCCAAGTCAACATAAATAACTAGTATAACAACAGGGTGCTGTGTAATGCTAACGACTCTTGGGAAAACAAACACGATGCAATTTTCCGACCTTGGACTCGATAGTCGAAAAGTGACGCTCGTCGGCAAGCTTCCCAACTGGCAAGCGTCCAACCCAATATCTCCGGTATTTCCGATCGATCCTAATATCGACCGAATTCACGAGGACTGCCTTCCTCCTAACAGATGAGGTAACGAGCGCGGATATGGGCATTCAGAGATGATGTGTGGAGAAGTGTACATTTAAAACCATAAAATGAACATTTCCACAAATTTCACCTAATAGATACACACACACTAACTGAAATATTCGGCGTTGCCCTAAAACCTTTAGACCAAGGTTGCCCTTGCCCAATAGTCTTGTGTTTCTTTGGAGAAATTTAAAGAGTATTAGTTAACACATTTAAACAAAGGCTTAATAAAAACACTTATCATGCCATAAAGAACACAAAATAAACAAAATTAATAAATAACAACACCGGGAAGACAAGTAAAATAGCACTGTTGAATAACCACAAATACCACAGGAGGAAAAGCTAGTAGAAAAAGTTGTGTAAAAATAAGACATTGAATTTCTATTTCAATTATATACAAATTGTATGAATATCTGTAGAAGGATAGTATTTCATTGTGATTGTGATTGTATTTCATAAAATAAAAGTACAATAAACCGAGTGAATGTAATACGTTATATTTGTATTTCGATGATAGAAAATTGTATGAATTGTATGTTGAAGAGCAAGTACAGAAAGCATTCTAGTTATGTTTCGAAAAAAAAAAAAAAAAAAAAAAAAAAAAAAAAGAGAATAGAGAAAACTGTGAATGTAATGTTGCATTTCTGTTTCAATGATAGACAATTGTATATCGAAGCGCGAGTAGAGAAAACCATGTAAATGTAATACGTTGCACAGTAAAATAGAAACCTTCTCCAGGAAGAAATACATATTCATGTCGAATTTCGCGGCAATTGGTCAAACGATATATATATGGTAATTCATCTGCCATTTTGTACTGTGAATTCTTAATTACTTCACAAAAATATCACAAAATCCTAACACTTCTATCAAGCGATGTTTTCCTTCCTTGTAAACCATCTTTTTTATTGAAGAGCTTTTTCTATGAATGACATTTTCTGACCTACATGATGCGCTTTTTCAGAAACTACTGAAGATAACTAAATTCTATTTTGCGATGGTTAAAACGATCTTTAATTGTGCTGTAGAGATACGGTTGCGTTATCAAAATGATGTCATTTTTAGAAAGAAAATGGATCAAATTATACTATAGCTAAAAAGGAATCCTTTATTTATTGATTAATATACCTATTATACAAATGGTGGTCAGTGAATTATGAAGACATTCATCTGAATCCCGTAAAAATTCAGTCTCAAGTCTTAAATAGTTTTTGAGATAAGGGATCATAAATTTAGGAGTATAGTTAATTTTCACTTAAATAACTGTGCTATTATTAGCCTTAATATGAGAAGCTATATGTTATACTAAGCATTCCTACGCTCAGCGCGCTTGTCTCTGGCGCGGAGGACCCGGGTTCAATCCCTGGTACCAGCATGGGAATTTTATCCCCTTTGGGACGTCTGGCACGGTGTGCACTCAGCCTCGTTAGGTCCCGGGGTGACCAACTGAGGAGACACTTGATTAAGAAGTAGCGGATATTGTTTAGAAAAGCTTACGCAAGCACTTGGTCAGAATTTCGGCAAAGTCCCACTCGGCAGTGTGTACGAATGGTCACGAAAGTTGCCGAAGTTGCTGTGTTAATGCAGCGCTGCCAACAGCAGAATGTCCCTAGGAGTTTGTTGCCAATAGTAAGTTTGAATGTTTTTGCGGGAGTCGGCAGTATGCTGTTGACCTTCTTAGAAGCAACTAGTGCAACGGATCGCTTTATCGGTATATTAGATTTGGCGCCTCTGTGCTTTAATGAGGAGTCGTGCATGCAGTTCCTGTACGACGAGGGCCTGCTGAGGACTCGAATGCTATGCAGGGAATGTGATGTGCCCTAGGGCGAAGCCTACAGTCCCCCATCTGTGCCATCCCAGCGCATGGGGCTCCGTAAATGGATTTTTTCTCCACTAGAAAATTAAAAAATAAATAAATAAAAATAAATAAATAAAAAAGAACGATAATTAATAAAAATAATATAAATATAATAATATAATACTATTAAATATAATATTATATATAATATAATATTAAATAATAATAATAATAATAATAATAATAATAATAATACAATAAAATAATATAATATGTTGTTTTCTAGTGCCTTGCATCTGGCAATGAAGCCATTAGCATTATATTATAATATAATATAAAATAAATAAAAAAGAACGATAAATAATAAAAATAATATAAAGATGATATATATATAATATAAATCTAATAACATTAAAATAATAATATAAAATAAAATAAATAAACAAAAAAGAACGATAAATAGTAAACATAATAAAAATATAATAATATTAAATATAATAAATATAATATATATAATATATAAATATATATAATAAATATAATAACATTAAATAATAAAATAATAAATATAAGTATAATATATAGTATAATATATAAATAATATTGGGCCCAGTACGACTTGTATGTAGCGCTTCTGGGTGCGATGTCCTCCCAGGTTAGTCTCGTCCCTGCCTGCATTTCTCTCAAGAGTGGCCCCAAGTCGGCGTCCGCCAGCTGCTCCCTCCTCAGGCCCGCGCTATCCCATCCATCCGCAGGCACTGCCGTGACCACTCTGACAGCTGCGGTACGCTCCTTCTCTTCCACTCTTGCGCATTGGCCGCACTCTTCTGGGCATGGTCTTCGGGACATGGCGTCTGCGTTGCCGTGGCTCTTCCATCTGCGATGTTCGGAGGTGAAGTCGTACTCCTGCAACCTCTGGACCAAACGGGCTGTCTGGCCCTCCAGTTTTCTAAAGCTAAGTAGCCAGGTTAGGGCGGAGTGGTCTGTCCTCAGGTGGAATGGCTGACCGTACAGGTACTTGTGGAAGTGCTCCAAGGTCTTCACTACCGCCAGTAGCTCTCGTCGGGTGACACAGTAGTTCTTCTCTGCTTTGGACAACGTCTTGCTGAAGTAGGCTATCACCCGCTCGTGGCGGTTCTGGACTTGGGATAGGACGCCTCCAATGCAATGGTCGCTGGCGTCGGTGTCCACAATGAAGGCGTCGCCTGGTTGTGGGAATCCCAAAATAGGAGCACTGCAGAGCGTCCTCTTCAGCTGCCGGAAAGCGCCTTCGGCGTCCTCCGTCCACGCATAATGTCGATGTTCTTCCGTCAGGCGAGTGAGGGGTTTGGCGATGCTGGAGAAACCCTTTATGAAGCGGCGGTAATAACTGCACAATCCAAGGAAACTGCGCAGTTCTCGCTTATCCTTTGGGCGAGGCCAATCTCTCACGGCCTGTGTCTTCTCCGGATCCGTGGCCACTCCGGTTGGTGAGACCATGTGGCCCAAGTAGTTGACTTCCCGGCGGAAGAGCTGGCGTTCAGCTTCAAGCCGGTCCCCTGCAGTCTCTGTAGCACCTTGCTCAGTTTGTCAAGATGGTCTTCGAATGTCTTGCCGACGATGATGATGTCGTCCAGGTATAACAGGCAGGCGTCATAACTCAATCCTCTCGTTACTGACTCCATGAGGCGTTGGAAGGTAGCTGGTGCGTTGCAGAGACCAAAGGGCATAACTGTGAACTGCCAAAGCCCTTGGCCTGTCGAGAATGCGGTCTTCTCCTTGTCTCAGGGTCTAGAGCCACCTGCCAGTAACCCGATTTCAGGTCCAGGGTTGAGAACCACTGCGCACCAGCAAGCGTGTCCAGGGTGTCGTCAATCCGGGGTAAGGGGTGACAGCGTTCAGCTTCCTGTAATCTACGCAGAAGCGTAGCTCACCATTCTTCTTCTTCACCAGAACTACAGGGGAGTACCAAGGACTGTCAGACTCTTCGATCACTCCCTTGCTTCTCATGTCCTCCAGCATGTCTCGTACCGCCGCTTGTTTAGCCAACGGAACGCGTCTAGGTGGTTGCCGAATAGGCCGGGTGTCTCCGGTGTCGATGTGGTGAAGCACTCGGTCCGTGCGGCCGTAATCGCTGCTGCCTTGGCTGAAGACGCGCTGATATCGTCTCAGCAGTTGTTGGAGCTTCTCTCTCTGTTCAGCGGTCAGGTGGTCAGCCGCCCTCTCCAGTAAGCCTTCCAGCCGGGGCCCCAGGTGTTGCGTCGGCACCGGCTCCTGGGTCTTGTCTATTGGTGTTACGCTGACCACGGGCTCGCACGCCCCCAACTCCGTCCCGGCCTGGACGTCGTGATCGGTGTCTGTTGGGTTGAGCAGTCTCACCGGCACCTCCTCTCGGCACGGCAACAATGTCCCGGCTACACAGAGCCCGTGCACGTGGGTCTTCCGGTCCAGCAGCATGTTATTCTTGCGCTGGCCTTCCAGTCGCGCCGTCACTACCATCTCGCTTCTCGCGGGGACAACTACGTCTTCCCTGAGAATCACCCTGCAAATTCCAAGGCGTTCTTCGGGGTGCCGGAGCATTACTTCCTCTCCCTTAAGCCGCAGAACCTTCTTGCCGATGTCGACCGTCGCCTCGTGGCTCCTGAGGGCATCCAGTCCCAGTATCACCTCCTCAGCCACATCCGCGACGAACACCCACAAACGCAAGACACTTCGCCCCAAGGTCAACTGCAGCAGGTCCTTCCTCTCCACAGGCAAGGTGTCACCCGATGCCGTCACTAGTTGGTACGGTCGGCTCGGTTTTCTCGCCGGCAAGCCCCTGGCTACGTCAGGTCTGATGACAGTCACGGCTGCTCCAGTGTCAACAAGCACGCGGCACGGCTTCCCTCTCACCCAACCGTCCGCGATGAGGCTGTCATCCATCCGTCGGCTGACGGCGCGCAGTGTCACTCGAGGGGATGATGGTGATGACGCTGACGTGCCCCTCGCCACGCCGGCCATTACTCGTTTTCCGGCTGCTCTTCTTGGTGCCGGCAGTCTGTCATCAGGTGTCCCGGCTGGCCACACCCCCAACACACGCCACCTGGTCTTCGTCGGCGTCCCTGGACTGGTCTGCGGTCTTCATCGTAGCGACGCTCCTTGTCTTCGAGGTCGGGGTAGCCGTCACTTTGGCCGCTTCCATCCTTAATGCGGCCGTTAGTGCCTCGTGGATGGTCTTGTAGTCGCCGAGCATCAGGCGTTGACGCATCTCGGCATCGCGTACCCCGTCGACGAAGGTATAGGCGGCTTCTCGGGATACGAATTCGGAGGGGAGGTCGACCAAGGCTTTGCTGGCCAGCTGTTCGATTTCCAGGGCGAACTCCTGCAGCGTCTCCACTGGCAGTTGCATCCTAGATTTCAGTTGGCTGCGGTAGGCTGCGGCTAAGCGGTGGTTTCCGAACCGGTTCTCCAGGGCCTCTCAGATGTCCTTGGGCGCCGCCGCTGTCTTGACTGCGTTCAGCACCTCTGCGGCTCGTCCCTGGAGGCTGGCTATCAGCTGCGCGGTCTCTTCTTCTAGCGACCATTTGTTGTGCTTGGCCACTGTGTCGAATTGACGGCGGAAGACCTCAAACGTTGACGTGCCATCGTACTTCGGTGGTTTGACGCGCGTCGATGTTGTGTCGCGTGCTGGAGCCTCGGCCTTGAAGTTCTTGAGCTTTTCGCTAAGCATCCCTTCCACCATTGTATTTAGCTCCTTGGCGCTACCGTCGACCCTGTCTTCGAGAACGCTAAGCCGTTCCCCGACATTCTCCAGGGCGTCAACGCGTTGGCCGAGGTCCTCCATCTTTCCACCGAGCTCTTCCACCTTTCCACCGAGCTCTTTCACATCCTTCCTTACGCCAGCCAGTTGCTCGTCAATTTTCGCCGATAGCTCCATCTTCATCTCTTTCAGCTCGGCAGCGAGGTTGTCGTTTGCCGTCTTCATCTCTGCTTTCAGCTCTTGTAAAAAGCTCACCAATGTAGCCTCCATCGTCGTATCCCACTTCTGACACCAGTGTGACTTTGGTGGGTGTAAATTAAAGAAGACAGATGTAGTCGGGATAAAGAAACACTTTTATTTCCGTAAACAGTAACTTTGTACACTCGTTGCAACAGCAAGAAAGTCTTTACCGATTCACCAACAGCACGGCTCCGAATTAGTAGCACAAAAACTGTCCCTGTTGTTTTTTTTTTTTTTTTTTTTTTTTTTTTTTTTTTTTTTTTTAAATTTTAGTGCTTCTGGGAGTTTTTTTTTTATTATTTTTTTTTAACTACTTAACTAATTTTATTCTGGGGTGACTATTTATTTGAACAGTGGTGGTGTTTGTCCGGTACCGCCGAAGCAAACCGGATGATTGTGGGTAAATATTGAAGGTGGGTCATTGGCTTAGGCAGGTCAAGTATCATCACACTTTACCGCTATTTATATCTCCCAGGCACTATTCTGGAAACTTCAGGAAAGTTCATTTATTATTGCGGTGAAATACAAAGCAGAAAATTCCAGAAGTCTCTATCCCTTTCTCTCTTTCGGCAAGCGCCCCAACAATGCGGCCATTCTCTGTCTCTTCCCTTCAGCTCCTTTGCGGTAGTGCCGACAATAATGCGATGGGCGACAATATCATGAATTTGTGGTAATGTGCTAACCAGGATCATTAGGATGCAAAGGTGACTTGGCCAAATTTATCGACGTAACGTAATTTTCACCGTCTGATTGACTTGAAAATTTGTACACAATTCAAGAACTGATGGCAATACAATAATATCATGACTTTGTGGCAATGTCCTGACCAGAAACATCAGGATAGAGGTTACTAAGCTAAATTTAGAGAACATAGTACAATTATGACGCATTTGATGTCGCTAAGACATTTTCCTACATGCATCTTGAAAATCGCTTTAATATTGGATGACGATAATACCCGTACAGAGGATTGAGAAGAACACGAGACCCGGGGGAAGGATCTGGAGCGGAGTTTACTCAGGGCCAAGACAGCCACAACTGGTGGTTTAGAAATTTACACAAGTTACACTGGACAAAAGAATTAAATCACTTTGAAATATTGACAGAGCTGCACCGATAGCGGATCCGAGACTTGGGGGAAAGATCTCGAACCGCAGTTCACCCAGGGCCAGGAAATACAGAACAGCTGATAGTGTAATTAAAACGAAATTCAAAAATTTTAAAAGGATTTCAGATTTAAAATTTTGAAAAAAGAAAAAAGAGTTGAAATGAAAAACTGAGATAAGCATTAATAATAAATTATAGTTTAAAAACTAAAAAACACGCTTTAATAACAAACAGAACTAAAAAGTGCAAAATAATTTTTTGGTATGAAGAGTTTGTTCTATAGCACATAAACTCCAATGGTTTCTTATAATTGAAAAATTTAAATAAGAATGTTATATTAACAAAATAATAAATTTAATTGTATAAAAGCGTGGGGACATCAAACGTTGTAAATAGTTCACTGGTAGCTATTTACAAAAGCAAAGATATACAAATATCTAAAAAGTACCCCGCGCTTTTTAAGTTTTTGAACTATAATTTATTTTTTATTTATTACAGGTCGATCAGCAGTTTCCCGCGTACTATTTCTTACCAACAAGGTACATGTTACTGCTGAAGTACGTTTAACAATAATTCAAACAATTCTGATGAGCAGCAATCAAGAAAGGGATAGATATTTCGCAGAGAGAGGCGACATTGCCTCTTACTATGGCCACGTTTAGAGCGCGGTATGATTATTACGAAGACGACTTGATTTGCATCTGGAACATAGTGTAGGTATTATTTATATTGTCATACGAGAACCATAATAAAATACTGAATATACACGTAGGGAATAAACATGCAGGGTAAAGATTTGCGTTAATAACAGAGACATACCCATGGAATATTGATATTTATTCTTTGTAATGGGAAAATGGCGCTACTATCCGAATCGCTTGCATCATTGTTGTCGCAGGAATTCCCTACGAAAGGACATCCTGTTTTGTTTTCTTCCAAAAGACTTACTATGCCCTTTGTATGAGTAACCGCTTTATTCCAGTTTTCAACCTTTACTGCTGTTAATGCCTCTTCTATCAGCTTTGGTGCCAACGTCTATATTTATTATTTCGCCTAAACCCTTTACTTCGGCCCAAGTGAACTAAATCGGGTTAAAACGGTGATATAAGGGGAAGCTTAACCATTTTGTGATCATGTTCTGCAGCAATTCTATTGACTGCACAATCCTTTAAGGATACCTTTGCCATGTACAAGTGCGAATGCTCACAGCCACAGATTAACAAATTGCTTACAACACACGCACGGATACACACACTCACGTATAATACAACGCTCAGTGATTCTTTTTTCCATAGCTGTGCCATCTGCATGCAGAGTATTCAACTGTTTCAAAGTATGGAGGAATATCAGCGGCAGATGGCAGCACGAGCAATTGGTTGTACTGTTTTCGAAAAAAATAAGAAGGAATACAGCATTTAGTAAGATATATGAATAAAGCTATACGTTTAGTATTCGAAGTTTTAGCTTTCAAATTACCGTGAATAATAATTCCGGATGTACGACAGACGATTAAGGTCCTCCGTATACTATGGGACTCCTTGCCAGCCGGCACAAACTCCAAACGAGTGAGTGAGTGAGTGAGTGAGTGAGTGAGTGAGTGAGTGAGTGAGTGAGTGAGTGAGTGAGTATGTGTGTGACTAGGGTTTAAAGGCCCGTCGAAAGCTAGGTCATTAGGGCCCCAAGTCCAAAACATAAAAAAACAGGTAAAAACTACCTACACTTAACATCAAAATTTATTATTAAAACGCGAAAGCTAATACAGGTAAAAGCTAAAACAGTTAACATGTCAACTGGTCTAAAAAGGTAATTTAAAAACAGTTAAAACGTAAAACTGATCTAAAAAGTAAACAGATAAAAATGTAAAAGGTAAAAATAAAACCACGAAATAAAATACCAGTTAAACCCTATTACCGAAGCCAATACTAGTGACGAACCGCAGCACTATATTAACAGCTACCGGGTCGTCGCCTAAGATCGGCTTCAAAGTAGAACGCTCACGAGCTGGCGCTCACGAGCGTAATGCGGACAATCAACAAGGACTAGACGACGAGGGACTCCCTGAAGCTCTTTCTCCAGTGGAAGCAGGACGCCATCCCAACAATACAGCTCCTGAAGGACACCGGAGTGGAGAACTACAGCTTCACGCTCCGAAGAGACAAGCCTTTTCGGTACGTCATGTAACGTCTTTCTGCGGACTTAGAGGAGGGCTAGGTAAGAGAGGATTTGGAACGGAAGGACTAAACCGGCATCCAGGTGCGCCAGAGGTCTTCCCGCGGCATGCATTTGCCAAATTTCCAGGTTAGTGTAAATAGCACCACCTGCAGGAAAGAGAGCTGTGCCACATGATGGTCACCGTGGAGATCCTAAAAGTCAGTAGTTGGGGCACATATTCAGAAATTGTAATATCACCTCCCGGTGTGTCCTTTTCGGTGACCTCCACTGCCTGGGTGACTCCCCAAAAAAGGCGAAACAAGGGTTGTAACGCACTGTGCAAACTGCGAGGAATCGCATCAAGCCAGCACCAGGGGGCGTGAGACGTTTCGAAATGAACATCACCGCCCTCAACTGGCAACCATAGCCAGGAACACTTCTAGTGCTCAGCCAGAGTCAAGGCCCATCCTCTATTCGGCCCTGGTCAGAGAAGGTGTCTCCGGAGGGCAAAAGGCATCCGTGCCACCACTAAATGGTCCCCCTCCACAAACTCAACCCCACTAGGCGCCCACCGCTGATCTGGGCGGACTAAAAGAGATCTTCAATCTGTTTAAAGAACTAAACCTGTCTGCACTTTTAACAAACCTGCAACCTTTCCTCGTCAAATTCAAAAGTTGCAGCAGCACTGTGGAGAAAATTGAGACCATCATATGTCTCCTCTCAACTCTCTTAGACTAAATGGCTCATGTAAGGGGAGGCATAACTTAAAGTCGCACACTCCTTTGGAATGCAGGAAGCAACACGAACTTAAAAACCGTGCGTAACAAAATTGACGCCGCATTCATCTGCGAAACAATTGCAGGAGATTTTAATGCCCCGCACCCCTGGTGGTATCTCGATGGGCAAACGCGGTCGGAAATCTCCTGGTAGAACTTATAACAGAAAATGACGTCATTGAGGTACAATATATACATATAGTATATCTCCCCCCAGAACCCACTGTTTGGACGAGATCAAGGCACTTTGACCCTGATATTTTGGATCTCGAACTCACAAAAAATTCGACACACTCAAATAACTTCACTGTGTAAAACATAGCCTGGACTTTGACCAGCTTCCTGTGCATTTCGACATACAGGCTGGCATTACGGCCGACGCCTCTGGTCCTAGGAAGAGGGCCGACACCGACTGGGGTAGGTTTACCATGGAAATTCACGGGATGGAGCCACCCAGGCTGCCATACTATAGCGAGGCAGACACAGAGGTCGCCACTGAAAACTTTACTGCCTCGCTACACACCGCCAAGAGAAATGCCACCACATACACCACAACACCACCCGGTTTTGCACGTACCCCGAGGTAGAGCACCTCATTGCGTGGAGACGACGCTTGACAAGACCGTGGTACACCCGTCAGCCTGAATATAAAGTGCTAGCAAAATGGCTACGCAACGTCATTTGGCAACAAATTAAAATCAACAAAATTGAACAGTGGGAAAACAAAATGTTGGACTCTTCCTTGTGAAAATTATTAAAGGCCTTCACGGTCTCCATGAGCGTCAACTCCACAAACGAGGCGCTGCACACTCAAGGTGGCCTGCACTTCTCCCCAGAGGAGAAAGTCGAGATCTGCTCTGACTTTCTTCAAGACAGATTCACCGAAAACCCAGTGACCAACCGTGACCTAGAATGGGAGGACCAGACATTAATACAAACCTGGGTGCGCAAAGGCTACCTCTTATAACACCGTAGGAAGTTTACAAGCTCATTAGGAAATTGCCTAATGGGAAAGCTGCCGGCCCAGACAAGCTGACTAAAGGCAGGCTCACACTTGGACGCGCAGAAGCGAAGCGCGGCGCGCCGAAAAATATATTTTCCATGTTAATAAATGGAACGACTCTCACCTAAGCGCGGCGCGACGCATAGAATTTCAGGCTTCCACTCTCTTCCGCTCGCAGAGAATACTTCTTCTTCCGCGGGTGTGGTTTCACAATCGGTATCAATCGTGTCTTTGTCGGGAGTCTTCGTGCTGATCAAGGTCATCTCTAATTCTGTGACATTTGTATTCAGTAGCAGTAAATCATTCATTGCGCTTGATATATTTGCAGCAATGGAAGAGGAAAACTTATCACTTTGGTTCAGCAATAGATATACCTTTTTGTTCGATAAATGCCACAAATTATACAGTAGTAACAATGCCTGGGATAAGCTTGCGAACAAATACCTGCGGAAATTGGAAATATTCTAAGAAAATTAATATAAACGCTATAATTGAAGGAAGAGCTGCATGGAACTACTACATATTTGATGTTATATTGCGCTTTCTTATTAAATAGTAATACAAGAAAAACTATAATCATACCAGAACAAGCTTCGTAAGGGCTTGTGCAGTGTCTTGGTCATACACACACACGTGTGAAAATTATTATACTTAAATTCATTTCTTATGGTAAAATGGATGCGAGATCTGGACTTGAAAATAGTTTACAACTCTCTAAGGTAAAATAAAACACTTTCTGTGAATATGCATCCACTGCTGCTCACTGCAAATATGTATTTCCCTCTATTAACAACTCCGAGCGGTAGTTTTTGTTACGGATAGCTTTTCCTAGGCTTAAAGCCCTATAAAAGAAATGGATTCCCATGATGAACAAATATTATATAGAATTTAATTTCCATATATGGTGTGGTCTCGATTATTTACAGATAATACTGAGCTGATACATGACTGACAATGGTCAACAAAAGTATACCTTCCAAGTTAAAATTTGAAAATCTATAGTTATACTTTATTTTTTAAAATAGACAACCTCTGAATCGCCGTAAATGCTCTAAGCTTTTTATTATAGTAACCACCAATGTTTAAAACATAAGCCTAGATCAATGTCATATTACACAAACAAAACCTTACTTTATGTCTAATAATTTTTACACCTTTGTAATTCTAAATCACTTTATAATGAATGAACAAAACGTTTAAAAAGTATCTAAGTGTATTTATTTAGTTGGGCATCCAATTAAAAAATAAGAATAGCTAATTTATCTACTACGGTTTGAAATAGCGTTATTGTTTCAAATCATCACAATATATAAAATGCCAAATAATTAATAATAATAATAATAATAATAATAATAATAATAATAATAATAATAATAATAATAAATAAATAATAATAAATAATAATAACAATAATAAAAAGGAATAATAATAATAATAATAATAATAATAATAATAATAATAATAATAATAATAATAATAATAATAATAATAATAATAATAATAATAATAATAATAACAATAACAATAACAATAACAATAACAATAACAATAACAATAACAATAACAATAACAATAACAATAATAATAATAATAATAATAATAATAATAATAATAATAATAATAATAATAATAATAATAATAATAATAATAATAATAACAATAACAATAACAATAACAATAACAATAACAATAACAATAACAATAACAATAACAATAACAATAACAATAACAATAACAATAACAATAACAATAACAATAACAATAACAATAACAATAACAATAACAATAACAATAACAATAACAATAATAATAATAATAATAATAATAATAATAATAATAATAATAATAATAATAATAATAATAATAATAATAATAATAATAATAATAATAATAATAATAATAATAATAATAATAATAATAATAATAATAATAATAATAATAATAATAATAATAATAATAATAATAATAATAATAATAATAATAATAATAATAATAATAATAATAATAATAATAATAATAATAATAATAATAATAATAATAATAATAATAATAATAATAATAATAATAATAATAATAATAATAATAATAATAATAATAATAATAATAAGTGGTAGTGGGGGTGGTACAAAATATCTTGTGAGGAAAACAATAGTTAACCTTTCTAACAATACGAGTAATACACGCATACTTGAATTTGGAAAATGGTCATGTAAAATAGTAGTTGAACATGAAATGTATTGTATTGTAATGCAGTAAGATGAAATATCTGCTGAAACTTCGTTACGCTCATTCTAAAGTACACTTTCAATTTTTTTTTATTTTGTTGTTTTAACGACGCTGTCAATTGCCAGGATCACATCAGCGTCATCGGTGTGCTGGAATTTTGTCCTGCAGGAGTTATTTTACATGCCAGTAAATCTACTGATATGGAGCTGTCGTTTTTAAGCATACCTAAAAAACATCGGTCTGGGTCGAATTTAAACCCGCGACCTTGGCATCAGTACACTTTGAACTTATCTTCACGCAACAGACAAACAGTGTACAAATCATGCTGTATATTCCTGGATAACTTTATATCATGCACCACGAATCTTCTGTTTTGCCTAAGCTCCTCTTTTTCTGCTTCTTCGCAAATTAATCGATCCATTGTGCTGATTGACAGTGACTGACCTTGGCACATCAACTCTTCGGCACGTCTTGCTTCCGATAGATGTGAGCGAGCTGGTTCTGTTCGGTGCGCCGCGCTTCGCTTCTGCGCGTCCAAGTGTGAGCCTGCCTTAATGCGGAACTTAAGTATCTCCCGAGAAAAGCTGTGCTGCAACTGACAAATACCTGTTTGCAGCACAGCTACTTCCCCTCTACTTGGAAGCGAAGGTTATTAGGCTCCCAAAGCAAGGAAAAAGTACCGGACATCCCTAGAATTACCGCCCCGTTAGTCTCTTGTCCAAATTACTAAATTGCGCGAAAAACTTATATTTTCTCGACTTCAAAACAAGTCTCAGGATTACATGAGCATTCAAATTCGCAGTTTGGCTTTAGAAAAGGGCATTACACAGAATTGCAGCTTCTCACATAAGCTGATGACGTAACTGAGCAATTTAACAATGTGGCTTCTATGTTGACGCTATTTTTGAACGTAGAGGCTGCGTTTGTCCGGTGCTGGTACAGTGGCCTCATTTATAAACTGCACCGCAATTTCCCGGCCCTTCACAAGACGCTCATTGCAATGGAGGGGCTCGCTCTCCTGACCTCTCTACTCCAGTGCGCCCAAAATGGCCAGACAAACTAGACCAAGCACCTCGTTTCGGTTCGCGTTCTGGAACGCTTGCGGATTGGCCGGCCAGGTGGGGGAGTTATCCCACTTTGCCCGCACTTATGCCCTAGACGCCATTTTAGTTAGTGAAACGCACCTCCGCCCAAATGTTCGCTTCCGTTTACCGGGCTACGTTTGCCACAGAACTGATCGTCAAGGTCGTCCTGGAGGCGGAACGGCGGTGTTCGTAAGGCAGAACGTAGTCCATCGTCCAAACCAGCTCCCACCCCTTCAAACACTAGAGGCCACGACTATCACTCTGAACCTGGACGGAACAGAGATACTGATAGTCTCAATATATCACCCTCCTCGAAGGCAGTTTGTCCCAAATGACTACCTCTCCATCCTAGCTCTTTATCCCAACGGCATCCTGGCTGGTAACTTCAATGTCAAACATCAACGCTGGCACTGCGGTCGAAGGGCGGACGCCCGAGGCAATTCCATCATCCGCCTCATCGACGCGGACCCCGAACTAAGGGTGGAGGGCCCGTGGCAACCCACACATCATCCGCATGGTCTAGGACTACCCTCTGTCATAGACTTTGCGATCATCAGGCATTTCCCATTTCATCTCACACTGACATCAATAAATGCACTCCAGTCAGACCACAACCCAGTAGTGACAGAAATCAAAACCCGGATTGCCAGTCATGACAGCTCGACATATACTCGAGAAACGGAGTGGGAAGGAGTTCGTAATTGCCTTCGCACCTCCATCCCACCTAACCCCAGAATCAACGACATCCCAACTCTCGAGGCGGCAGTATCTTCTTTCACATCCATCGTGACAAGAACTGCCCATAACCTCACAATCCGTGCTCCAACACCCTTACACCCAGACGTCCTCACCCTTGACATAATCCTTCTCATCCGCCGGTCCTGGGCGGCACGGAGACTTTATCAAAGGCATCGCACGCCCCACAACAGAGCCCTATTACGGCGACTGCGCTGACTGGTCGGAGCCCGACTGCGTGAGCACCGAGTGCAAGCGTGGGAGAATAAGATGGCCAGCCTGGACACTGAAAGTGGGGACGTGTGGAAGATCGCCAAGGGTCTTCGAAACCGTCGCGGCCAATACAACTCGCCTATTCAGGGCACCCGAGGCCTGGCCTATGAACCTGAAGCCAAAGCCAACGTGTTCGCCGACTATCTAGAGCGTACCGTGTGTCCCAGAGACGATCCCCAGGACTACAGATTCTCAGAACCTACCCGCCGAGAAGTACGTCGATTTTTTCAACGCCCCCCGGAGGATGCGGAACGACTGCCGGTGATACGTCCCAGTGAAACTCATGGCGCATTACAACGCCTCAAAATCAAAAAGGCGGCGGGACCTGACGGACTAACTCCCCTCATGCTTCGTCATCTTCCCTTCAACCCCGTGCTCTTCCTAACTAGAGTATTCAACATGTGTGGGTCACTTCCCACGCGAGTGGAGAGAGGCTCGGGTGATCTGCATTTTGAAACCTGGGAAAGACCCGGTGCATCCCTCCAACTACAGATACATAAGTCTATTGTCCATCCTCTCGAAAGTTCTCGAGAGGATGGTCCTAAACCGATTATCCCCTTTACTGGGAAACATACAAGATATCCCTGAACATCAGTTCGGCTTTCAACCTGGGCACTCTACACCTCAGCAACTGCTGCGTGTGGTGGAGGCTGCTGCCCTGGGTTTTCAGGATCGCGCCTTCACTGCTGCGGTGTCCCTGGATGTAGAAAAGGCCTGCTCAACCACCTGGTACACAGGGCTCCTTCACAAGTTGATCCATCTGGGGCTACCCACACAACATATACACATCCTACACAGTTTCCTCGGACACCAGACCCTCATAGTTACAGTTGCAGGGCGAACCTCCACACTAAGGCCAATAAGAGACGGAGTCCCCGAGGGCTCTGTTCTGTCCCCTACACTCTTTAGTGTCTTTATGGCAGACTTCCCAACAGAACTACAGGTCAGTATAGCTCAATACGCAGACGACGTATTACTATACTGCACCAACAAACACATCCTCAGAGCCTTCGTCCCTATACAAAGACACCTCCGACTCGTCCATAACTGGTGTCGGCGATGGCGAATGTCTGTTAATCCAGACAAGAGCCATGCCATCCTCTTCACGAGACGTCCCACGCCTGCAGACTGCCCCACTTTCCAACTTCGGGGTCAAAAGATCCAATGGAGAGACTCCAACACCTATCTGGGAGTCAAACTGGATAGGAGTCTAACATTCCGAGGGCATATTAGAGACCTATCGGCGAGGACGCAGGGGGCTATTGCCTCACTGTACCCTATGCTGAGGTCTGAGATGCAAGTCCGCCTGAAATTACATCTATTCCGAGCTCTGATTATCCCCATCATGCGCTCTAATGACCTAGCTGTCGACGGGCCCTTAAACCCTAATCACTCACTCACTCACTCACTCCCCATCATGCTTTACGCCTGTGAAGTGTGGGGCATGGCAGCGGGTAGTTGGCTCCTGTGGCTCCAGAGGGTGCAGAACAGAGGACTTCGGTCCATCTTCTTTGTCCCCTTATCCTTCCCGTGAGACTACTTCACGAAGCCTCATCTCTTCCATACGTGGAGGATGAAATTAGGCGCCGGGCTGAAAAATTCTACGACAAGTTACCAACACATGAAAGCGCCCTGGTTAGATCTTTGGGGATTATGATCCCACAACACGTCGCTTCAGGTCGTATAGAGTTCCCCGTATGGCTTGCGGGTATATCCCATAACAAAGTAGTTTACCCATCAGCAGCAAAAGCTAAACAACAAAAATAATCCCAACAAAGAGCTATTCGGCTCAAAATTCAAACCACCATCAAAATTCAAAATTTAAAAAGATCTAAAAGATCTTAAAACTTTATAAAAATTTTATATCCACAGAATGCAGACATTGCTGACTTCTGCGAGTCATCAGTATAGGGGCAAATAGCCTCCTTAAGATATAAGCCTTAACCAAAATTTAAAATCGTCACCCGTAAACACTAAATATCTTAAAAACCTATCTGCGCTTAAACCCTATTAAGGGTAGGTACACGGCAAAATACCATCGGGCTGAACCACGGCCTGCCAGTAAGTCGAGTCGAACCGGCCCTTCAAAATTGTATGTATTTTCTGCACAATTACCTAAAAAATCGGCGATTTTACTTCCAAATGGGAAACTCCTCCTACAGGGAGCGAGTAATGCCGGCTGGCGTCCGACAAAGGGCAATCATGTCGCCTTTCCTATATATATTATTTACCAATGATTTCCCTGTGGTCGCCAGACAGAAGGTCGTCATATATGCCTACGATACCGTAATATACAACCACCACATACAAGCAACTTCCTCTCCTGGATCCATGATTGGATTATCAAAATTTACCCCAATAAATGCCAGCAAATACGTTTTTCAAAGCGACATTACACTTTGGCAATGGACCTAACGGTCGGTGGTCAAATATAATGCAGTCGTCAGCATATTAAATACGTTACCATGGACCCACGATGTGCTGGTCCATCCACATAAAAAATAGCGCCAACAAAGGCACACAGCGGCTAAAGTTACGCGCCCCATCTTCATCTGCAGCAAACAACTGCAGCTTATTTCTAAACTTATTTTACATATACTCTGTACCAACCGCACTTGTTTTAAGTTTGGGGTCTTTCGTTTCCGTTAATTCCCTGGTTGCCCGCTGGGTCGTGTTCTAGTGCACTTGGTTCCGCCGGCTGCCGCTAGTGGCGCTGCATTGGGCCCGCCCGCTAAACCAGGCTTTGGTCCTAGCGAGGGAATGTCAGCCGGACTTCCGCCCAGTACGGACATCGGACTCGGTGAGTTATGTTTGGGCCGAAGATTCATTTTCTTCTTGTTTGCTGTATCTGACCGTAGTCAGATGCCTGGGCTGCGCCTTTCAATGCCGGGATTTTGGGTATAGCTTCTTTTAGGGCGTGTTTTAAGTTGCCAAACATTCTGTGGCTTATGACTTTGTGTGACTAAGCAGGGGGAACGCTTCACTCAGTGTAGCCGCACGGCTATTTCATGGGGGAATACAGGATATCCATTCAATGTTAGTGTTCAAAGAGTTTAGCGTGACTGAAAAAATTGTGCAGCAGGCTGAAGCTGCACAAACTGGACCAGCACAAGTTCAAACTGTGCAAACTGCACCAATCACTAGCGTGGAGGAGAGAGTAGCTGCACCTCCACGCCCCTCTCGCGGAAAGCGAGAAAGAAGGGCTGAAAGACAGCGGCTGCTCTAGTTGAGCAAGAGGCCGCGTCTGGTGCAAAGCCTCAATCTGCCGAGGTACTCACCCGGCCCCAACCCAAGCCATACATGCAACCGACACGCACCAACCCGAAGGCCCCATTGCCCCACTCGGAGGTGCTACATCCTCGGCAGACCTCGAGGAATTTAGGACCCTCTCCAACTGATTCGGGATATGATTAGTCGGACACTTCCCATACTGTGGAGGTGTATACAGAAACTAACGAACGACAATGTTGACGTTCTACAAAAGCATCAAGTCCTGCTGTAAACTCTAGAGCAGCTGTTCCAAAATTCTCCCTGTAATGGCCTACCTCCCTACTATGGCGTAATGAACATTACGCGCCGCTTTCTGGAATGCTAACGGCGTAAGGGAACAACGCCCAGGCATTCTAGAATTTGTACAATCCTACGGGCTCAACATCCTCATGGTTACCGAAACACATCTACATGCTGGTATAAACTTCTCGCTGCCAAGTTACGTCGCCCATCGGACTGATCGGGTCGGCCGACAGGCGGTGGTACAGCTATCTTCATCAAACATAACATCACACATACAACTTATCCCCTTCCTGCCCTTAGCACGTGGAGGCTACTGCCATTAGGCTTGCCATTGGCGGTATGGACACGTTGTTGATTGCGGTTTATGACCCATCTGCTTCTATGAAGCAGTTTATACCACTCTCCTTAACCTACACCCAGTAGTCTGCATCGCTGGAGATCTCAACGCGAAGCATGGGCTTTGGTACAGTCGCACTACCAACCAGAGGGGGCGCGGACTCTACCGCCTCATCAGCGGAGACCCAAGCTTTGTCGCGCACGGGCCGAGAGGTCCAACATTCCATCCGGCCCGCGGCAGGCCTATGCCTTAGACGTCATGATTACCAAAAACATGCCATTGCACTTTGACCTCTCGCAGTTAATGAGCTGGATTTAGACCACGACCCTGTCGTGGTGGATTCCACAATAGCCATGCCAGCTCTGTTAAACTCAGACTGGACACATGAGACCGACTGGGATGCAGCAGTCCTAGAACTCAACCGATCCGTCGACCCTCGACCACGCATCGATGATCTCGAAACGTTGGAAGCGGCAGCGACGGATTTTTACCACCAGATCCTAAATGCGGTACGCGCACACACTCACCGCATTCCCACAAACACCCCAGACCCTAGAAGCTTACCTATAGAGCAGTTGCTAAAAGCCAAGGCAACTGTTCGGAAGATATGGCAGCGCTTCCGCCATCCCAGGATAGGAGCAGTATACCAGAGGTTCAAAAGCTTGGCAAGGCGACTGTTCTGTGCGCACAGAACAACAGCCTAGGAAAACACTCTTCAGAATGTAAGCCTTCAGGAAAAGAAACCATGGCGGATTATAAGGGCCTCGAGGAAGGACAAGACCCAATACCAGCATCCCTTGCATGGCACTCGTGGGCGGCTCGCCTTCGTGCCAGACGAGAAAGTCACTGTGTTCGCGGACCATCTGGAGGTACAGTTCGAACCCCGGGAGGACCCACAAGACGAAGACTTTACGGAACTTGTGGAAGCAACCGTGGATTACCTCTATGAGGAACCACGGCGGCTACACGAGGAGATCCAAGTTCCTATAATCACCCCGAAAGCTGAGATCTCCGAAATCCAAATTCCAAACCCAAATAAATCCCCTGAACATGGTGGCGTCACGGCACTCATGCTCCATCACTACCCAAAAAGGCTGTCGTCCGCTTGACCCGGATTTTTAATGTATGCCTACGTCTCCGCCACTTTCCAGCATGCTGCATGAAGGAGAGGGTGATGTGTATCTTGAAGCCAGGCAAGAGCCCAGTCTTTCCAAACAACTACCGCTCCATCAGCATTCTCCCAACCGTCTCAAATCTTTTTGAGCGGTTGCTCCTTGCTCGCCTAACGCCTCTTTTTGAGAATACGAAACTCCTACCGGATCATCAATTTGGTTTTCGTCGGGGTCACTCCACGACCATGTAGCTGCTGCGTGTGGCCGAGAAGGTTTCCCAGGGTTTCCAGGAAAACATCAAGACCATAGCAGTTCTGCTGGACGTGGAAAAGGCATTCACCACAACTTTGGCATCAAGACCTACTCTACAAATTAAAGCAGGCAAACATCCCTCCCCCATATCTCACAATAATTAGCAGCTTCCTTCAGGACCACACTTTCACAGTGAAAGTGGAAGGAAAACTGTCCACACCAAGAGACATAGCAGCAGGAGTCCCAGAGGGCAGTGTACTCTCCCCGCTACTCTTCGCAGCATACATGTCCGATTTCCCCACGGAACAACACACTGCGACATGCCAGTATGCGGACGACGTCCTCATCATGGCACAAAACAAGAATGTGAGATATTGCCTCCCTCCCCTTCAACGACAAGTCGACGTCGTCGGCCGTTGGAATGAGAAGTGGAGAATAGCTATTAGTCCGGGGAAAAGCTCCGCACTCCTCCATGGTAAGGTTCGCCATTGGCTGCCGGAACGGTCACTTCGGCTCAGGCGGAAAAATATTCCATGGGGGGTGAGTGAGTGAGTGTGTTGGGTTTAAGGGCCCGTCGACAACTTGGTCATTAGGGCCCTATTCCATGGGTAACCTCCGCCAAATACTTAGGCGTTCTCCTCGACCGCGGGCTATCATACGCTCCAGACGTCCGCACAAAAGCCGGACTTGGTCACGCAGCGCTCAGACAGCTCTATCCTATCTTCCAATCCACCATGCCCACTCACCTAAAACTTCGCATTTACCGGGCAATCATCCCGCCATTCTTACGGCTGCGAAGCCTGGGAATCAGCGGCACCCTCCACCATGCGCAAACTGCAGACAGTGCAAAATAGGGCGTTAAGAACAATATGTGATACCGGGCGTAGATTCCCGTCTTACATCCTTCAAAACCACTCCGGACTACCCTACATCATGGACTTGGTAAGGGAGCGATCCCGAACCATGCACTCCAAACTGAATTCCCACACCAATCAGCTGGTACGGGCACTAGGTCAATACGACCATAGATCACCTCGTAGAAGGAAAAGTTACCGCTACCCATGGACGCCCTTGGATATTGGTAATGCCACTCCCATCATCTAACACATAATTACTCCCTTCCTGCATCCAAACTTAGGTATGCAGGAAGAAACCATTGCCCCCAGACTCAAAAGCTTCAAAACGTTTGGAACACCTTCTTTACTGCACAGATAAAGTCGCAATAAGCGGCTAGGTGCTGTGCAAATAAACATACCGTACAGGAGAACCTGTACGACCTGTTCACGAATGCTGGAATTTTAGGCTATATCTTTCCCCAATTAGGCATACACATATTTTCTCTTGCCTACTTGACTACTCGCTCTTCAACATACAATTCATTCAATATATTGATTGACAGATGCGAACACTGGTTTAGCGAGCGAGGTCGATGTACAGCAAGCAAGGCTCAGTTGAGCTCCCGTGACTAGAGGTAACCCATTCCTCAACGCCTCACCTGCCGCGACCCGGTTGAGCTCTGTGACTGGAGGTAGGCGATTCCTCAGCGCCTCACCTGCCACGTCATAGCGCTACTGATTTGTCAACGTCAGCTCGCCGAACACTGCTCTTTCCTGAACGCGCTCTCGCCGGTATAATAAGTCGGAGCAAGATCTTTCGTCTTTACTTACATACATACCTACTCACCCACCCATTGACCCACCGACTTACCTACCCACCCACCCACCCACCCACCCACCCACCTACTTACTTACATACTTATTATGTTTATACTGTGTTTTTTTACAGTATCGTAAATGTTCAAACTCTTTGTTTAGGCATATTACGCAATCCTTTTTAAATACATCCGAAGAAACACAAATTTATTGGGCAAGGGTAAGTACAAAAGTTGTTGGGATGAAATCGTCAAACCAGGGGCAACGCCGGGTATTTCAGCTAAAGCTCGTCTCAACCTTAGAAGACAGTACACGTTTAATGGGGCGCAACGTTGCAACATGTACTATATGTATGACTTCTTTCATCTTAGAACCGCAAATCATGTAAGAACCGACGCAGAGTGGCCCATGAGAAATTTGGTATGGTATCATCACCACGATGATGATACCGTGACAAAATTATATTCAACGTGGGTGCTATATTTTCAAACACTAATGAATGAATAATTCGCCGCACTCCGCTTTGCACTATTCCATCATATTGCGTTAGCCTAGCGTTTTGTGTTGTCCTGCCCTTTTTGCTTTCTTTTTCGTGGCATTCTTAGAGGTCCTTTCATTAGTTTCGCTTTAATCCTATACACTACTGCTTTTGAACATCCTATAGGCTTACTTGTTACTTTTACTGCCTTATTAATACTCATTTGACTTGAAAAAAAAACTTATCTAACAGATTCATAATTGTTTGGCATTCCTAACTTCTTAATTTACCGATATATCCTCTCTTTCTAGCTTCCTTCTCCACAACTGCAAATATTTACGGAAAATGTTAAATAAATAACGTAATAACACTTCACAGGTTCCATACAGTATAAACACACACACACACACACACACACACACACAAACACACTCTTCTTTACGAACTGATGTTAACTTTTATTGCTGCCTTGTGTCTAACGCTTGACGCCTTTTATCTGATTAGGGAATACGTTTTGTTTGCCTCACACGATTAAGGAAAGAGCTTACACGCTTCTCGTTTATTTTAAAAACTATCTCTAACCCTCTTCGACATTTGCTCTCACTTTATCCCCGATGTAAAATCAATAATAAAAAAGTTTCCCACTGCGTAACTTTTGCAGTGCACAGATATAAAATTTTCCGAAAACATTTCATTTAAACAATTGTTATGGTTAACAGAGTAAACATAGAGAATTAAAAGTAGGCAGGTGGCAGCACTATAGTTTACTCTAGCTAAGAAAACAATATAAACGTAGTCTAGCAGTTAGTTTATTAGTTAGTGCGTGATGAGTATAGAAACAGCAAACAACGGAGTTTTACTGAAAAAAAAAAAAAAAAAAAAAAAAACGTTTTCTGTAGAACTTTGGGCCCAAGAAGTGTATAATGGCCCTAAATAGGATATAACCTATTAGAGAAAAAAATTCTGCACAGAATAATGTGCTCAAACTTGAAATTTGTAACTGAATATTTACACCATGCTATTAGGAACCTGGCAACAGCGCCCGAGTAGAAAAGGACGAAACTAGTGGCAACTCTATGCGCTAGATAGAGACAGATATACCCCATTTTACTCCCTACTGTCGTCTAAGGGTGTGGCAACCTATATTATGTTCAAATGCCGCATTACTATTGACGACGCATAAAGTGAAATACGTGAGATTCGATAGTTGTTATTACAGTTTTTAAGGTTGCTGCATTGTGTTAAAGCTTAGGTAAAATAACTTTTATTTGCTGTTACAAACGCCGAATTTGAGATAATTACACCAAATTAGTATGCAGAGCAGCAATTTTTCTTGTAAAGCAGTCCCGCTATCACTTAGTCTGACCTCTTTTTGTAATGTCCTGTATTATATCTGTAATCATAGAAAAGATTGGGGTAACTTTATTGTCGTCAATTTATTTTTCCACTGCACGGAATAGGACATTCATTAACTGATTTTGAATTGAAGGGCTAAGAAAATTCTGTGTATATTTTGATTTCATTATTAGATCGTGTAAAACAGGGTTGGGCGGCGCCGTGACCGAGCTGTCAAACCGTTCGCCTACCACATAGGCGGCCTGGGTTCGAGACCACGGGCCCACATGTGCTATTAGCGGATGAAGCGGCGTCTGGGAGGGTTTTATCTCCGGAGTTCTCCGGTTTTGCCCGCCATTCATTCCAGCAATTTCTCCATCATCACCTTTCAAATCATCCATTTCGCCTGCATTTCATATCATCTTCCTCACTGTCATACCTGGTGCTTGTCTGACCACCGCTTCTAGGTCTTCACTCTGTCCGGCCCAGAGGTTCATCTGCTACCCAACAAGTATCTGACCTTAGTCACAGGCTTGTAAGTCGTACATAAGGGGAGGGCAATCAGATAAAGAAGTAAAACAGGGTCGTACTTAGCGAGAAGTTTGATGATTGGTAAAACGTTTCCAATTTTCTCTCTATGTCCCCGAAAGCTGAATTTTTGGCTGTCAGTGTTAACATAATATTCACAATACCTCAAGAACTTGTTTCTAGTTCTCACTTTTCTTTAGTTCAGAATCCACAACCGCATCAGGTGTTTCCTTACATCACGAATTGAAAACAAAGCATTCGTCAAATGTGCATAGCTAGTTTCGTGTGGCACTATACTTCTGGTTATCCACCTCCAATCTTGAACCCAATCCCTCCAGCAATTTCTGCCCTCCAAAGGGCCAACGCAGTTTGCAATATTATTCATTTTTAGGTGAATTGTCTCAACCATTGTCTCCAAATTCTTTGTCCTGCAATTTGAAATTTTCGTAATGTTTAATGGAGAAGGATCTGTTGTCCTGCTTAGCATTTTTGGGAAATGGGCGCTGGTTGTTAAGGATTTTGTCTAATAAAGTACTTTTTAGTTTCACGTTCATGTAACTGATAATGCACACGATCATTTCAATGCCTTACAAAATTAAAGTCTGTGCATCCTTATTTGGTGAATGACGTTTCAAGCAACGAAGGCAACAGTATTGTCACTTTTGGCACCGCTATCCACGTCGAGGCTGAATGCGTAGCAAAAATACGAGTGTATAACTGCCGCGCAAGAATTAAGAATGTCTGCACTCAGTAACGGACCATAAGAGATTAAGGCAACAAATACAACAAGAGAATGAAGATTCATTTCAAATGCTTAAACATACTGATCGTCATACCTATTTATTGGATACTTCACGTCAGTGTTTATTATAAAACGTCTGCATTATTATAATCGTCTGTATAGTGCAATATTACAAGAACATCGTTAAGTAAATTTAAGTTCTAATTTGCTTGACTGTAATGAAATACGACAGGCTATTTAAATTATTGTATTGTCAGAACCATATCTACAAACTTGTGCTTTGTTCCAATGGACAACTGGACATTTGCGAATCAGCACTGTTGTTACTGCTGCATCTGAAGTGCTGGAACCTTCCGGTCTTTCTTCCAGAAGGCTGTAGATATGACTTCTTTGTGTTAGAGGCCGCATCCTTCCAATTTTCAAGTGTTATGTTTGCTAACGCCTCACAGATGGTGCTTACAAGCATTTGAGCTCAAATGGCCTCTAATGTTTTAAAATGGAGGACATCTAAGTATTTTATGTCCATGTTGTTTTTCAACAATTCCATTTTTTATGTACTATGGAAATCGCAGTTTGTTATTTTTATTAATTCCAATAATTCACACTTTCCATGTCAGATTAACTGGCACATTGTGAATTCTAGCATTTCGACTTTTCTGGTTGCCATTGTTGGAGCTTTATCTAAAATAACAGAATGATATATTGCGTTCTTTAACATTATTAAAGATGCTTCATGCAAATTAGGTAATAGCTGTTCTTCGAACCATTTTTTAAAAGTTGTATGATTCATTTGTCCGTGATAGTTTCCTTTTCCTTGAATATAAACAGTATATGTACATCAGATAGGAAAAAACCCACGAAAGTTCCCAGCATGGATTAGCATTATTATTCTTCCTTTAACTAATGGCACGCCAATTGTATTTACTGAGTCATCGTACACCCCTTGTTGACAATGTGGCTAGCGTTTACCCATGTCTCGCCTAGCCAAACAATATTTTCAATATCATGTTTCTCATCAGACGAAGATGTGCAACAAAACTTTACGGCCATTATATATTTTATAGCGAAAACATAATTATTTCACTATTTTCCGAAGGGAAGTCTTGCTGCCTGTGAAAGTTTCTGCATCCCGCTGAAAGGGATCTAGGTTCGTAATCGGGTTGCCTCTCCCTCTCTTCCCTGGAGTTTCAAATTTGGATGAACATTTGCAGTTTTTATTTCTCTAACTATAGTGTTCTTGCTTACTTCCACAACACGTGCTGTTCTATCTGAGACTTATGCAACAGAATCTCGGGGTTCCCCATACTCGCCTTCTTCAAGGTACTTCCTTATGGAACATATAATTTTACGTTCCTGTGCTCTTATTGGGATACCACTTCCGAAAACATTTTTGTTCATCTTCCCAGAAAACTATGTTCCTCTTTTTGACTTTTATTATTTTCACTGGACATACACGTAGTTAAATAACAATATTTAATTTGATATATACACACATCTACACGTAACAATTATCACTGAGTTTTATGTTGGTAAATGCGACCGTAATGCTGACAAAGCACGCAAAACAGGTGATGTCGACGACTCACAGTGCCACACAATAGCATGTTTCTAGCACGAGGTAAGGAATTCAAATACCAACACGTGATACTGTTGTTACTGCTGGTAACCTCGTGTTTGTGCCTTTCGTGCCAAGGAAACCGTTTGGGACAGCTTCCCTCCCAGTCTGTTCATCAGTTCATGGCCTTAGGGGAAGTCTATTCCAATTAGGTAATCCGAGTTTTGTAAACTTCCTCACAAACGTTGTTCTGCTGAAGGTGCTGTTTAAGTTGCCAACCTTACCCCCAATTGTTTCCTCATTGCCAACTTCTCTTAGTTGCAATTGTAAAATCGTACTACTGTGCTTTTCAAATGGGAAGGAGTTTGTGCTTGAGCGCTTCCAGGCCGGTAACCAATCGGAATCCTGTTGTGTTGTCATATTGCTTTCCCCTTAAGTGGGGCTTGACGTGCCAAGGAATATGAGAAGAGTGGGGGTAATGAGCTTGTAACGCTGTGCACGTAAACGTGTCTCATTGGCTGCAGATCAGAACTCTTCCCATTTGAAGAGCACTATAGTCACTAGTGTTATGTCGGAAATAACGGAATGATATTGTTTATGAACGCGCGCGTGTGTGTGTGTTTGTATTTGTATGTGTGCATGTTGATGTGGACTCGTCATTCCTCCTTTCCGCTCTCCTACGCGGAATGCTGCTTTCTGGTGATTTCTGCCCCGGCTGCTCTGGCATGTGATCTTAACCTCAGGGTATGCGTGAGTGTTTAATGCGTGAGTGTTTGCGAATAAAACCAGATCTTCGTTGAAACACTTTTATTCTCCCAAAATAAGAAAGCGTGAGATTTGCCGATCGTTATTAAATACGTTGAGTCGTTACCGTGTCTTTACTAAGACCGAAGATTGTTAATATTAACTATAATGTGTCCTCACACTTGAGGATCCGGAATACATGTCCCGTAGCTGAGATGCTCGCTCGGCGGTCTGGGCGGCACGTGTACTGCCCCGTCGGGTTCTGGAGGGCATCTGTACTGCCCCGTCGGGTTCTGGAGTGCAACTGCACTGCCCCGTCGGGTTCTGGAGTGCAACTGCACTGCCCCGTCGGGTTCTGGAGTGCAACTGTACTGCCCCGTCGGGTTCTGGAGTGCAACTGCACTGCCCCGTCGGGTTCTGGAGGGCAACTGCCTGCTCCGTGCGCTCCCGGTCAGAAGTCACCTCTCTTCCCCTCAAAAACCCCTCCAAATTCATGGCCCGAAAACTCCGCGTCATGACGCTCTCACCGCTCTTCAGCTCTTAATGTCCCTACGACGGGTTTCGAAGAAGTCTCCGCCGCCATCCCTTGTTTACCTGCTCAACACCTGCGCTGAGCGATTTCCAGGAAAACCGGTATTACTGTGTATCAGGCTGACTACCTGGACTTTACCACTAATAACTTGCCTGCAACATTATGTGTCCCTTCTAACAACTTTAACCGTAACTACTCCTTGCTAATTCTGTAGATTTATACATGTAACGACTTTAACATTTCCTGATTATTTAATTGTGCTATGTGACGCAGTATTATGTCCATAATTATGGCGTTCACAATTTCGGCTTCAATGTATGTGTGCATGCATGTATTTAAGCTAGATCACTTCAATAGTAAGACGTTCCAACCTGCTCTGCGGTGCGGTTTTACTACGATAAACCTGATGTTTCCACATACCTAACTCTATATGCACGAGGCAGGGAAGAAGGTACATTAGGTCTATCATAAACGTTTGCAATAAGAATTGTGATTTTTGGCTGATATTCTTTATGTATATCCTTAGCAACTATTTTATATGGAATATGTGAGATTATAGAAATATTTAAAAGTAATCAATTTGCAGAAAAGATGAACGGTCACTCTTTCATATGAATGTACGTATGCATTGCAAATCCCCACAGTGCAATTACAGTAGCAGTAGTTTTGAACAACAGAGAAACAATGCACTAGCTTGATCGGTATGTTCAAGACAATGTGATTAAGTACAGACATGGGTTCGCTTTCCGGACATGCCATTGTGTTGATGTAAACTAGAAACGTAAGCTATGCATGGTATTGCTGATTCCACATCAATCTGCAGATTTCCCTCTCCGTAGCCACAGACATTCTGTGCAGTTATAGGGGCCTCGCATGTGTGTGGTGTGTGACTGAAGCGTTGTGTTGAAATATACCGGATGGAAGGTACTGCTTCGTCCATATATTAACTAGGGATTCTACATGCTGAGTGTAACAAATGTCCATTCTAATTATTGCTAATAGAGAGTCGTGTCGCCGAAAAAAAAGTAATTTGTGAAAAATATTTGGAGCAATTTAGCTCCTTGACGAATGGACATAATTGGTTTATTTTTTCACTAACTGTCGCACAAATTTTGTGTAAACAATGCTGTAATGCCTTTTTTTATCTTAGTTCCAAAGAATTACAATTTAATGTAAAAAATATTATATGAAGTTTAATTTGTAAGAGCAATGTGACAACGCCACTTCGCGCATGTTCAACTTGTTCTAACGGTGGGTACGTTCTTATAGAGGAGACGTTAGGGGAGGTATCTCCTGGCGTTACTGAAAGTGACATGACACCTCTATCTAAGCTATCGAAAGTGCTAGAAGTATGAAGACTTAACATAGGTCTTCAGTGATTTTTGTAATGCGTAGGGGCGACACTTCGTAACGGGAATAGGATACAATGCACACAATATTTACGTTTTTCTGTTGTTCATCTGAATTAGTGAAGTTTCTTGATAAAAAGAAAGAAACGTTTGTAATATTGTCACAAAACAATTCCAAGAAGCCCACTCCTGACACCAGTGTGAGAAAATGATAAAATCAGTCCAGTTACTTTTCTATCACTTTATTGTCTTATACAATTTTATCACAAATACACAGTGTCCTCGTCGTTAACACAGTCTAAAGTATTTCGCAATACTCACAATATGTTTACTTCCGTAACCTTGACTCAGTCCTTTCAATGTCTTTCTTCACCTTCTCTGTCTCTCACACTCCTACAACGATGGAATCACTCGACGCTCTTTACAATCTTCTTCACGACGAGCGACGACACACACAGCTGTCTTGCACTCAATGACACATTGATGGACTCGCATCTGTAATCGTAAACTCACTGCTATTCCTGGCCTCCTTATATAGTGAGGATGACGTCATACGGACCTTTCTCGAACTCCATGATGACGCGGTTGGATTTTTCTGGAAGGCTCCGGAAAGAGCCCCTTTGTATAGCCGCTTCCATTGTTACTCACTTACACACGAACATTTGCGCGAGGCAGCCTGACCTTGAATGCCATTGTCCTTCGCTGGCCCGGCATGTGGTGTGAAACAGCCCGGCCCCGACTGCACAATATTAGTTTTAAATTTTATTGTTAATAAATAATTTGTAAATATTATGAAACAGATGCCAAATTAGAGAATAATGGAAAGCTATGACAATCTCAAAGGTTTTTATGCCCTACGTTAATGGCAGAGGTTTCACAAATGTTCAGGTTCATGAACCAGAACCTCCTCAGGTAAAGAACAAGTACATATTTACTGGGATGTATGTATATGTAAATAATGGACATTGACCATGTCATGACTGGCACGGTCTTGTGCATGTTCATTACTTCCTGGCCAGTTTTACCACCAACAATGATTTCACTCACGCACCCCACATCATTACATTAACAATCATAAACCAAACGAACACTGTAACTGTTCCGAAAATAGATTTTGTAATCTTCATAACATGCACAACAGAGCCGTTAATACTGCAGTTAATCGACTGAGAGCAGTAATGCAAACGCACGGCCAATCAACTGAGGTGCCGCGACATGGATCATTGAAGTTTTCCTAGATCATCCATAGCATGAAATCGCGGAAAATTACTCTTTTTAGTACAGCCATATAATTACATAACATCTGTCTGTTTCCACTACATTTGTTGACCATGTAATAATTAGAATGTTTTGCTCAACGACTACTATTTTGATTTAATGGTGGCTTATTAATAAAGTATTCACTTAAAAAGCTTATAACAAGCAGAAAATATGCTGTTTTTTTATTTTCTGTTAATGTTCAACCGTCCATTTACTCATATGAATTATTCGAATACATCGCTTCATAAACCATAAGTGCAAAGACTCATTTTTCTATCTACTTTATGTTGACCAAGAGAAATTTTTACAGAAACTGTTTCATTATGGATTAATACCAAACATATTATGTAAAATCTCCTGGAAGAATGAGACACCTTTTAAGGTTAAAACACTCAGTTATTTATTTTATTAAAAATGAGTTTAAGATTTTGATTAAAATACCAAATGTTTGAGATATTTCACCAAACGTGAAACGTGTATCTTGAATTTTCTGGAAATAGCCAACAAAATCCATTTATTCTGACATATGGAGCGGTAGGTACTGCGTCAGTCATATGTTAACCATGATTCTATATGACGAGTGTAACAAATATGGCCAATATTCTCGTAATTATTGATAATAAAGTACCATTGTGACGGAAAAAAAAAAACAAAAAAAAAAAACAAAAAAAAAACAAAGTGTGTCAAATATTTGGAGCCATCTAGCTTCGTGACGAATGGAGATAAATGGTTTATTACTTCAGTAACTGTGTAAATAATGTTGTTACGTCTTTTTTTTTCAAGTCGAATGAATTCAGTCACAATGTAATGTTAATTTGACGTTCCCAAATTTCTTTTAGTAATTAAACTTTGCATTACATTTTAACATTAAATTGTCACTAAATTCATTCGAATTAAGGTAGATGCATTACGGCGTTGTTCACATGACGTTTGCGTGACAGCGAAATAATTAACAATGTATATCCATTTGTTAAGGAGCTATATGGCGCCAAATATTCGACACAAGTTACTTTTTACCGGCGAAATGGTTCCTTATAGACAATAATTTTATTAGACGTATTTGTTACACTTATCATGTAGAATCCCTGGTTAACGTAAAGCCAAAGCAGTACATTTCACCTTTTTATCTACACCTTTATTCTGCACGACTGGTAAACTGTAATGGCTACTGCTCAAAGAATTTTAGATAGTGTAAAATCAGGCACTGTGTCAAATAGTTTAAATTTTCAAATAATTTAAATGTTTAACAAAAATTCTGTTTATCTCGATTAACAAAAGTACATAAACAAGTAGGTTAGCTTTTGCAAATTAGTTGGTAGAGGCGTGGGAAGAGAAGGTCATTTGAATATACCCCACATTGTTTCTTTCTAGTTGCGTGGGGATATTAGGTTTGCTTATATGACTCGTATGACTCAACCAGATCAAGCAGGTTTATTTCATCTTTCCTCGGCTCAGCTTTCATGGTTATGAAATTTCAAGCAAGTAATTTTCCATAGAATATTAATTCGACTGCTCAATTTATAATATTATTCCTTTATTCAGAGCATCGAGATCAAATTAATGTGTATTTCCTTAAGCTTCCGTTGTAACAACACGTTTTCTGGCGCTTTGCTCTTCAGGTTGATTCTGTCAGCCGATAGCCTTTAAATGGCTTGAGTTTGAATTACCTCTTACCATACTGCACATCAAAGTGCCTATCAAGTAGGGAAATGTTGCGAAAAAGGTGTGGAAAAGCTCATCACCATCTTGTTAAGAAGGTAGAAAAAGTATTCCACTTCCACGAGATCGCTCAGTGAATATTTTTAGACACTGAGGATCAAGGAAGACCAAAACAGCAGTGAAAAGACCAAGACCATCTTCGTTAGGTTTATCGTTACAGGCCACATAGCCTAAAACGAACTTGTTCATGATGGTCATGATAATGATAAGGATCTTTCGGAAAACAGAACTTTTGAAACCGAACACAAGGCTATAAATACTTACGGGGTAGGCACAACTGTGGCTGTAAAAGCCTACAGCACTGATGTGGTATATATAATTAGCTATTGTTCCCCACCTCCTGTTTTAGTAGGGGTGAATCAGCTCTTATCTTTGACGGGTAGACTCATAACCAGTGAGTATCCAGTGACGGACACAAACAGGCGATTCCATGGCAGTTTCTAAGCCATACCTTGAAGTTTATGGGGATAGTCACAGAATACCTCTTCATTCTCAATTATTTTTTTCATAACTGGTAAATAGTACAAAAGTTTACTAAATTTATTTCAAATACTTCCTTTTTTCTTTTGAGTGAACCATTCCCGAGATATTCTTTATTATTTGTTTGAATTTGGCAATACGTGTATTTTTCTGAAATGTATATATGTTACTCGTTTTTTATCACTTGACCTTGCAAAGAGAACGAAATTTCAAAGGCGACACATAGCAACTAGCTCTTAAAACACTTCACTACCACTAAAAGCCTACTGTATTCACATATTCCCCTTGCACCTAACAGAAAATTAGCAATAAGATACTTTCTGAAAATACTTATGTTGATTAAAATGAAATAGATAGAGAAATAAGCATTTGCAATAACTTCAAAACACTGCCAGGAATAAACCATCATCCAAGGTAATTAAACTTCAATCTTAAAATGTTAAATGAGTCATTTAACGTGACATTTTGGAATATAATGTACTTATGGAACATGGTTTTTAAAATATTTCAGAAATAAATTTGTGTAAAATTAGATGTAGTGGGGTTCGATACCAACATTTGGATTTAATGGTTTCTGAAAGTGAACAATTAAAAATTTGAAATTATATGTAACACTCAACGAGTTCCTGTTATACACGTAATATAAAAATAACTTTTTAATGAATTTAGTTATTTAATAGTTTTAATACCCAATAAAAGCAGGTGTCGCTTGGTTACAATATAAATCAAGAAGCATTATTTAAAATGTGACTCTTAGATTTTTAAGCTTTTCTTTCATTTTACGTTACATGTGGTTCTGTTTCTTCTTCTTTCACAATTTTGTCTTCATTTTCTTCAATCTGAGGTTCTAGATCTTCTTGGTTTTTTAAAGTAAAATAAAACTGAATCAGCTCACTGTTGCTCCATTCTTCTCCTAAATATTTTGATAGTTATTTTGATAGTATATCGCGTACCTTAACAGAAGTACTTCTTTATTTAAATGTTATGGTCCAATGTTCGTCATCTTTAGATTAGTCTTAGTGATAAGCTTAACCCTACAAACTGCATTTCGATATAAAAAATTTATAGCTTCAAACACAACACTGCTTAGTTTTTTTTTTTTTTTTTTTTTTTTTTTTTTTTTTTTTCCTATTTGTTTTTTCTTTGTTTGTTTATAGTTTAAACTTAAAATGCCATTTCTATGTTTCTTAAGCACTTTTTCATTTGCTCAGGAATATTATTTCCTTTTTATGCTGTTCCACGGCTTTGGATAATTTCTTCATCCTCTTCCAGCTAAAGGACAGTATCTTTTTGAGGTCTTATTCAATTAAGCCGAACATCCGATCTGGTGGAATGAAAGAACGTCCAACCACTGGCTCGGAAGCGTTCTTACACAATCAACTTGTTCAAAAGAATCAATTACGAGCTACTTTCCCAGCATAATAATAAGTCTGGTGCTTTATTTATTTTATTTTCATTTTATTTTATTATTACTTGAAGCTATACATGCAAAATGAGGATAGAACTATGTCACCCCACACTATTAGCACAGGCTCGGTTAACGGTACTATTTTAGGGGAATGACTTCAGAACAAAGGGGTACATTTCCAGGTAAGCGGATATAACAGTAGAAAGGGACACAATTCACTTGGACGTCGCTGAAGACGGTGCGTCAGGAGACAGTGGGGAACAAACAGCATTTTTTCGGCAGGCTACTGCAAACAACTTCTCGTATACACATAAACCCGGTAGCGAGTGAACTTCGACGGTTTTGGGAAAATAAAGTTATTAAATCACGTAGTCGTGTGTTTTCCTAAAAGAAACATACCTAGGACGCCCCACACCCTGATATAGATAAGAGTCAACATGCAAGAGCGGCCCAAGGAAAACCTCGACATCCCAAAGCTTCACCCATCGATTCTACATAAATTGTGAGCTACTGAGGGGGCGACTCAGTAACAACGCGCAGCGTCATAAACCGGCGCCCAACCAACAGCCTCATAAATTGGCGCAACAACGTGCGGCTTTTCTTCGCGGAAGTCCTGGATGCAGAGCATAGACGACGGCGATCGATGAAACTATGCATAGGCCATCGCAAGATCAACAGCAGCAGGAAGCCGAGGTCGAGAGGAGCAACAGCAACTCAACAGGACCTCCATTGAACATGTCAAGATAGGGCTCATCATACAAGTACAACGCGACGCAGAAATGTACTACGAGAAGGAGTAAGTGTGAATGTCATTGTTTATATGTATTTTGTTGTAGTTTTAAGAGGGTTGTAGATGCACGAGTACACAGGTGTTGCCAATATAGGGATTAAGTTAGTATTTATGTAGAGGGGAACAAGTGAATGTCGCTGAGAAATAGAAAAATAGTAGGTGTAGAAAACAAAATGGCTGATAACGAAAGCACAGAAAGTATTACAGTCTCGAAGGAGAAGCAAAGTAGCGAAAAATCAGCAGAAATTGAGGCTAGGTAGGGAGAGCAGTCCACCCCTTCACAAAATTCAGAATCGAGAACTATAGAGTGTCTCATGCAGCAACTTTTGGGGAAAATGAAAAACCTGGAAACCAAAATATCTTCGCAAGTAACACAGAACAGCAAATCACATCACACGCAACGCAGATTAACCTTACAGGAGGAGAGATTATGTCAACAGCTTGAGAACCAGGAGCGTAAGCTCGCAGAGAAACAGGGAGAACTAAGCAATAAGTTGGAAAAATAACTTAATAATGTAATGAATGAGGAGAAACTAGTGCGAAGTTCTCTGCAGGGAGAAATCAGCTTTGTAAGAAGTGAATTGCAATCCACTCAGGGGGAGGTAATGCAAATCAGGCTAGAGTGTGGCGAAGAGATTGGCAGCATCAGAAATACTGTAAATGAAAATGTAATTAGTGTTTAGAGAAAGTGCAAACTGAGACGAGAACTTCTTGTGTTGCATTACAGGGCAAACAGAAGTCATTCGAAATCAGTTTAAAAGCCGAAATGGAAAGTATAAAAAATAGTAAGTGATGCTCAAGATTTGCAAATGAGCGAAATTAACCAATTGAAAGGCGAGATGACACAAGTAGTTGCCGTTCAGAATGAAGCTTTGCACGTCAGGATAAGGGAAATTGCAGTCCAACAGGTGAGGGAAGCGATGGAAAATTTTAAATAGGCAATGTACAGGACCATGCTTCTCCGCTTCCCGTAGCCTCAGGTGTTGAGGGTAGGACGAGAGACCAGCTGTGTGCTCACTCGTCATCCCCAAATGCGAGCTACAATCTGCCCAGTGTACCTGAGCCACGACAACCAATAACAGTGACAATGCCTTTTTTAAATGAACTCCCAGAGCCAAAATTTGTCAGCGAACGCGACAATACAAAACAGTTGATAAACGATATTGAGGCATATTTCGGTTTGAGGGGAATTCCCGATAATTATCGGTTGATTATTGTACAGAGAAGCCTGACAGATTCGGCTCAGAGTTGGTTCAGGTTAATCGGGGAATTGGCCCAATATGAGCACTTTAGGACCGCATTTTTACAGAAATATTGGAGCGGGGGCGCACAGCATGTCAGAAGCCAAATAAACAATGGAAAATACCATCAGGAAGCCAAGAGTCAATGGCCGATTACTTTCTGCGATTACCTAAGTAAATTGCTAGCGTCACCAATGCCCGAATCGGAATTCATATCGTTAATGGTGAGGCACTACCCTGACGTAATTCGTCACCACCTACTGGTAGCGAGACCACGAACTCTCAGTGAAGCGATAGAATTGCTAGCAGCTCTGCAGGGTCACGGACCACAGTTTACCGAACAAAGCTCCTGGGACATGGCAAATGGTCACAAGCAACCGCCACATAGAAATGATTGGTTGAGGGCACAGGGACCTCCAAACAGACAATAACGCGGGTCAGTCAGGGAGGCCGAGAAATGACAGGCCGTATGACAGAAATGCCGAAGTGACGTACGGTCACAGAGTGACCTATTTAACCCGAGGTCACACCAAGATTATCCGATGCATTACATGCCATTCTCCGTCACTGAAGACGAAGCGTAGGAGACTGTGAGGAACAAACAGCATTTTTTCGGCGTGCTACTGCAAACACCTTCTCGTATACACGTAAACCCGGTAGCGAGTGAACTTACACGCTTTTGGGGAAAATAAAGTTATTAAATTACGTAGTCGTGTGGTTTCCTAAAATAAACAAACATACGCCCCACACCCTGATATAGATAAGAGTCAACATGCAAGAGCGGCCTAAGGAAAACCTCGACATCTCAAAGCTTCACCCATCGATTCTACATAAATTGTGAGGTACTGAGGGGGTGGCTCAGTAACAATGCGCAGTATCAGAAACCGGCGCCCAACCAGCTGCCTCATATTATTGTTTTATACTCCCATCCACAGGGAGGTGACTGCAGTGACTCCGTGCAACATTTAGCGAGTCGATGAGATCATTCGTGGTGATCGCCGGATAACAACAGGTGACTTGTGTCGCATTACCTCCCATCCACATAAACGTAACCACTGTTTTCTCCTAAGTGTTTATTATTGTGATGTCAGACACAAGTAGAAATTAAGCTTGCATTTTCAGGAAATTCTACTTTCATACCATGTGTAGCCGGCACCATTTTCATCTGTTACACTGGGAAGTCAGGGATAGCGGTGATTGGCCGAAAGGGATTTGCCGGAATTTGAAACCAAAAATGTTAATATAGGTGTTGGATTTGGCGGATATTGATACTAAGCCTCATTTTTACTGCGTTTTAATAAGATTTGTCGGATTTTTCTCTCATATCGTGGCTAAATTTAATTCCTTGAGGTAAAATCTATCAGAAGCGATGCATAACTCAATTTGGTAAAAATGGATGTGGAGGCTTTTGATGCTAGGCATCTTATATGCCACTAAAAGGAGTTTGCGACTCTAGATCCTCCAGTCGTGAGTTTCCCGTGGTGTAGAAGATTGACTGACGTTATCAACACGTTAATGGGGGTAAATGTGGAAGAGGAAAGAACAAAGCTTTGTCTTGCTTTCAAATGGATATTACAGACAAGAATAGCACAGTAGGAGCTGAATCTTTATTGGCGACCTATGTTCTAAAGCATGCTGAAGATGGGAGAGATACAAACTTCCAAAACGTCGGTCTTCCATCAACAATTCACCTGGCTTAAAGACCGAGAGCATAGCGTGTTAACTGTTTACTGTAGTGTTGATGAAGAAAGAAATGCTGAAACTCAACAGTACTATAAGATGTTGTGGCTAAATATAGACCAGACAAGTCATGGAATAATTGAAATTAAACCTTAAATATTGAGTTGCAAGCTTTAATCAACAAGAAATAACCGAAAGAAGAGAGAAGTGATGCAAGCACTGAGGGTTAGAAGTACGTGCCCTTACTTGATATACACTACCTGACCAAAATAATCCGGACGCCCATCTAAAATTGTACTTAATTGTTACCCGTGTCAGGGGTGTTACTGGACATTTATATGGGCTAAGTTCACCCATTGTCTTTATGACAACTTTAATTCTGCTCGAAAGCCTGCAATGGAGGAGTGACAGCCCATTCTTACCGAAGAGTAAAAGCCAGAGAAGTTAACGACGTTGCACCATGGGGTCTGGAGCGAAGTTGGTATTCTAACTCTTCCCAAAGGTGTTCAATGGGGTTCAGATCGGGACTCTGGGCACACTAGTACATTTCAGACCTGTTATTGTCCACACAACAGTGCCTCCAAGACGCAGTTCTATGACAAGGTGCACTGTCATGCTGACACAAACAGTTGTCATCAGTGATCTGGTGCTCTACCATTTGGAGTACACAGTAGTCTAAAATGTGTTTATACGAGGGTGAGTCAATAAGTAATGCCTCCTTTTTTTCCCTTAAATAAGTTAGTTATGTGAAAAATTTGAATTTGGCGCAATTCCTCAAACCTTCTTCTCCAATCCCCTGCAGTAGTAACTTCCTAAGTCAACAGGTGGCAGCACTGCATCCTCTTGCAAAATGGCTGACATCGACATTCGTATTAGACAGCGTTCTGTGATTGAATTTTTGACTGCGGAAGGTGAAACGCCAATTCGCATTCACAAAAGGCTAAAAAATGTGTATGGCGATGCAACTGTGGATGTCAGCACTGTTAAACGATGGGTTCGTCGCTGTAACGAAGCTGAAGGGCAAACAACATTGGCAGATGAAACACGAAGCGGCAGGCCGGTGACTGCAGTGACTCCATGCAACATTTAGCGAGTCGATGAGATCATTCGTGGTGATCGCCGGATAACAACAGGTGACTTGTATCGCATTACATCCCTCAGTAAAGGCAGTGTGATGACGATTATTCAACAACTGGGTTACTCAAAAGTTTGTTCACGATGGGTACCAAGAATGTTAACCGCCCAAAACAAAGAAACAAGGAAAACAATAGTCTCCGATCACTTGCAGCGCTTCAATTTGGAGGGAGAGGAGTTACTGGAGACGAAACGTGGGCTCATTTTTTGAACCTGAATCAAAGCGGCAGTCAATGGAATGGCATCACACGTCACCAAAGAAAAAAAATTCAAAACTCAGCGGTCGGCAACGCTGTCTAATACGAATGTCGATGTCAGCCATTTTGTAAGAGGATGCAGTGCTCCCACCTGTTGACTTAGGAAGTTACTACTGCAGGGGATTGAAGAAGAAGGTTTGAGGAATTGAGCCAAATTCAAATTTTTCACATAACTAACTTATTTAAGGGGGAAAAAATAGGAGGCATTACTCATTGACATACCCTCGTGTCTTTCCGCATTTAGATTTTTCTTAAGCACAATGAAAGGCCACATCCTAATTACTAAAAACACCCCATACCACAACGCCACGTTTTCCGTACCTCACTGTTGACGCTAAACATGATGGCAGCTATCGTTCTTCAGGCATTCGCCAAACCCAAACCCCTCCATTGGATTGCCACATGGTATAGCGTATACTCGTTTCCAGTCCTCCGCAGTCCAGTGATGATGCTCTTTACATCACCCCAAGCGTCGCTTAACAATGGCCATCGAGATTCGTGGCTAATGAGCTTACTCGACAGTGGTAACCCATTTCTTTTACTCGCAGCGCACAGTCGTTGTGCTGGCAGGATTTCTGGTAGCGCTTTGAAACTCACGTGTTATTTCTTCCACTGAATTCTTCTGATTGTTAACAACTACCGTCCACAATGCTCGACGATTTCCTCTGCTATCAAACGAGGTCTGCCTGATCTTGGTTTAGCTGTGGTTGTTTCTTCACAGTCACCTCACCAATAATCGACTTGGGCGGCTTTAGAGGAGTTAATATGTCCTTGATAGATTTGTCATTCAGGTGGCAACCAATGACTTGTCCATGCTCGAAGTCACTGGGCAATTTTGACCTGCCCATTCTGTTGTTACTTCTGATGCCGGTACATGGGACCTACCTTTCAGGGTAAAATTTTACATGTCCTTAGATATTATCTTATTTACAATGGTTTTTGTCTTTCTAGATTTTCCCGAACCCATACAGTCACCCGCTTAGGTTTACCGAAAACAGCTCGGTCGGTACTGACAATACAGCATTCCAGCATTCGAGAACAGGTCGTACAGGTTCTCCTGTACGGTATGTTTATTTGCACAGCACCTAGCCGCTAATGCGACTTTATCTGTGCGGTGTTAAAGGTTGTCATTTTATTGTTATGCTTTTGTGTCTTGGGCAATGATTTCTTCCTGTATACTTAGTTTAGGATACAGGAAGGGGGCAGGAATATGTGTTGGGGTAGTAATGTGTTAAAAGATGGGAGTGGCATTACCCTAATCCTTGGGTAGGCGGTAACGTTTCCTTCTTCGAGGTGATCTGTGGTCGTATTGACCTAATGCCCGTACCAGCTGATTGGTGTGGGAGTGCATGGTTCGGGATCGCTCCCTTACCAAGTCCATGATGTAAGGTAGTTGAGTATACAAAACTATTTTACTTCGGTTAAATCAGTAGGAGTGTATTTATTTACCTAAATATGCAGTTAAATATTAGTGACTAGTGATTTCCTAAAATAACATTTTAGTTAAGTTTCAGCGAAAAAAAATGCAAGTGAAAGCTATTTTAACATTGCTGAGATTCCCTTTAGCGAAAATATCGAGTGTCATCATCAAATTAAATTAAGAATCCAAAGCATTGACACATATTACAATTCCTATACCTTTTTGCGTTCTAGATAGGCAAACGCAGCAAGCACACTGGAGGGTTCATCGTCCTCATGAGCATGTTCTAACAGGTAAATGATGCAGGGGAGGGGGGGGGATTGCAAATTGGTATAATTTTATGTGCTTTACCTAACACATTGAATATCCTCTACTTGCCCTTCTACATACAATTTATACAATTTTCTATGATTGAAACGGAATGTGTGTTAGATTCACAAGGTTTTCACCACTCACTTTTCGATTGCGAAACAATCGCACTTATTTCTCTACAAGCCCTTCATTACACAATAATACAATTTCCGGTATGTTTGAAATAGAAATGCAACATATTAGATTCACACGGTTTTCTCTGTCTGCTTTTCTTTTATATAACACATTCACATATGCTTCTCTACTCCCTCTTCTAAAAACAATTAATACAATTTTCTATTGACTGAAATGGAAATGTTATATTCACAGTACTTTCTCTACTCGTCTTTCTTCCCGTAGTATTTGAGATTGTTTAACCGTGCGTTTGCATGGTGCCTTCTCCAAGTTTTACTTTTTTGTTCTTTTTAGTATTCTAAGTGTTTAACACTCTGTTTAAGCGTACTAAATAATAGTTCTAAATATCTCCAAAGAAACAAGGCTTTTGGGCAAAGTGAAACCTAAGTCCGAAAGTTTTAGTGATATATCGTCGCACGGCAGGCAACGCCTGGTATTTCAGTTAGTTAAAATTACATAAATAATAATATATTTGGAATGAATGGTAATATGTTCTATTTAATGCCTGTATATTTGTACAACTAGAGCACACAGAGATTCCGAAGAAACTCTGCGGATGACTGAGAAACCATTTGGTTGAGTGTATCGTATAAAGAGCGTGATTTAATACCATTTTTCCACTAATAGATTAGAACAAAGGAGCAGTTAAAATGTCCCTGTATTGTTGAAAAGTTATACTTCATCATAGAAACGTAACAGCTCCACAAAGATACGGGCACCTCATATTGGAAAAGCGCTTTTGTAGTTTGATGTGGTAGCCAGGTGGCGTAAAGAACTTCATAACGGCGTGAAGTCTCGCCACGTATAACGAAACAAAAGAGAATCAAAAGCTGGAACCACAGTGCTTACTTTATGGCTTCATTCCGTAAGAATCGTCCATAAATCCAGCGCATGAGTACCGACCAACTGGTCTGCCACAGCATTACAAGTGTGCTCATTGAACCGGAACATGGGTTTCCCTTGTGCTGCCTGCGTGGCGAATACAAAACAGCCTTTTCCAGATGCAATACATTTTCAACTCAAAAGGACTGTTCACACACCACTTTATTATTTCTGGGCTTGGGTTTAAAGTTATGTTCTTATTTGAAATGACTGATTCTTGGTTCTAAAACTAGAAGGTTAACTACAATCAGTGTTAATTACTTCATTATCGCGAAACCCAAGTGGCTAATTTAACACAGCTCAAACTGTGAAAACTGTAAACAATTCTAAATATATGCACTGAAGAATTAAAGAAGGTTAATAATTGCAAGAGAGATGGGTATAGGTTAAAAACGGCGGGGGACACTTTGCGCATTGCGACCAACTCAGGTATATTTGGCTACCAGGAGGCAGAGATGAAGTGAGGGAACCACAGGGTGCCAGAGGGTCGCATCTAGACTGGCCACGCTCCGCGTGCCCGGTCTGTGTGATATGAGGGTTATCTACTTACCCGAATGCCGGCTGCAATGGGCCACCTGGTACAGAAATTAAAACGCAAAACCTTGCACAGCCAGAGCCGTGAAATAGTTTCGAGCGTACTTGAGTTTATGAAACTAGAAGCGAACAATAAGAAAGTAGTCTGGTTACCTGATTATTTCAAGAAAATACACAAGGTACAAGTCATGGTTTTAAAAGCTACTGGAGTCTCAGTGCGTACTGTTTCTAGGATTCTAAAGGATAATGAAAAACATGCTCAAGAAGGTACTTCATATTAGACCCTTCAGGTAAAAAACACAATAAGCCTACAAGCTCAAAGATATTGATGACTTGGAGATCTGTGTTATGCGTCAGATGTACAATGCACAATTTCTACGCCAAAAGGAAACTACGTCTACAGTTGGAAGGCTGCAAATAAGGTTAAAGTTAAAGGAACTAATCGCATATGAAAGAAGTCCCACAAGCCTTAGGAGAATATTGCAGGGTTGGGATTCAATATATATTATTACGTGGAAATACCACTGTACATTATAACAATTTGTTCAAGTGTGTGTGTGTGTGTGTGTGTATGTGTGTGTGTGTGTGTGTGTGTGTGTGTGGATATCGACCGCCTCCGTAGCGCAGTTGGTAGCGCGCTTCCCTCTGGCGCGGAGGACCCGGGTTCGATCCCCGGCACCAGCATGGGGATTTTATCCCCTGTGTGAGGTCTAGCACGGGGTGCACTCAGCCTCGTTAGGTTCCGGGGGGGACCAATTGTGGAGCTGCTTGATGGAGAAGTAGCGCCCCCAGGTCGAGAAGGCCGTATAACTGGCCGGGAGGACTTGGGGTCCCGACCACGTCGCACCCTCCAGTACTACACCCCACCAATGACGCCTGTAGTGGGCAGAGGTGGAGGAAGCAGCGGCTGGGCGGCAAGTCTTGGCCCTTTATGGGCTGTTGCGCTATGGGTTTAGTTTAGTGTGAGGATATCCTGAAGGTTTCATGCTGATTGCCCACTTCATTACACTGTACACAACTCCCATTTCAACTTGCACTATTCTTGGAGTAGTATGTGTCACATCCATAAGGAGCGTGAGTCGCATCGTAGATTTCCACTAAAATGTTCAAATACCAAAATCCCTGGCGCCACCTATACGGGTACAAAGAGGGGCCCATTCGTTGCGGCATCGGGTTATTGTTGTTGAGGTACAAGTTCTCGCAACTAGGTTCCACAATTAACAGAGACCGGAACAGAGAAAAGCACTCCTGTGTTCCACTTGTTCATTGAGTGACTGGAAGGAAGAGAATGCTGATTTGCGAGCACACAAAGAAAAGAAAAGAGAAAGAACAGAATAAGTCACAATGTTTATTTACACTGTTTACAAAGCGGTTCTGTCCTGTCTACTGTGCAGTAACACGCGTACTCCAAGGGCAATGTTAACACGGCCTTCCACTCTATCGTTGCTGAACTTTGCCAGTCTGTTTATCCGCATTACTAAAGATGGTTGGTGTACTTACACTGCAATATAATTATATGGCATCATATTTAAGATGTCAAAATAAGGTACATAAAGAGCTGTATCAAAACTGTAAGATGATGACGATAACGATGATGGTGGTGGTGGTGATGATTATGATGATCCTAATAACAGCGTTCTTCTACACTACAAGGTATACGCTATGCTGACTGTTCTGCCTCAAAAATCCTCTCCTGCTGGATCTTCTTCCTATTGGCCTATATATCATTATCCGTTTCGGCTGTATTGTGTTGTCCATTTTTGTAGATAATCTTACCATTTTCTCTCATAATTTCTCATATTTGTCATTCATATTAAATATATTGAATTCTTGACTGTATTTGCATATTTTACGTGATCAACTATGGAACACTTTTAAATCCTCTTAAGAGTTTTATTTCTGATGTCTGGATTTTCCTTTCTTGCTCTTCTGTTGTGGATAGTTTATATCCGAAGGATAACTTCAATTTTATATATCCTCTTTATTTTTTAAAAGTTCGAAATACTTTGATATCTGCTTACTTTACCACACTTAATATACCACACTTGTCAGTTGTTCTAGGATTTGCTTATTTATTATTACTTTTGTTCCACTGGTTCCTTACCGCGAAACGCCAAAGTGTGAATATTTTTATGTGGTATTCTTCATTGATCTAGTATACTTTAAAGACAGGATATTGTTAAAGAAATGCGCTATCCTGGACCATTCCACTAATACAACACTTGGCTAAAGCCAAACAATCACGTGAATAGCAATTTCAGTCGACAACAGCCTTCATTCACGAAACATTTATATATCATTAAAGTTAATTATTAATTTCATTGAATGTTAATTAGCACCTCCTCTGCTTTTCCATGTTAGATCACGTTAGAGAATCTAGTAGCGCTGTGCTACAAATGCAGATGGACGCTGATGTATGTATGCCTGCCACTGGCTTCTTTTAAGAGGTTAGTAATTACAATACAGCATTTAAATTGCTGATATGAGACATGCTGTGATTATAATCATAGACGTGGATAAACTGAAATTCGACAGGCGCGTGCTATCCAATGTGGTTAACCTAGAGCAGGGGCGGGCAGAATGTCTGCTCCGAATCCACTGTACACGCAACCCGCGTAACATTCTTTCTGGTTGGAGCAGTGGACCTACTTCGCTTCTTAAACTGTTGACAGTGGCGGATTGATACAGTTAACGATCAGCGCGTTAGTTTCAAACAACAAAGAGGTGGTCATACTTTTACTTTGTGAAATCGGAATTACACGCATTGTCATCATCCGAAGATATGAGAAAACGTTCAAACCCTGGCGTAATATCTGTAACAGCAATACATAGTTGCACCAAGAGGTGATCATTTGAAACGTGAGATCTCAGTCTTGACTTTTCTATCTTCATTAGAGACAAAAAAACTCTTCACACTCACACGCGGAGCAAAATATTGTTGAAACAGAAGCAGCAAATTCTCTCAAACCAACATACATTACCTTATAGACTTCTTTGAATACGCCTGTGCCAACTAAATCTCTGCACTTATTTTTTGTCACTAGATCTGCTTCTAGGTCTATGAGTTCACGCTGTAAGTTAACTCTTACATTGACTACATCTACAGTAAAAGGATTAACAAACATTGAAATGTCATTCTCAGGAGTCCTGAAATCATGGAATCTATGTGAAGTAAACTCGGTTTTGAGGTCTTCAAGAATGGGAATATAACTGATCAGTTTGTACTCTGACACAGTATCAAGTTATTTTACACATTTCAAGTATGTATTTTATAATTTTATTTATTGGCCAAGAACGTAAACCATACATGGTATAACACGTTTGTTATATTGTTTAGATTCCACACATTCTAGAATCATAACAAATAAATTAATAATAATAATAATAATAATAATAATAATAATAATAATAATAATAATAATAATAATAATAATAATAATAATAATAATAATAATAATAATAATAATAATAATAATAATAATAATAATAATAATAATAATAATAATAATAATAATAATAATAATAATAATAATAATAATAATAATAATAATAATCATCATCATCGTCGTCGTCATGATGATGATGATGATGATGATGATGATGATGATAAAACAAAACGTGTATAAACATGCAGATCAAAAAGCATTTACTAGTTTTTTGGTTGTATGCGCCACGAGGTAACAAATGAGAAGGCACCAGTTACTGCTAATCACACTTTATTTCCTTCCAGTCAGCGTAGTGCACTTAGATCACTTACTTAGATCTTAGACCTTAGCTTACATCAGCTTACTGCGAGGAAGCACCAGCTGTTCTTTCTGGGTCTTCCCATCGGGTGATTCCTAGATCCTATACAATACTGCATCCTTTGCCGTCCACGAGTCTCACACCCAGGACAGGCGCACTACAGAGAGCTAACTTAAGCGCCTGAAAGTTGGCCTCGGCCTCTTCTGTCCACAGGTAGGGCCGGAGCTCCTCCGTCAGACTGGGTCAGGGGCCTAGCGATATTGGAAAAGCCTCTGACAAACCGGGGGTAGTAACTGCAGAGACCTAGAAAGCTGCGAAACTCGCGTTTATCCATGGGGTGAGTCTCGTCTCTTACTGCCTGTGTCTTCTCCGGATCCGTAGCCACCCCAGTAGGTGAGATTAAGTGGCCCAAGTCGTGGACCTCCTTGCACAAGAGCTCATACTTCTTCGCGTTCAGTTTCAGGTTTGCTGCCTGTAGTCTCTGCAATGCCTTGCTCAGGTTCTCCAAGTGATCCTAGGTGTTGTCTACTACTATGATGCCATCCAGGTACAGCCGACAGGCGCTGTAAGTCAGACCCCTCTTCACTGACTTCATTAGGCGCTGGAAGGTCGTCGGTGGATTGCACAGGCCAAAGCGCATAACCGTAAATTGCCAGTGCCCTTGGCCCATCGAGAATTTGGTCTTCTCTTTGTCTCCGGATTCTAGGGTCACCTGCCAGTATCCCGATTTCAAATCCAAGGCTGAGAACCACTGGGTACCAGCAAGGGTGTCCAGCGTGTCGTCTATCCGGGGTAGGAGTAAACAGTCCTTCCGAATGACGGCGTTCAACTTCCTATATTCCACGCAGAAGCGCAGTTCACCGTTCTTCACCAGGACCACAGGTAAGCACCAAGGACTGTCGGACTCCTCGATGATCCCCATGGATTTCATGTCCTACTGCATGTGCCGTACCTCTACCTGCCTTGCGAGAGAAACACGCCATGGTGGCTGCCGAATAGGTCGGGCGTCCCCAGTGTGGATGTGGTGGTACACTCGGCCGGTGTGACCCTAATAGCCGTCCCCTTGCCTGAATATTGACTGATTACATCTAAGCAGGTGCCGTACCCTGGTTAGATGGTCGGCCCCCCTTTTCAACAAATCTTCCAGCCGGGGCCCCAGGTCGCGATGTGGTTCTGGCTCCGCAGGCCCGTCACACTATATCACACTCAAAGCCGGCTCTTAGCTCCCCAGCTCCGTTCCGGCCCTTGTGCCCCGATCCCTGTCCGATGGATTGAGTAAGCTCACAGGCACATCCTCCCGGCAAGGCAAAAGTGCCCTGGCAACGCATAATCCGTCCAAAGGTATCTTCCAGTGCAGCCCCACTTCGGTCCATGCGGGCACCGCCACGTCCTTCATCAAGGTTACTGTACAGACTCCCGGACGCTCATTTGGATTGTGAAGCGTAAACTCGTCTTGGCCGAGTCCCAGGACCCTCCTGCTGACGTCAACCGTCGTGTCGTGGATCCGGAGCCCAAGTATCACGTCTTCGGCCATCCTCGTGACGAATACCCAAAGACTCAGAACACTCCGCGCCAAGGTCAACTCCAGCCGAGCCTCCTTTTCCACGGACAAGGTGTCGCCCGACGCCGTGACTAGCTGGTACGGCAGGCTGGGTTTCCTGGACAGCAATTCCTCCACCATATCAGGTCTGATCACCGTCATGGCTCCACCTGTGTCCACGAGTATCTGGTCCTGCTTCCCACGCACCCATCCATCCGCAGTCTAGGTTTCTACAACCTATTTGCCAACTGTTCAATTGCCAGGGAAAATTCCTCAAGCCTCTCCCCCGGCTATTGCCTCCTCCACTTGAGTTGGTTCAGATAGGCTGAGGCAAGGTGGCGGTTTCCAAAACGTGTTTTGAAAGCCTCCCAGATGTCTCTGGGTATTGCCGGTGTCGGAATCATGTTCAAAATTTCTGCTGCTGGACTCTGCAGGCTGGCTATCAACTAGGCGGCCTCTTCTTCTTCCGACCAGTAGTTGTGAGTGGCGGCGGCTGCGAATTGCTGGCGGAAGACTACAAAGCTTGATGTTCCGTCATATTTGGGCGGCTTGACACCCGCCGATGTTGTGTCGCGTGCTGGAGCCTTGTAATCCTTGAGTTTTTCATTGAGCATTCCTTCCATCATGGCGTTTGGATGCTTGGCGCTGCCGTCGACCCTTCCTTCAAGAACGCTAAGGCGTTCCCCGACATCCAGGGGGCTAACGCGTTGGCCATGGTCTTCCACCTTTCCGCCGAGCTCTTCCATCTCGTTCTTTACCCCGGCCAGGCGTTCCTCAATCTTCGCCGATAGTTCTGACTTCATCCCGGACATTTCTGTCTTCATTTCTTCCTTTACACCTTCCATCTTCCCTCAATCTTCTCTATTGCTGAATTTACTGTCGTTACTTCGCTTCCCATCGTGTCCATGCCGGTATTCACGTTCTTCAGTTCAGATTCCACTCCAAATTTCATGTCCTTCATTTCCGTTTTTATTCCTGTCTCCGTTTTTCCCATTCTGGAATTCCTTTCCGTCTTCATTTCGTTCATTCGGGCAAATAATTTTTTCATCATTGCCATCTTCCTGGTTTCCGGATCTCCCTCCAGCGTGGTTGTTACGTTGCAACTTCTGACAACCATGTAACGAAGTTCGACACAATTCGACGCATCCCACTTCGTGACACCAGAGTAACAAATGAGAAAACACCAGTTACTGTTAATCACACTTAATGCCTTCCAGTCAGTTAGTCTAGTGCAAGTTAGATCACTTTTGTACAAACTCAGAGCACAGAACAACTCTCGAATCGAATGACAAATAAGAACTGTCAGAAATGAACTGCCACTCGGCACGAGTCACTGAATGTTTCGTATACGTCTTTCCTCCTGCTCTGTTCTTGGCAGCGGCTTATATAGGTCCTTAGACAAAGCACAAATTCTGGAAGTAGAATATTCGTGAGTGACTGTGGCGGAACAATCCAGAAACCGCACCGCCACATAATAGTTACTGTCCCCGCACGCCCTACTTTGTTGTCGGTGGTGGGTCGTTAGGTCAGGTAAGTACTTGCTGGGTCCTCTCCCTAGTGTAGGCAATTAGACCCGGCGGGCGCGGTGCCAATGTCTACAATAAAGATGTTCAATATGTTCTAGCCCGAAGAAAACCATGCAATATCTTGCTACAAATGAGGTAGGCGTTGTTGACTGATAGCTGTGACGAAACGCCTGGAAGTGACCTGTGGACTCCTGAAATCAACTAAGGACGACGTTGTGTGCTGTTGTGTTGCATAGTTACACGCAAAAGTTCACGAACCACACGGATTCATGAATTTGCTTTAGCTCACCTCTGACTTAGAGGCACGACCCATGAAGATTGTTTTTTAAGTACACGAGAATTGGGCTTATATGGCCGAATAGAAGGAGCAGAAGCTCTAGTTATGCTTGTTGTCCCTCCATAAGCAGATTCATAACTGGTTATAGGTTATGTTTATCCAGATCAATTGGGACTTTAAATGCACGAATATCATGATTACGCAACGATTTCAGATAATAAGAAACTATGCGGGTGAGCTCTTTTATTCTAAATTGGAACGACTTGGCCAAAATTTCTTTTTTATTTTATCTGTTGCCTACTTATAATGGGTAAAAGAAATGCTGTAGTTCATTTAAAAATTTTATATTAGAAATGTATGTATCTATGTCTCTGTATGTAAACAGTAGAACTCAAATAAGGAAAGTTGAATAAATATATTTAATACTTAGATCAAATAATATTTAAAAGTACCAACTAAATACCCCATACCAGGCTACCGTTTATACTTTTCATTTTATACATTATTTTTATAAAAAGAGGCTTTAATATTTTTATTTGGATATATAGTTGATGTATTCAAATTATAATGTAATGTATAACTTTAATTTTCCCTGAATGTCCTTGCCAAACTGATTCACTTGTCAATAATTTTGTACAACAAGGAAACTATAAGAGATAGACAAAAATACAGTACATGAAAGCACACAATTAATGACAAATAAAAATTTTTATACATTTTTAAATACTCCAATTTCATGTTTACGGTTTCCAAACTGCGTTATCTGGGGGTGTGCCTTGTAGACATTTGAATACTGCTCCGTTTGTTGTGTGTAATTACTGAGTATCTAGTTCTTAAATATCCCTTTATTGCCTGGAGTGTCTTATAAGATACATTAGCTTTTTTTCCTATTTGTACTAGTTTTAACTTTTTTTCCCGCTATATTCTTGTTATACTGTCTGTCACCAATTAAAAATACATATTTGAGACGTTTTGGATTGTAAAAAATATTTTTTTTTACAATTTATATTGTAATGGTTTATAAGAAATATAATGGCTATAAGAAAAGAAAAGAAGCAAAATCCATACAACCGCAGTCAAATCATACCCCGTCATCATCCACGCGTGCCATCACACCGATTATTTTACGTGGGCCCTCCCCGTCCTTTACCACAGGCACATTTGAGTGCGGTTGCCGAGACTCGAGTGCATGGCCAGTGCACTACGTGTTGGCTTAACGATCATGGCTATCCGAGCCAGCAGGCCGAAGGTCTCCCAGACCGTCTAATCTAAACCGGTTTCGAATTAGAGGAAGAACGGCATATATAGCAAAATAATTCAGGCATGAAAGGGTTAAATCATTTCTATGAAAAATATATCCAGAATAGAGTTGTAAAGCTACCGTAGGCTACCCTAGCCTATAAGCAAGTGTACACCACGGTAGTTCTCCTGGTACAATTGTTCAGTTGAGAAACTACTGGCATTACGTGTACGTTAGATGTGTTGCAGACCTATCGGGCGTTACCTCATATCCATCGCGGTGTTTACGTTTTTTCATCATGTTTTCCTAGATTCTTCTAGACCCGTAAGCGTTGTACTTTGAACCTTCTCGAAAATGAGAGAAGATATATGAAGGGCCGGTTAACCTATGGAATACCAGTGTTTTCAAAAACATTTGTAAGGTCCTCCAGGTATACTACAGCTCAGAAAAGTAAAGCCGTTATTTTGATCACAAGGATCAAATTGATGATCACAGTTTTGGTGATCATTATGTTAGAATACTCGGTTATATAAGTGAGGTTACTAACGGGCAGAGAAATCCAGACTGGTAAATAGTGTGATATGGTGTCTGACCTTGAAACACACCTGAGTGGTATATGGTGTGTGACAAAATAGAGAACAGTTAAAATTGTATCTAGATCTTCAACAGGGCTTGCTCCAATTCATGTGTGACCATTCTCATCAGATATAAAGAAACAACACAGAAATGAGAGACCTGAGAGTGACACAACATTTAAACAATTTGAAGTGTTGCACTCACATAACTCTCTCTCTCTCTCTCTCTCTCTCTCTCTCTCTCTCTCTCTCTCTCTACTCCTGCATAAACTATTCTTAAAACACCTATTCCTGTATCTACTTCATGTTAATCGAGATAAACATTCGTACCAAATATCTTATTGATAATTTTCTTGTAGGTGCAAGGGGAATACGGTAAACTTTAATCGGCAGACAACTATTTTAAGAGTGATTGCTATACAATGACTTTGAAATTCCGTTCCTTTATATGACCAAGAGATAAAAAATTAATAATGAGCCCTATAAGTATTGCAAAATTCTGACAAATTACAAGGAATACCTCTGAAATGGTTCACTTCACAAAAAAAAGATAATTTGACATAAATTTAATATTTTAAAGGTATGTACATTTTTGTATAATAAGATTTGTTTTATCTCTTACGGTTTACCAGTTGCGCAAAATGCATAAAGAGTAAACAGGACTTCATGGGCTATACCAAGAAAATTCAAACTTACATTTCATTTGCCCTAAAAATACCTTAAACATATGGCATTTTTAAGAAAATCATGATGTTTTGAAAATTGTTCCATGTTAGGGTAATTTAGAGTGGAGGAATTCTTTTCGTCATTTTCTTGTCGTGTGCTTAAACTGAAATACCAACTTTGGTTTTAAACCGACTTTTGGTTTGCGGTATGCTGTTCTCAGTCAGACAGATAGATGGACCATTTTTTAAAAATGCTTATTTTTGGATTCAGGGTGCCTCAAAATATATTTCCGGTGAAATCTCGACATGAATTCTTGTCGAATATAATGCTACACGTAGTATGAAAATTTGAGAATTGCGTTACATCCTGTAGCTCGTATAGTGGCGCGGTTTTTACATTATTGCTATTAACTTGTCCGGAGAAATACCAAACTGAGCATTTGAAAACTACGGGTTGCAACGAACGAAACACTATGGTCCAGATGAATGTGACAGTCTGTCAGTGAAAGAGTCGGGAAATGTTAGTTATTAGCCTCCTGTGTCACTGTAACCTTGGTAGTTTCATGCCGGAAGAACAAAGACACAAACATTATCCGTTTTAAACTGGTACTTTCTCGCATAGCGTGTCATGAGAAACGTTACGCAACGGTTACAGTGACGTAGCTACTTATCTAGTTACAATGGCACATTAAAGCATTATTATTAATAAAAGGAAAAGAGGAGCATGCATATTAATGACATGCAAATCTCCTGAGGAGGAGGGGGGGGGGGTGGAGAAAAACAATGCACTTGTCTGTGGCGGCCAGCTACTTCAACCGAAAGTCCAGCTACGGCAGGAGGATACAACGACAAGGGTATTAGGGGAGATGCCCTAGGGATTAAGGATTCCACACCCATAAGGATTCGAGTCCCTCCTGTACATTTGTTTTCCAAATGTTTCTTGGCAGTGTCATGTATGTTGTATTTTTTCTGCGAGTTAATCGATACCCTTGCGTAGAACAATTAAATATGTGAGTGCAGCACATCAGAAGGACAGACTTCAACAATTTATTCTTTCTGTGCCATAAAAAGCCATAGTTCCACAAGTCATAATTCCACAAATAGATGAAAAAGTTAATAACAATTTCCTGAGCACGTGAGTGTAATAACATTTAGCATTAGTATGTGATGAGTTTCAAAATAACGTTTAATATTATATATTCTCTGGATTAAAATATACTTTTCACATTGGACGTAAGCCATGAGAATCACATATATTTGGTATAAAACGCCTTAATAGTGGTTTACACATACAAACACACACACATACACACACAACACACACACACGCACACACACAACACACACACACAGATAAATACAAACATACATGGAGCTGGTGCAGGCTGAAGTTTGTCCCTCGTGATTTTGCTGTGTGTTTACCCTCATTAGGGGTTTACCGCCGGCTAGGGGTGCGTAATGGTCGTGGTTTTTATGTAGAGTGGTGTAATGGACAGGAAGTAGGATAGCAGTATTTTGTGCTGCAGAGACCTCTGACAAGATTCAGTTCGAAGTCAATGAAATCTTGGTTGGAGTTGATATGGAGATTAGCTTTCGCCACCTTGGAGGTTCTTAAGCGTGCCCACAAGCCATCATAATATGCACCCACAATTTTCCGGTTTGCTTCGGCGGTACTGAACCTCATGTCACCCCTGGTTAACAAATAAATTGTATCACCACAGAATAACTTTAGTTTAGGAAAAAAAAAGCGAGAAACCTGCTGTCACCCGAAGTAACGAGTTCTGTTACTATAATCTCCAGGAGACCTAACCAGATACAATTATGCAACCCGGCCTAATTTCACTCTCCGCATGTGGGAGAGATGAAGTTTCTCATAGGAAACGAACGGCCAAGAATGTAGATGGGCCTAAGTTCCCTATTGTGAGCTGAATGTAGTCATGGCACTGCTTGTTTGCGGCCATATCCCGAATCTCGGAGTCTTAAAGCATGAGAGGGCTCAGAAGGTGTGTAAGTACAAGCGAACGGGCATTCCGGACTTTAGAAGGCACGACTCATTGCGCCCAAGACACCAGGATGTGTTCTCGAAAACTTAAGATTATCCACCGTCACCCTCAGTTCTTGACTGAATTCCTCATCCTTTGGCCTTGATATACAAATGTGGGGCAGGGGCGAGGGGGCGGCACTTAGTAGAATTTCACGTATTGTAGTATTTCCTTATGCATGCCTCACGCTTTGAATCGCTCCGAGGGCACCTAACCTTACCAGACTTCTCAATTGTTTCCCTCTTTCCTACCTCGCCCAGCTCCAGCTAGCAGATCCCTAGGGACTGGACTATCAGTAAAAGAGTTTGATGCGTTATTTTCTGTGAGTTATGGTGCTGCTGTTTATTGTCTGTCATTTTTTTAAATGAAAGATATTGCAACTAAAGAAATTAATTTTTTTCAAGCATTTTTTCTTCTAATATGAACTATTAAGCCATTATGTAAGTATGTAACGCCAAGTGCTAATATTTATGAGCGCAGAAAGGTCTGCAAGAGAGCTGCTGTCCATTGAAGGTGAACGATGCAAAGCAGGAAATAATACTGCGGTTTTAGAATCTAGCTACTGCTGGATCATTGCAGAATCTTATGCGTCAGAAGTGATTCTGCAATGGTTGTGAATCACAGATCAACATTCGACGTCACTGACCACCGCCTCTCTATTTACCTCAACTGCCGATCATGAACCTTCGTCAGAGAATGTGCAGGATTTCATCAAGTGTGAGTCTCTGAGTTTCAATAACCTTTACAGGAAGTATTTATGTGTTCATTTTAAAATTAAATAAACGGCTCTTATAATTACCAATCGATCATTCAGCGATAACTTTCACGTGAATATTAAATGTAAAATGCAAACGCTTCCTATCATTAAAATTAACCGTGGTTACTAATAGCATCTGCTGGGGTAATTGAAGATCCTTAATTGTGATATGAAAACTTCCTATTAGTGCTATGCACTTAATAAGGGTCTCTTGTTTTCTGTATTTACTGAAAGGTATAAGCAAACTGAATAGGGCAAAACACCGACATCCATAAGAGCGTTTTAATATTCATTGTACAAGAAAGAAAAGGAAGGCAAGCAACATTTTTAAAAAATCTGTTGTATAATTTTACTAAGGAGTCTACAGATTTGGCAATTAATTGTTCTTCCACACCAGTCGTGTGGAAAGGGGAAAAGCGGTGTGTTGGAAAGGAGTAGAATGAGAATGAAAAATCCAATACCATACTCGGGATTTGAACCACGGATCTTCCGGTCTCCATCCAGTTGTTCCAATCCCAGAGCTACCATGGCCAACCTACTGATGCGACATTAAATTCTCCAACTCATTTGCATTTTTTCCAGTAAACCTCACAAGGAGATATCACCTTATATGTGTTAATATATCCTAATGTGGCGTTAGGTACTTACTACGCTGTAAGTACCTAAGTACCTAAGAATTTAATGTCGTGTTGGCATGCTTTTATTTAGCCAAATCAAACAAGTTTTGGAGAAAAACGTTATTGAATACATCGATGGATGTATTTTATTATCAACGATTTTCAAATTAAAAATTAAACAATTAAATTCCTCCATCTAGAAAATTTAAAATTCCAAGTTTTATAAAGCAACGTCTAATTATACATGTGAACATTTTCAAAGAAATCTATTAAGAAATGCGTTGCAAGTAGCATGTTGAACGTTAAAAAATGTGGGAAAAAATAATAAAAAGGAAAATGACTAAAGTTTTAAATGTATAACAACATACATTGACTGCTTAAAAACATACAAAGGAGCATCAGAACTAATAACATATCTATGTGTTCTTTAAGTTTTGCTAGTCTCAACTTTTCTCCCTTATCTTTCTAACTTGAAAGTACTAATGCACTAAGTGCACTCAGTTTTAATCACCGCTTATCTCTAACATTACTAATTCATTTGCTGACTGAAGTTACTTTACTAGTTGGGACCCTTCGCTTTGCACATAGAGTAGCCTCCCAACCCACATTGAATACATTAATCAATAGTAGAAGGCTCTACTAGAAACAAAAACTTTTTTGGCATTTATTCCATATTAAACTATGTAAACCCTCATTCGCATTTTGAGTTTCTCCTTTCTACACCTCTCTAATACATTCATACCAGCTAATATAATAAAGAACGCCATTACAGATTATCCAAAGAAACATGGAAAGAAAACTACTACAAATATCAATAACTGCAGAAATTTTGAAATACAACTTCAGGAACTGGTTATTTAAACATTAGAAAACAAAGGTAAAAAAATCGAAATGTTGACCATTTTAATTGACATCTTGGCAATATATGTAGGTCAAATGTTTTTCGTCGAGATATTCCATCGATTAGTTCGACTTTGTGCTGTAGGTATCTTTGAAACGCTAGGTCGCCATTCTAATACTTCACCTGATTTTATGCAAGTACGTAGTATGAGATTAACTCGAAACCAGGATATAGTGACCGGCCTTAGAATGCCGGAAACAACGAAGAAAGTGTATTTATTACAGCACTTCCGCAAGTTTTCATCTAATTAACATGCAATAGATCGACAAATACGTATTTATAAAAATAACTTTTAGAGGATATACGAAAATGAACGATTGTGAGTAACCTTCAGCTCTTTGTTGGCGAGTTTTCTAAAGTGAGGAGTTTTCATTGTTAATAATAAACACCAGCTGTATTGAGCTCATTTGTCTACCTAATTACTTGCTTTTATATGAATTAAACCAATTTTTCGAAAATAAAATTATAGGCGCGGCTATTCCATTTCGTAAATTTGAGTACAATACTATACTTCGTCTATGTAACTACTTACAATAAGTAAAGGACAAAGAAAGAGAGGTAAGATAGGAATGTTGTCATTAGAATGTTCGGAAAGTACAATAATGTTTCGATGAGGAAACTTCTGCAGTGTAATAAAACATGATGGGAGAATATTGCATGTAGATGAAAAACTCATAGCCTATTTAATGAGGAAAACATTGTATCTATTTACCATCACTCGGAATAAGAAGCATTGTCTACGTGTAAAAATTAGGTCACGAGATTTGTTTAATCTTAAATGTGCATCATTTGAGTTTATGAATGGCTCTTTTGCCTAGGTACAGTCATGGAAAAAATTATTGAGTGCAGAATATTTGTAAATCTCAAGTCGTATTGCAGCACGGCGTATAAGATATTCTGTGATTCGATATAAATTTTATAATAATTCATTTTTGTTTATAATTTTAATGTTTTAATTTCAGATTACATCGAATTGCACGATGACAATTTTCAATGTAAATGAAAACTAAGTTTAATCTGATCTACTTTCTAGGTACATCTTCTGATACGCCTACAAGTCAATTTTTCTAACGTGCAGCTGAGTCTACTGATAGTCTGTGTTCCATAAGTTATCATCTGTCAGACACACAAATAGGTTGTGTCTTGAATCACCACTCGCATTTCTATTTGCGGGTATACTTGCGAAAATGATTAAAAATTCTATTTTCCTTTTTTGCTTAAAATTACTTTTGTGCTATGCTTTCAGAATATATCAATGCTTGCTGCATCGCGATTTAAAAGTATGTTAAGTCATTATCTACATGTCCATGTGCGAATGGGGGTGGCTACTGAAATGCATTTGTTACCCCACTACAGCAAAATCACGTACAAATTTGAAATTTAAATTAGGCGGTCGGATTAAGTGGTGGCGAAAGTAAGCAGAGGCATCTTGTGGGATATTCTGCAAACATTCATTGCGGTAAAATACGGCTGAAAAGTTTGCCTTGTGTACATATGTTAACCACGTGGGCGTGTTTATGTGAATCGACAAGATGTATAGAGAGGTCTTAATTATAGCGATCTACAAATAGGCAATAAGTATAATATTGAATGAAATAAGGCAGTGGTTTAAACGCCCTGGAGCTGAATTACCTATCTTTGTGCTTTTATAAATAATCATGCAGTTGCTAAAAGTGAAGATCCTCCCACATATAAAAGTAACACTTTTGTCAGGCAATGTAGCGAGTATAATTATGCAGTTTAGCGAATAATAATACTAATAATACTGATAATAATAACAATAATTAATAATAATTAATAGGGCTAGGAAGCTCATGCATTTGCATGTTTTTTACAGGGGTTAAAAACGTATGCTTTTACATTATGTGCACGAATTATGGAATTTTCAGTTATTTGGACATGATTTTATGGTGCATATAACTGCATATTTTCTTGATTTTGATAAATGCATAATATTTCAATATTATAGCCCCTATATTGCATATTTTAATGATTTTATGATTTTTATTATTTTTTCCATGTGTATAATGCTTTTTATATTGATAGTATTGCACATGTTGATGCAACTCGCGAGGTAAGTCATGTTGTCATGCAGTGAAACCCCTGTTTCCATCCCTTCAGTATATCTATGTGCGTAGAGAATAATCAGTGCGTTATTTGAGAGGTTTATATTAACAAAGATAAAGTGCAGGTCAACGTTTTGAGCAGCACGATTATCGCAACGCTTGCCTGACCTCGAATAGTTGCAGCATGGTCTTCAAACGTAACAGTGTTGTGAACTGGTTCCCACCAAATTAAATTAGGTATATAAAATGTTAAAAAGCTCTTCAAATGCGAAAGTAAAACCAACTTCGAGTGCTAGAATAGAAAGAGTTTTCGAGTGATTTAATATGTACAGATAATAGGATACTGTATTGTGGAGCGTGTCAGAAAAATGTAGGAAGTGAGAAAAGATATCAAATAGTTCAGTACATAAACACAGCAAAACATAAGGAGAATTTAATCAGAAAACTCGCAAACAGAGAACCTGTTCAAAAACAGCTAGTAGAGTGTTTAGGAAGTAGGGTTACTGAATTTTCCTATGACTTGTGCCAAGCATTTTTAGCTGCTGATATTCCCTTGTTCAAAGTTAATAATCCGACATTTAAAAACTTTCTTGCCGAGTACACTCGACATGTACCTGAAGAAAGTGCACTGTGCAAGACTTAGGTCGGACATTGCTACAATAACGTACTGTCAAATATACAAACTGAATTAGCGGATCAGTTTGTGTGGTTGTTGATGAAACCCCTGATTCTGAGCGCCGTTCTATTGCTAATATAATCGTGGGTGCTTTAAATAATGAACAAAAGACTACACCTTATCTTCTTAATGTGTGCGAATTGTCGGCCACTGACAATGTACCTGTAACCCAGTTTGTGATGGACTCTTTGAAATTACTATGGCCATGTGGAATCAAATACGACCGGGTACTTTTATTTGTTACTGATCCAGGTCCTTATATGGTAAAACCAGCACAAACTCTGAAAGGTATTTTTCCTAACATAATTCATATAACTTGTTTGACACACGCTCTTCATCGCATTTCTGAGACAATACGCGATTCTTTCCCATTGATAGATTTGTATCCTGTACAAAGAGAATTTTTGTTAAATCTCCTAAAAGAGTTAAGTTGTTTAGATCAACAGCACCTAATCCGACTTCCTCCTGCACCAGTGTTAACTCGATGGGGAACATGGTCGATGCAGTTTTATATTATGCTCAACACATAGAAATAGTCGAAGAGGTTGTTAATTCATTGGACTCGAAAGATGCTTCATGAATAGAAACTGTGCAAAATACTGGGTTAAAAGAGGATCTTAGTTTCATATCTGCCCATTTTTCTTTCTTACCAACAGCCATAAAGGCATTGGAAGCTGTGGGATCTCCTTTGCATGAATCACTTACTGTCTTTGAAAAAACAATGTGATCTAAGTTCGGTTCCTGGTGGTATAGGACAAAAAGTAAAAGAGAAAGTGAATTATGTAATTTCAAAAAATTCTGGTTATAAACTGATGTGCGATATTAGAGACATCCTCGAAACAAAACCATCTGTCACACCAAGAGACTTGACTCTCTTTGTGAAGCAGTTAACATCATTTAAATATGCCACGATAACATCTTGTGACGTGGAGAGAAGTTTTTCACGTTACAAAAGTGTTTTGCGAGACAATAGACGGTGTTTTACAGTTGAAAATTTGTGCAAAGTGTTGGTTGTGAACTGCAATATAGCAGTTAATACTAGCAGCGGGACCACTTCCGTTTCAACCTCTAAGGAATAAGGTAACTTTATTATTTATACTAACTCGCCTTGTGTACTGCAAAGGGGCATTGTTTTAATTCAATAGTGCATATTTCTTGGCATATTTTCAAGTTTTTAAGAGCATATTTGCATGCATATTTCAGTGTTTTTAGTGCATGAACTTCCGTGCCCTAATAATTAACAATAATAATAATAATAATAATAATAATAATAATAATAATAATAATAATAATAATAATAATAATAATAATAATAATAATAATAATAATAATAATAATAATAATAATAATAATAATAATAATAATAATAATAATAATAATAATAATAATAATAATAATAATAATAATAATAATAATAATAATAATAATAATAATAATAATAATAATAATAATAATAATAATAATAATAATAATAATAATAATAATAATAATAATAATTTTCCCTAGGGCGTCTTCCCCTTATTCAGAGGTTACCCTCATCGCCCGGCCGCTGCGTCCTCCAGCCGCAGCCAAGGCCACGGAGGAGTGCAGGTTGGGGGTGGCGGGGGTCAGCACGCCGACTCCCCCGACCGTAAGGGGACTACTTTGACCTTTTAGGGACGCTACCTTTCTATCAGGATAGCTCCTCAATTGGCCCCCCAGGGACCTAACGAGGCTGAGTGCACCCCGTACCAGACCTCCCAGCGGGGGGAAAAATCCCATGCCGGTACCGGGGATCGAACCCGGGTCCTCCGCGCCACAGGTAGGCGCGCTACGGAGGCGGTCAATAATAATAATAATAATAATAATAATAATAATAATAATAATAATAATAATAATAATAATAATAATAATAATAATAATAATAATAATAATAATAATAATAATAATAATAATAATAATAATAATAATAATAATAATAATAATAATAATAATAATAATAATAATAATAATAATCATCATCATCATGATCATGATGATGACTACGTAGGACATCTCTATGCAGAGGTTACCCCCATCGCCCGGCCGCTGCATCCAGCAGCCGCAGTCAAGGCCACAGAGGAGTGCTGGTTGGGGGTGGTAGGGGTCAGCACGCCGACTCCCCCAACCGTAAGGCGACTACTTGACCTTTTAGGGACGCTACCTTAATAGTAATAATAAATAAGTAACAATAACCCCCTTTAATCCTTATAGGACAACCGTCTCTCCTAAGACGGTATGCTCTTCCCACATTTCAGCTATGAACCTGAAATTCTCGTATCTTTCTCTTTGATTGTTTGTCTTAACCTACAATTATTTAAAGGTATTTTAAGCTTCACTCCTTTGCCCTCCACGCTTGAGTCTTACTCTTGTGACATTTGACACTAGTTCTCACATTTTGACATTTATCACTTCTTCACTATCACCGTCATATTCAGATATGCCCTTGACACTCAGTCACAGTGATTGTCTTAGTTGCTGAGCAGATGTTTCTGGACCGTCCAGGCGTTGGAGTTCCTCGCCGTCCTGGTCCAGGTGCTGCCAGTGTTACTCTTCATTCCGTCCGTCTCGTCCTCAGTCTACCCTACCTCCTCTCTCCTTCTCGTGGAGCCCTCATCGTTACTATGTTTGTTCAGCGATTGTTGTTGAGCCTTACTGTATGACCTGCCCGTCTCCGCTTGTACCGGTGTCGCGGCGTCTTTCACTTGCGTTCTCCTTGTTTTTGTACTCCTTGTTTTGTGCAGTTAATTAAGGGACCCTAGGACTGGAGTTTGAATGTTCTATAATTTTATAGGTATGAAAGCAATAAGTTGCACACATAAAGATGCTTATCTTGTAAAGTATTAACTACCACACAAAGTTCCAGCACAATCTGTTTTATACTTTTAAGGCAATAAATTATTCAATTTATTCAGAATGCGAAAATAGTAATATTCAAAATAATCCAAAAGCTTAAAAAATCGCAATAGTTTTGTTATTTTATAACCTCTAATTGTCCAACAAACATCATCAGTCTCCGGCAGGAGGAAGAAATAATTACTTCTAAAGCAATTAATTTCTTCTATAGGAATTGAAAATATTTTATTTTTATTTATTTATTTATTTATTTATTTTTTCCTGTATTCAATTTTAAAGCTAAACAGATGTTCATATTTTGAAGTTGAAGTCACGTAAATGGAGCACATGCTTATCAAATTATAGGAGCGTAGTATAACATTTAATGGGCAATTTTTCTACACACATGCAACATGATTATGCATCTGATAATTGTTTGCCCTGAAACTGCCCTGCTGTATGTCTTGCACCTTCCCTCTTTTATCTAGTAACCTCTCTGCTCATATTCATAGCTTAACAATTTCTTTCGTCTGAATTTTGTTGTTTTTGAGCCTTTTTAGGCCCATATTTTGTTCAAATACTGCCAAAAATTTAAGCTAAACGGGGGCGTTTAAACGCAGCGCACATGGCAATTAAAACCTGCGCAAGACATTTAAAAATGACAGAATCTAAAAAATGTCATTGCCAACCGATCACTGAAGGTTTGAGGAACATTTTTATGCATAAACCTAAAAATCGTCAACAGGAAAATTTTTCGGCAATTTCTTAGTCTCAAGCTCCCTTAGATGTCCCACAGAAATTACCATGAAAATCCATAACGTGGCCTTTGTTCAGAAAGTTGGCGTAAGTAGAAGATACTGATCACTGGTACATCATATAGACATAAAGTCTTCCAATGGCTGTTAGGAGTGCAATAAAACCTACATTCCGAGCTTTCTCTCGCCCAGAATCGCTGCTCAAGTGCACTCATAGCAAACCACAGAACCCAAATGAGAGTCTCAACAGTTTAACTCCATAGCTGTATATGAGACACACTCTACAACGCATTAATGAAAATGGATCAGTGCTGCTGACAAAGCCATTGAAAATATGTCCCAATTTCTCCAGAGAAGAAAAAGAACTAGGAGAACTTCAGATGGTACTCGGAATCACTCTCAGTATTCATATGGAGTTTTTTAAAGTTAGGAGCAAGAAGAAAATTATTGCTATAAAAACCTCAACTTTTTGCTTCATTTTCCGAAGCTTTCATTTTTCAAACTGTACGTACAGTTACCAATTATGAAACAGAATTTGATGAAACTTCGCACACTATATAATTACATATAAGCTTTAATTTCATGTAAGCATTTTGTCATAGCTGTTGTATTTCATACCTGATAGCAGTACACGCATTGGAAAAATATTTCAATTTTGGAATATTATTTTTAAACAATCTTGTAAAATAAAGGAAGCATAAAAACCAAAATTCTTACAACGAACTATTTTACTATAATTAAATAAGCAGCCTGCAAAATTTTAAGTAATTATCTGTGAAAGTTATTTTTAAAGAGGTAAATTTTCTTATTTTGAAAGAATACCTATTTATTTTTGTAAAAAATATTTGTTCAATGCTATAGACATTTGCCACACACATATATCATATACCTACCAGGCCACATTTTCATAAATCTATTAGTAAAAGCAAGTTAGTTATGACTGTTTATCTAATATCCTGTATTTAATTGACATCCTCCATTGACATAGGTATTCACTTCTGGTGTAATAGGTCCCTGTGTGCAATTTCGAACTGTCGTCTCGTTATACAAAAGTGTACACAATCCATTTAGAACGCAAAAGAGTTCACAAGGTATTCACAAAAAATTCTATATGCAGTTTAGGTATATTCATGCAAATATCTCCAGAATCTTGTATTTTAACCCAAAAATATTTTCATAAAATGTAAAAAAGGCAAACATTTTCCAGGATATTTTACAGTAGGAAAGTTATCCTTAAAATCTTCGTGCAACTTCTTTTGAAGATATTGAACTTAAATCATTGAGTTTGTTGTCTACCGGCTTTTCGTCGTTGTATTCTTATATGTACATGTGCATGCACACGCTCACACGTAGTTATATCTTTCTCTAAAACGTTTTTATTTTCTGGAAGTGGATTCGGAGATCTGAAAGTGTACTTCCGGCAAAATGGTATATTGAACTTTTGGTTCCACTACAACTCTTCCTCTAATAAACCAAAATCCTTTTAGTTTAAGATCACTACAGATACAAGTGCATTTATATAAAGCTATCTGATCTTTCTTTGGTGTGTATAGAAACTACTATTACAAAAGCTTACTTTTGCATCTGCTTCATTCTCATTGACATAAAAACCCTTTCAGAAATAGGTACAATACACATTTCATTATACAACAGGAATACTGATAATGAAATGTTCAAGAACTGGAATCTACACGGTGCCCTTATATTCCATGTTTCTTCTTCTTCTTCTTTACCTGATTACCCTCCTCTATGTAGGACTTACACCCCCTAGGACTTACAAGCCAGGGCCTACGGTGAAATGCCTGTTGGGGAGCAGAGGAACCTATGGATCGGACAGAGTGAAGACCTGGAAGCGGGTGGTCAGCCAAGCACCAGGTATGATAGCGAAGAAAACGATGATATATGCAGGGGAAATCGATTAATGGAATGGTGATGTTGGAGCAATTGGTGGAATGAGTGGTGTGGGAAACCGGAGAACCCGGAGAAAACCCGCCCAGACCCCGCTTCGTCGATCACGGATACAGTATGTGGGTTCCTGGGATCGAACCCGGGACATCAAACCGCTCGGCTACGGCGCCGCACTCCTTCCATGCAATCGCGAGCAACAATTGAATATGGAAAATACCTCAAAACAATGATTAAATGTTGAAAAACTCAAGTCATTATTTACAGATATCTTGAAAATAGCTTACAGCATTAAAAAAAGTTTTTGTTTTTAATCTTTTAATACCCCATTTACACCTAAGGCCATCCGGCAACTATTTACCTTTTTGAAAGAATAATTGCTGACTCGATTTGGGTTGTTATTACTTGGGGTTATTATTTAAACTCACACAAATACTTTCCGACTCTAAGAAGGCTCGGGAATAATCCTAGCTAAAGAAACATTCCCACCCTTCACGTGAGAATTGAACCCGGGACCTGTGGATTTGGATGTTATCTGCTAACCACTAGACCACGAAAGCAACGAACAAAAAGTTATTTGTAATAAAGTCTGTGTCTTAAGAGATCTTTACTTATTTTGTTGTGTATTTTCATCTATTGCTTTAAGTTACACCTTTTGAATTAAGTGAACTTTACAGATATTCCTAGAAAAATTCAGGGTATAGGTACAATTTATGAATCATGTACTTATATGGTATTTTAAATATAATTGTTAGATCCATTTTAGAAAATGGAAAATTACAAAAAAAATGTTTGAAGTAAAGGAGTTTGGAAAGGTGCACTTTCTTGAAAATCTTCGTGTTTGCATCTTTTTAAGATGTTGAACTTAAAATCAAGTTTGGTATTTAACCTGCTTTTCGTTTTTGAGTTGTGCTATTCATAGACACACGCGGATCCTTTGCTAACCTCCTTTTTTATTTAGCGGGCCTCAAAACATATATTTCCGGTCAAATCTTGGCATTGATTTTTTTGGTTTAATGCAACACCTTCTCTATCTACTATTTATAAGGTAGGAAAACTAAAAAGTTGAATGTCACACGCTTTTTCAATTTCTACGTTGAAAATTCACACTCGTGAAAAAATCGGTCACTTTCTAGTCTACACGAAATCAATCTATCGCACAACTTTCACTGAGCATCCTTTAGGAGAGTCCTGATCTGCAGAGAACACATGCTGTGTGCGCCAATTACACATCTGACGCACACCGCGTGCACTACTCGAATAAAACAGGTATGTTCGGAAAGCCGGTCATACTCTCCCCATCCCCCTCTCTCCCTCCCACCGCTCTTCTAAGTTACCACAAGCAACAACCATGCTAAAGCGACACTAGAAGCATATTAACAAAATGAAACATGAAAATCACGTGGCGAGAACCACGGAGGAGCACATCCAAGTAAGTAAACTGCACAACACTCACCATAATCGCGCCGCACATATCATGAACATATTCACCACAAGTGAAACCCCACAACACTGTCATGTGCTGGCAAACCAGAGTCGCCAGTTGCTGAGGCTGAAGGTCAACCTGCAGTTGTAAACTTCCTTCATTACCTACGTCTTTGGATTCATAGAAAATCTCCACGGCCTTGTAGTAATACCAAAGGAAAGGAATGTAACACTACTCCTTAAAAAATCAAAGCCGACGTTTGTAAGTACATTGACTCATGAAGATGAAGAATTTTAAAAAAGTGAGCATTTCAAGTTCTTCTGTGTCTCAATTGCATAATTGCATTATACATGAGCCAAGAAGGTTGTAGTGTTACATATGGTTTTATTGGACTTTATTGCATCTGACATCTCATTACTAATGAATTGAAATTAATACAAATACAAATATAATAAGCAATAATATAGTCTTATAATAAATTCACAAATGAGTCAATGGTTAAAAGAATTAACTTTTATTCTCTTTAATCCATTTTGCTCCTGGCGGCCCAGTATAATACTAGTAATCCTTTCTGTTTCGGTAGACTGGGTTCAAGTCCCGCGCAATGTAGAAGGTTGCTCCTTGCAGATATCTCACTCTTACGTCTCGTATATTCATATTTTATATTTGTAGATGCGCTGCTAAGTTTCCATAGCTTTCTTTCTTGGTTTTCTTTTACTTTTTAGCCATAAGTAATTGATTTTTCCTTTTACATTCTGACAAGCTTCCTCTTTCCATGATTGATATATTCTATTTATGATGAACTTCTTGGCTCAGTTGATTGTAATGAGTTTTATTCCCATATACACTGTAGTGCCTTTTTTGCTAGCCCATACGCTGTCTCATTGCCTTCCACTCTCACATGTGCTAGCACAATAATTTTCTTCAGATTTCTTAATTGCTGTAATAGATTATATATTGTAACTTTTTTTTGGTTTGCGTGTGAAGTAAAGTAGACAGATGTAGTCGAGATAAAGAAACACTTTTATTTGCGTAAACAGTAACTTTGTACACTCGTTGCAACAACAAGAAAGTCTTTTCCGATTCTCCAACAGCACGGCTCCGAATTCGTAACACAAAGAACTAACTCTTCTCCGTCGGCACAACTCTCCACATCGTCTGTCCGTCTCCGTCGGCACGACTACTCAGCCTTCACATACGTCTGACTGTTCTCCGTCGGCACTACTCAACGCTTCACGTACGTCTGACTGACTCTTCTCACACTTTACCGCTATTTATATCTCCCAGGCACTGTTCTGGAAAGTTCATTTATTGCGCTGGAGTACAAAGTAGAAGATTCCAGTAGCCTCTATCCTTTTCTCTCTTTCGGCAAGCGCCCCAACAATGCGGCCATTCTCTGTCTCTTTCCTTCGGCTCCTTTGCGGTAGCGCCGACAATAATGCGATGGGTGACACTGCTGTTGTCGGCAATTAGATGCATCGGGCGCGGTGACACTGCTCCCTCCTCAGAGCTGGTCGTCCCGACCAGCACTATCACTGCGGCATCTCCCTTGCGCCCCGGTGGACTAACCCATCGAACCTCTTCTCCAGGAGGCACGATCCTAGGTATCGCTGTCGGATAGTGTCCCTTGGCCTGGGTAGGACGACGTATGCCATCCTGCTTCGAAATTCTGCAACAGTACCGCCGGTCTTGGCGGTCCCTCGTCCAGTTGCCCTTCTTCCTGGTGTGTTGACGGGCCATCCTGCACACTTGGAAACGGCTCACTGGGTACCATGTCCGCCGACCTCTCTGGCGCACCTTCGCAGCCAACTTGCTTCCGATGGGTCCGGCAACAAACCCCGCCACATCCGCGCGAGTCGCGTCCACCGCTGCACTCGTGTTCACTCGTGCTCGGCACGGCCTCTCCTGTATCCTGCCGTCCAAGATGATGTCCACCATTCTTTCGTTCACGGCACTATGCGTCAGGTGCTTGGATGGCTCCGACGGTCCTCCCATGTCACACGCCAAGTCGGTTCTCGCGTGTTGCTCGCCTGCTTGTGCGCTTCCCTGCTGATCGTCCTCCACGTCATATCCTGGTTGGTTACGTACCCGACACACTCCTCCAGAGGATCCTCGACGACGTCCCTGAACTGCCCCTTTGTCTTCCCCGAGACGTACACTTTCGTTATCGGAAACGGGCGCAACTGTCGCCTCGGCCACTAGGTGCTTCCTCCCCGGGTCCGCGCTATTGCGTCTGCCCCTGGCATCCAGTACTTTGACGCTCTCGTCAACTCTTACTACCAGGGCGCCAAGACGTTCCCCGTCGTCCTCCACGACGTCCACATGCCGGCAGAGGTCTTCTACCTTTTCGCCGAGTTCTTCCACGTCTTCCTTCACGCCAATCAGTTCGCCGAGTTGTTCCACGTCTTCCGTCATGCCAATCAGTTCGCCGAGTTGCTCCACGTCTTCCATCACGCCAATCAGTTCGCCGAGTTGTTCCACGCCTTCCGTCACGCCAATCAGTTCGCCGAGTTGTTCCACGTCTTCCGTCACGCCAATCAGTTCGCCGAGTTGTTCCACGTCCTCCCTCATATCATCTGAAACGGGCGCAACTGTCGCCTCGGCCACTAGGTGCTCCCTCCCCGGCTCCGCGCTATTCCGTCTGCCCCTGGCATCCAGTACTTTGACGCTCTCGTCAACTCTTACTACCAGGGCGCCAAGACGTTCCCCGTCGTCCTCCACGACGTCCACGTGCTGGCAGAGGTCTACCACCTTTTCGCCGAGTTCTTCCACGTCTTCCGTCACGCCAATCAGTTCGCCATCAATTTTCGCCGATAGCTCCGTCTTCATCTCTTTCAGCTCGGCAGCGAGGTTGTTTCTCCTCTTCATTTCGGCAACGAGGTTGTCGTTTGCCGCCTTCATCCCTTTCAGCTCGGCAGCGAGGTTGTCGTATGACGTTTCCATTTTGGCAGCGAGGTTGTCGTTTGCCGTCTTCATTTTGGCGAATAATTCTTTCATCATTGCCATCATCCTGGTTTCCGAATCTCCCTCCATCTTGGTTCTAACATTGCAACTTCTAACGACGACGTAACGATACTAGAAGCAATTCGACGGATCCCACTTCTGACACCAGTGTAACTTTTTTTTGGTTTGCGTGTGAAGTAAAGTAGACAGATGTAGTCGAGATAAAGAAACACTTTTATTTGCGTAAACAGTAACTTTGTACACTCGTTGCAACAACAAGAAAGTCTTTTCCGATTCTCCAACAGCACGGCTCCGAATTCGTAACGCAAAGAACTAACTCTTCTCCGTCGGCACAACTCTCCACATCGTCTGTCCGTCTCCGTCGGCACGACTACTCAGCCTTCACATACGTCTGACTGTTCTCCGTCGGCACTACTCAACGCTTCACGTACGTCTGACTGACTCTTCTCACACTTTACCGCTATTTATATCTCCCAGGCACTGTTCTGGAAAGTTCATTTATTGCGCTGGAGTACAAAGTAGAAGATTCCAGTAGCCTCTATCCTTTTCTCTCTTTCGGCAAGCGCCCCAACAATGCGGCCATTCTCTGTCTCTTTTCTTCGGCTCCTTTGCGGTAGCGCCGACAATAATGCGATGGGTGACACTGCTGTTGTCGGCAATTAGATGCATCGGGCGCGGTGACAATATATCCTGAATTCTGATTGAATGGGATTGTATGTTTTTCATATATAGCTCGGATGGCGGTGTGTGAATCTATAAGTACTACTGCTTATTCGAATGCTGGAATCTGTAAACTTTATTTTGCATCTAAAGCTAGGTAACCTGTTATTTCTCAATTGTCGACTAGAATGTAGTGTAAGAAGGGTTGACACCTGCTCTTTTATCATATATTTGTGAGTCATCTGTATAGATAGACTTGTAACCATGGATCATCAAGATATTTATCATTCAACATGTTTAAACATTTCAGTATTAATAATAGTGTTTTCTCTTTGATGCTATTCGGAAGAAGTAGATTAACACATATTAGCGAAGAAAGTTTGAAATTAAATAGTTTGTTTCAATTGCTTGATTTCTTGTTCTTGAAATTAACCATTCCTCCAATTTATTAGCTGATAATTTTTTAAAATAGTTCGCACGGTGCCTTTTTACCTTTTCATGTCGAGATTTCAATAGAAATACATCCTTTACGAACTCTGAGCCCCCCAAAAGCAGTTTATCAAAAGGTCCGTGTGTTTGTCTGTGAACAATATAACTCACAAACTAATAATTGATTAACTACCGAACTCGGTAATTTAGCTCATTGAACACGCAGACATTCAAGAAAATCTCCTATCCGAAACTACCCTTTACTTAGAAAATGTTTCGAAGATGTTGATGTTTTCAGAAATGCCTTTGACAATTTCGATTGAAATATTCAACATATTTTATAACAAATAAAACGCATATCTTGAATTTTCCGGCAATAGCCCCATAAGTACTCTTTGTGGTAAATTAATTCTGCATAAATGGTAAACCATAAGAGATGTAGAAAATGGGAAGTTTTCGCCATCATAGTAATACAAAAGAAACGGAATTTCAAAATTTGACTATTCCTTAAGCTTAGTGTACTTCACTATTCACTGTACCTATAAGAAAATATGGAATCAAATATTTCTAGAAATGTTTATCTCGATTAACAAGTAATATAACAATAACGGTTTGTAAGAATGGTTTGTTAGTAAATGAATAAAGAAATTCGTGTCAATGTAACACATAAGATTTATTCATATTACTTTCATTCATGGTTATTTACCTTATGTCTTTCTACGAACATGTTATCGTTTCAAAACAACACAACGATAACAGGGTATAGAAGGACGTTTTAGTGCCAAGCAGTTTCATCTGGTACACCTGCAAATACGGCGTAATGCCCATACATTCGTTTCCTGTCCTTGGAATTTTACAGTAAGTTGGTCACTGTTCTCTAATATAATGGAAAACACTGCAGAATATGAATGAATAGCGAACAAACTGAAAAAAGCATGAGAAGAATTATAATGTTTCTCTGCAGTCTACCAGCATATGACTCACGTTTCCCTTTCACCACAAAGTGGACACATTCTCACTTCAGTGTTAACAATTGGCTACCTTCCTATAACCTGGTTATCGGGTTCAATCATCTTGTAAATAGAGCTCCGTCTTCCAAACCCGCACTATTTACATTTCACCTTTTTAAATTGCACACCACAACTTCGAGACATTTAAAAGTAAACAGTTATTTAACTCAAAAACGACATACAGAGTATATGCATATAGCAAATAAGCGACGCCAAAATAATTCGCCAGGTGTTAGATAAACCAATATTAAGAGGCGTTAGCTCTGACGGTAGGCCAAGAAAACGGAGGGGACACCTCGTATCTCGACCTAATGCAGATTGTCTTTCCTTATCACTATACATCGGATTTATATGGAAATGTATGTTTTTTCTGCTCTTAAATATTATATGGAAACAAAGTTAGGAGTACATTGGAAGTTCACCTCTTTCCGAATGAAAAGTTTTATGGTGCAATTATTTTGATATTTAAGGCATTGTTGCATATTTCATGACTTTGGCACGGTCATGCATATATCAAATGTTTTACAGTATTGCCTCACATTTAATAAGTTGATAATATAAACATTGTTTAATTTGTGTATAATATGTTGTTCTCCAAACAAGCGAGGCAATCCACATCGAGCCTCTTCTGTATGTACATGTGTCAACTTCACATGATACAAGTAAGATGTTTGCAGGATTCCCCGCACAAAGCGCTGCTATCAGCACCAATAGACCAAGTTTCATTCTGCAGTCAACTTAGTGTTTCTCCTCCTGTATTTGTTGTAATACTGAAATTCAATAAACGTACTAAAAGCGATCTTTTAAAACTGTGGGTTCAGTACTGAGGACAGTTGGATTATACTATAGATGAAAAATTAATTTGTTTGTCAAGTAATAAATTGCATGTGAGAAAAAATTTCAGTTAAGCCAACATTCAACTACGAATCAAGATCTTGCAGAGTAAAAGAAATAAGAATTGAAGCAAACGTTATTGACACAACAAATCCCTTCTTTATCTAATTTGAAAAACGAATTTTCCAATGCAACGCTCCAATTGCAACAAACATAACGCGGAAAACGACCTAGCATTCCCACATTCCGGAATTTCCTAGATAAAATTGTAATGATAGCTTCCGAATGAATTAAGCCTCAGGAGAAGACTGTTAACGTACAGTCATTAAAGAAATTCAAGACAATTTGAAAGATAATCTGATCTGATTTCCCGTCATTTAAACCTAAAGTGAAAAATAAAAACTGTAATTAAGGCCAAAGTGAATGAAGGAGTATTCGATACAGATGAAAATGGCTGGATAACCTTTCCCACTGACCCGAATATCAAGTTTCGCTGAAACCGGTTCAATACCTCAGTGAACCTCTCCTGTATTACATCACCAAACACGTCACTGAAAATTCTTCTTGCCTAACAAGACTTGTTAAAGATCCCGTGACATCTTTCAAACTTGTTCCAAATAAACCTCAATTAAATGCAAGTTGTGCAAGAGCATGATGGATGAGCTAGCCAGGCAGGTTGTGTTTTGATTTTCTTGGCTACCTGATATATTGCTCCTACTACTGCTAATACCGAGTATTCTTACCGGTTTCCGAACAACTTGGGACGGTTTCAGAAGTGGGCGCTAAAAATCTAGAAAATAAGAACGTATGGCAGTGATGTCCAATGTTTGTGAAAGAGGGGAGGCTGCATTTACCTCCCTCCACTTGATACTGACTGTACCACTTAGGCTACATTGTGGCCGTTTTGTTATATGTAGGTTGCGCTTGATTCATGAAAGCACTTTCAGAGCTTATGCGATAAATATATATTTATTAGTGACTTCTCTGATACTGCTCACGTTTAAGAAGTCTATTAAAATTTGGCGACAAAGTCGAAGATCCACCAGATGATCATCGCGTAAACTACTGCGATATAGACGTTCAGTATAGTTCAATTTGGAGAAACTTTGTTCGCAAATATATGTAGAGCTATACTCACTCTCATACAAACTATTCTTGAAAATGTTTATTTCTCTGTCTACTTCATTTTAATCGACATAAACATTTGCAGAAATTATCTTATTACTAATTTTCTTGTAGGTGAAGGGAAATATAGGAATACAGTAGGCTTTAGGCGATACTGAAATGTTTTAAGAGCTGGTTGCTAAGCGATGCCTTTCAAATTCCGTTCTCTTTGCAGGATCAACGGATTAAAAAACGGATAACATAATATATCTATTTGAAAAAAGTATACGAATTGTCAAATTCAAACAAATAATAAAGAATATCTCGGAAATGGTTCACACAAAAGAAAAAAGTAGTGTTTTATATAAATTGTGTGTTTAAACGAAATCCAATTTTTTTATTTAGTAAGATTTTGTCTGTCTCTTATTGTTTACCATTTATGCAAAATTCATCCAGAATGTAAAAGTGTTCTAAAGGCATTCCCAGAAAATTCATGGTATAACTTATAAAATGCCATGGAATCGCCTGTTTGTGTCCGTTGCTAGACGATTGTCTAAGTGAGGCTATACGCCAGAGGCTGACTCACCCTGCGACTGAAAGAGGAGGTGGCGAATAGCAGCTAATTACCTAACCGTATCCAAAGAGACAAGGTTGGACGTCGCCGAAGTAGAGAAAAGGAAAGTATGGCAACCCCTAGTAATAGTTTAGAGGCCAGCCGGCATTTCCGACCTCACCCTTGCAACTTTTATCTATGGGGAAATCTGTTAAGAGTGGACAAATAAAAACCTCAAACCGAAGATGAATTGAAATGCAACTTCTCACTGCGAAGTTTCGGTAATATTTGCAAGAGGACTCCGACGAGTCAATGGAGAGTTTATCCGCAGATGTCTGTAGTGCACCAAGTCGAAGACAGGACGTTCTGTAAAAAGTAAATATATATTTCTCAATGTTTTCCTTCATGTCCACCCCCCCCCCCCCCGCTCTCATAGTCGATCACCTATGCCAAAACTGAACCTATGAGTCTGATTATAAATAATTAATATTTAGCTTGGAAATATGCAACTCCACTTGCAGTATTACATTAAATGCGAAAGTTCTTCGCCAGCCCTCTCTACCTCTCCTTCCACTCCCCCCCCCCCCCCCCACCCATCCTCTCTCTCTCTTTCTGCCAAACGCATTTCTCCAGAATTTATAGTAAACATGCAGTTTGACGTGCTATTAAGAATTCAAATATAATCATTTGCTTATGATTTGATGTTATAATTAATGTTGTGCTGTAATGAAACAAAAAAATCAAGGAATTAATTTCTAATCTTAATAAAGCTATTAACAGATGCTTACGTACTGTATTATTCCTTACTTATTTAATTTTTAACTAATATTGCGCATAATTGATATAATGTACCTTCACAAACTGCAAAAGATAAAAATTATCGTGATGTATAATATACGTTTGATATATCACAGACTGCAGGCTACTCTGTGACTACTTATAATAAAACCATAAAATGATAAATAAAAGACACAAAATGCGAATATATAGGTATAGATGGAGGTACGGGAGAATTTCAACAGTGATCTCTGGGAGGAAGATAAGAGGTGAGAGGCTACAAAGAGCAGCCAAAACTTGTGGCGGCAGGTACAAACAGCGGCATATAAAGTCTTCCGCGGATTTTGTGTCGTTTCCTGGGTTCCCTAGAGGCGTGCTCTTCACTTTACCCATTGCACGCTTGATAACACAGCAATAAGGAAGAAAAGAGAGGATATTCATGAGTTTGCTTATTTTGAAAACAATCCAGCGATACAACCTTAGAATACTTCTCTCTTTCTTTCTCTCTCTCTCTCTCTCTCTCTCACACACACACACACACACACGCACACACACAGACACACACACAACTTGTCATACATGCTAGCGAGGAAAACTTATTTTCTCATATAGATGCTTAAAGTTGTTAATTGAAAACAAATGGAAACATCAATATTAACTTGAGTGTAATATAGTATATACTATGGTATATCCTGTATATAGCGATTTATAATTATGATACATTTGTAAGAATAAATATATTCGTGACTAAATAAATTATTATTTTGTTATAATTGACTAACGATGTTCAGAAACTAGAGATAAATATATTTTTGCGTATGTTTTACATGAATATGACAATACATATTATGACAATAAAAATGTTATATTTTTGTCTATATTCCTGTTGTGTTCCTATGATCAACAATAGGTTAGTAAAGGTAAACGAACCAATTATGGTTTGATTTAGAGGGAAAACACGCTACTTTACTTGTTTATTTATTTATTTATTTATTTATTTATTTATTTATTTATTTATTTATTTATTTATTTGTTTGTTTGTTTGTTTGTTTATTTATTTATTTATTTATTTATTTATTTATTTGTTTGTTTGTTTGTTTGTTTGTTTATTTATTTATTTATTTATTTACTTACTTTTGCTTCTATGCAGCAAAACACATTAATATCACTGAGAGAATACTGTTCTGCTTATTCTTTTCTTATAAAGATCTCCATTGCTACGTGTTTAATGAATACCATTCAATATTTAATTAACATCCCCTAAAAATCTCACACTTCACATACATTTCGCTAACCTGGTCGCTCATTAAATTTTCCCCTTAGACTTAGCCCATTCTTGCTCTAGCCGACAATTACAAGCAGAGGTGTGTATAAAAAACTAAATGCACTCACTACCTCTTTCTCTTTTAGCCAATACAGTCGAAAGCGTAAACATGTATTTCTTTTCTACACCAATATGTATCCTTTGTTTTGGTTTTTGGTAAAGGTTATTTGACAAAATCCGCGGCACATCCTTGCACCGTGTCCTTAATTGGTCAAGGCTTCGTACAGCGATAAATAATGTGAGGTAGACGCGAGATAGAGGAGATTATCTTAGGCAATATGTGTACAAGTCACCATGATATGAATGCTTTTGAAGGAGGGAGCCACTGTTTTGCTGACAATCTGTAACATCGCCAATCAGAGAGTAGTGTGGGCCAAGGTGATATAGTTGCATAATGAAAACAGTACTACATTTTGGACGTGTGAGCTCACTAGTAACTGCAACTTGGATCTGCGCCCCACGCACTTGTAACATATAACTGTTTAGTTCCTTTCCCATGGAACACATACGGTGGCCGAGTGGTACTCAGCTAATTTGTATGTGCTTTTAATGATATCCCTTAGAGCGTGAGAAATGTAGCATGTTATAATGTAGGATCTCATGAGTATAGTTCCTTAATACGAGTAGGTATTTACACAATATTCTCTCGCAGTCCGTCCCATCGAATTTAGTGATCTGCTGTGCAGACAGGTAGCTCAGCTTCAAGGAGGTCAATATCACTTTCTCTCACCTTGGTTCTTCTCCCTTTTAAAGAGAGGCAATAAGCGATTACATAAACGTGGCATTACCTGAAAACGTAGTACGCCTGTCCTTGCGTGTCAGTAAATTACCAGTTACAGAACAATTAAATGACCCTGTGACGAAACATGGAAACATAGGTAGAAAATTAACAAAAGAAAAACCCTGGCATCTTGTATTGCGATGTTTGTAATCTGTAAACCCTATCCGAATACTTTATTAATGTATAACTTACTAATGTAAGTCAATCTGTGTGCATCATTATATATATCGCCCTGCATTAGTCTCGCAAAAACTCGAAAATGACCAAGTCGATTTGAATAATTTGTTTGTTTTGTTCGCCTCAATACTGGGATGGTTTAGAAAAAGAGAGCATTAGAAAAAAAAAAACCAAAGACAGCCGAAAAATCGAATAAATAACTGTCACTTCGGATGTTTACCCTCTATGCGCTCCTAAACCAAATTGACCGGTCACCGTGAAATATGGTACATATGTGTACTTTTCCTGGAGAAGGCGTGCATGCTGTCCACTTTACTTGCAACATAATATTCACATGGTTTTCTCTACACATTTTTCTTTTATGAAACAAAATCACGTTTCTATTTCTATTCGCCCTTCAACATACACTTTCTACAATTTTCTATGATTAAAATAGAAATGCATCAGAATACGTTCAAACGATTTTCTCTAAACATTCTTGTTTTATAAAACACAATCACACTTGTTCCTCTACTCCCTCTCCTACAAAGAATTCATACAACTTTCTATATGATGACATAGAAATGCAACGTTCTTACATTCACACATAAAATACGAGGGTTTGTTTTACAGGTAAATGTAATTTTTGGGTGGGGCCGGGCTAGAATTTATTCAATTCTTTGCCGTATCCTTAAAAGATCCTTTGAGTCTTTGAGTTATACGTACACAGGTACACACACATGTGCGCGCATGATCAGGAAGTTCCAAAATAAAATTCGGAAATTCCGAACTTTTGGGTCGAATATTTTACCTAATATGGATAGTATTGAAAGTAAAAATTAGAAGTACATAAATTCCTAGTTTCGTAACATGTTAAATAATAATTAATAAATAACCCTAAGCTACTCTTTACGTGGGTAAATGTTCGCTGTGATTTTCTCAAAAATTGATCTAACCAGTTTGTCTCAAACAGAACTATCTGGGATATTAACTTCACACATTAAACGAATGCCTTAGTTTTTCTGTAAATATGCTATGAAAAGCCTTCTACTCTGAATTTTGTATAATTTTGACCAACTGGGAAATCCCTACCTCAGTTTCAGAAAAAAGCATCATTCACTGAGAAAAGAAATTTTGTCAACTATGTTCTTTTTCGTTTTCAATATGTTACACGTTGCATGTTACTTTTTCCAAAGTACGCCATCAGACGAATGTGCCCGATACTTTGCAATTCGGCATTTTTTTTCCTTCTTTACAACACGAAAGTACTTTTGAATAACGTTTCTGCGAGTTATGTGCATCTAAGTAGCAGCAGGAGATGTGGGTATGCTGGGCAATGCTCAGAAGTTTCCGCCGCACTTCAACCTAAACATCTTTTGTGCTACCCCTATCTGCCTATCCAGTAAATTTAGCACTCGAAGAATACCCAAGCTTAATAATCCTATACTCTTTTCATCAAGAGATTAGAGGAGATGTAAACAAAGCACCGGTCTGTATCACTCCGCGGCCCCGTGCATTCACAATGACGCAACACAGTTACCTACCGCTACGCGTAGGTATAATATGCATTTTACACTACTAAAAGGATATGTTTACTTGATCCAAATAACATGTAGCACATGGAAATTAACCGCTACTTACGTCATCTCTGTCCACAATAACACTTTCAATTCCTGCTCACAATCTCGAAACCAATCTCCAGAAGCAGCTTGTGGAGGGAAGTTCGTTTTAAATCTGGAAGATCGGGATCAGAGTTAACTGCCGACAGCACTTTGTTTAAGGTGGGGGTTCATTGTTAACAAAGAACTGGTGAACTTTTCGACGGATTGCAGATCTCACAAATTTGTCGCAAACTACATCCACCATATATCTGGCACGTGGTCGCTTTTTGCCGGGATCTTCACCAACTGACGATTTTTCTTCGCGTGTGCTGCAACTGACAAACCGGTAAACTCGGATGTCCATTTCACCACGTCTTCGATAGCAAGTTCGGGATATTTCTCGCAGAACTTGTTAAACACGTTCATTGCTATTGTCTTTTCACCACTTCGCAACGGTTTGCCGCAGTTATGTTTCACAACTCACTTGTTCCGCCATGTTACTTTCATACTCAATAATGCGCACGCAGAATGCATTAGGCTGATGACAGATTCACTTAACTGTGTATTCATACACTTTAACTATGCTTAGTACACTTAGCTCATGCTTTAGTAAACATTAAGTGACATTTCAGACCTTACTAACAGTATTTCTTCAAGGGACTATTTACACGGCGAAAGCGTCAAGAGGGCGCGCTGTGGTCAAAACGCACGTGACTTTGTTTACGTCTCCTCTAATCTCTTGATGAACAGGGTATGCGTCCATTAATGGTGGGAGCGATCCAGGGAACATTTTGTTGCAGGCACCTATGTGCTTCTAAGCACTTGTTGCTTGAATCGAAAACTTTCCCAAGTAGAAAAAAAGAATATAAATTATTAACGTGAATATAAAAGTAACTTTCGTATATGAAAAGTAGTAATATCGGAAATGTGACCAGACTTATAAATTGCTTTGTAGTTATGAACAAACAGTTGCAATGATAAACGAATGTTAAATAGCTTTAATCTTTTCCATCTCCAGTGGTGAGCTGAATGTGCTTCCATAATGTTGGTAATAAAAAGTTAGAAGTGAAATTCTTCACTAAATCTTTCAAATTCAAGAAGAAAAAGATATACAATTCATTCAATATATTAAATTAAAACTCACTACTTTATGTTATTTTAATATAATTAGTATGTAGTGGTATATAAACAGGTTCCAACTAAATATGTTAAACTAAATGTTTGAGTTGAAAACTAGGATATACGTATGCCAATAGCTACTATTATAATGTCTGTAGCAGTAAGTCAGGATATGTACACAGATTAATGTCATACGTAACCGATATCTGTCACAGAGAGACATTTAGCAAACAAAAGAGAGCAAATAGTGGCCATCAATAACTGTATTTGCATGTGCAACAGGTTTGTAATGTTCATTTAGCCCATGTGTTGTGAGAATCTAATCGAAATCTCCTTCAGATGTTAGTCTCTTTTCACGTTTATTAACAAAACTGCAGGAGCTACGTGTCTGAGAAACTTGCGACGAAACAGCTGGGACTGCCTCCGTCTCATAATACATATGGTGCCACCTCATGAATGAGTTTTGCCTGGTGAATAGAAGATCACAAAGACCTCGGCAACCTGGCTGAAAGACATTTTAATCCCCAGCTTGAGCGTACGTTGGTGCATAAAGTAGATATGCTCTTCAATTGAACTTGAATACAGCAAGTTAACTTATGTATCAACAATGCCACAAAGATGTATGTGCAGGTGTGTGTTGTCAGGGCTAATAAATAAGGAATCATGTCCTTCACCCTTAAGAATTTTCAAAATTGTGCTTTTTATTTATTCTTATTCTTTGAAATCTGAAAAATTAAATGGTATATAATACTTAAGTTTCCTTTTTACTTAATAATTTATTTGTATCTTTAAAACTATGCTGCATAAATCAAAATTACACTTTATTTTCATCTCCTTTCAACAAACGAACAACCTCAACATGGACATTGTGATGCAACCTGGTACAAATATTTGCAAGCAAAGGAAGATGAAAAAGAATACAATCATAAAGAACATTTTCATCTTCCGTCTCCCTTCATGGTTGAGAAGAAACAAATATTCAGAGATTTAGCTGACCCAGAATTTCTGTCTTCATGATGGAACACAGGGCTGTCCAATGTTGCCAATCCTTTTTAATATTTATATTGACGCAGCAGTTGCCGAGTGGCAAACGCAGTTGAAAGCAAATGTTAAGTTAGGTCGAACGATTCTAAATAGAATCCTGTTTGCAGATGATCAGATCATTCTGGCAGACACTGAAAACACACTACAAGTAGCTTTGTGCCAACTCCGCAAAATAATGTCAGAGTACAATTTTATTATTTCAGCAGAGAAAAGTGATTACCTACATTGGCAAATACCCAACGCGGTCAAAACTGCTCCTGAGAAACAAAGTGCTAGAACAAGTTAAATATTTTAGCTACCTGGGATGTGATGTTTCATATAAACATTATAGGAATTTAAAATAAATGGTATATAAATTTCAAAACATATGTAATATTATAAAATGAACATTGAAAAACAAAACAAGAAGAGCTACTATATTGAACTGCTCCTAAGAAACTAGTAGCTAGAACAAGTTAATATTTTAGCTACTTGGGATGTGAGGTTTCATATAAATATGATAGGAATTTAAAACAAAAGGTATATAAATTTCAAAACATATGTAGTATTATAAAACGAGCATTGAAAAACAAAACAAGAAGAGATACTATATTGAAGCTTTATAAAACTATGGTAGTGCCCGTTATATCCCCAAAGATCATATCAAGAGTGATACACTGAGAGAGTAACTGAAAAGTATTTAATTTAAACCTCAAAATCAGGGAGTGCAAAATGAAGTGGCAAGAGCATATCTCCCGAATGCCAGAAGAAAGACTAACCAAACAGTACAAATCAGTTGGTAGGAAAGAAGTTGGAAAACCAAGGAGACTCTGGGAAGATCCCTTCTGAGTCGAAACAGGTGTACCTGGCCTATCTTGAGGGATGATTATGCTTATTATTATTTATTATTATTATTATTATTATTATTATTATTATTATTATTATTATTATTATTATTATTATTATTATTATTATTATTATTATTTATTATTATTATTATTATTATTATTATTATTATTATTATTATTATTATTATTATTATTATTATTATTATTATTATTATTATTATTATTATTATTATTATTATTATTATTATTATTATTATTATTATTATTATTATTATTATTATTATTATTATTATTATTATTATTATTATTATTATTATTATTATTATTATTATTATTATTATTATTATTATTATTATTATTATTATTATTATTATTATTATTATTATTATTATTATTATTATTATTATTATTATTATTATTATTATTATTATTATTATGGAGCAAAATCCCAACGAATCGCTGTATAATGCAATCAGAACTCGTCTTTCAAAAGGGAATGTACGATTTATTGGTATTTATTGGTATCAGGGCGCTATATTTGAGTGTTTATGACGAAGCAGCATTATTTGATAGGGGAAACATTGTTAATTGCCAAGCGATGAAGATTCTGGGAATAAAAATTGGTTTTAAATGTCTTTGTGGTGAAAACCTTCGATCAAATTAGAATCAATAGAGGAGAGAAAACGTTAAGATATCAACAGAAAGGGCAGACAATCCACCCACAGAGCACAGAGAAGCGTGGAGGACCTGTACAAGCAAGAAAGGGAGCCAGATGTTCCAAGTTATATGCATGAATGCACTAAGGTATGGTTTCAAGTCTTTTTCTCAGCTCCCACAGTAAGTAGAACGAAACTTTTACCACATATGCCTTACATATATTTGGCCATTTTAGCATAGGTGTTTGTTAATAATGCTATTTTTTACAAAAATAAAAGTTTATGAGTAAAGAATTTCATATTTTTACGTAGGACAATCTTTAAAAGTTGGTAAATAAATATACGGGAAATCTTTTTGAAAATGCCCATGTTAACAATTTACAAATGCTTCTGAGAACATATAAAATTTCAGCTTGCCCCACTTAATAGTTATTGAGGAAAAGAAAAACGTTTATGGATATTTTTAACATTGTCTAGGTGAACCCTAGTTTGCTAATTACTATCAAATTTAAGCTTTAGAGAATAGCTGGAAATCAAAAGTTGAATACCTCACCAACTCAAAATGTGACAGAAAGTGTACTGCTTCAACTACTGCTGGACATTCATTTGACGTCCTTAAACAAGCCTTTCGCCTTCATCCAGAGCGTAGAGTATTTGTGTGTTGTGGAAGAAGAAGAAGAAGAAGAAGAAAAAGAAGAAGAAAAAGAAGAAGAAAAAGAAGAAGAAGGAGGAGGAGGAAGTTGCTTTCCAATAGGCGAAGTTAGGAGCTACTTACTTTACTTTTGAGGGCTTCTCCACTTGTTAGTAATTACCTGTATTACCAATTTCCATCTTTGTCGTTCAATCCAATCCCCATATTGTAGGTTTCTCTCTTTTTCATCATCTGGTTAACACTGAATTTCTATGTAGGCCTAGGTCATCCCCTCTTTATCCTTCCATGCGTCGATCATTTCAGGAATGTCCTGGGTCATCTCTCCTTGTCCATTCGACTGACATATACTACGTTCAATCCCAACACCTCCATTTTCATCGTCTGTCTTATCTCCACATTCCTCTTGAATTACATCCTTCCCTCTCCACTGCTTGTATCTTATTTGTTTGTCTTTACATTAAAGCTCCATCCTTCAGATCCATTGGTTAACATACCCTCTACAACTGTTCTGAGAATTCTCCTCTTTGTTTGTCTACTAATATCCCTCTTGTTTGTATAACTCGACGATCTGCACCTACATAACTCCCTGATTCATGAATTATGGATCCGTGGACCAATAAGGAGCCCAGTTCCTGGGGGCTCTAAAATGCTGGGATACCCTCTCTCCAGGGGACAAAAATATGGAGGGTCCATGCCCAGGGTAACAAGGGTGAAGACCTCTAAGGTGGACGGCTAGCGCAGGAGGCAATCCTTCGTGCGAGGATAGTACACATGGTAGCTGGACTTACCATGAGAAAGCAGGCCTGTCAGGTCAAACGCTACGAAGTGCTGGTAACTCTTACGGAGGACACAATTTACTCAACAGCTCCACCACAGGAAACAGCCAGATGGATTTAATGGACGACAACATAAGCAAGAAAATGGTAAACGACCACGAATTACAGATAGGTTGAACATTGCAACCGGGAATACTAAGGGACTTTGCGCCAAAAAACTGGAACTAGAAGAAATCTTAAAGCTAAAACTGGGTAATTGTGTGTGTATAAAATCTCTGTGTGTGCGCGCGCGCGCGCGCGCGTGTGTGTGTGTGTAGCTGTTATAACTAACATTGAAAAACGTTGAAAGGAACAAAATATTTCAATAATTTTGTGATGGTATATAGTGGTGTGCTCGAGAACAAAAGAGTTCAGAGTGGAGTTGCTATATTGGTAGACTCCAAATGGAAATATAATATTGAATTTTATACTTATGTGGATGAAAGGATATTAACTATATGACTAAGAATTGGTAGAGACCATTTAACTATAGTATGTGTTTATGCATCAGCAAATACAAAAAAGGAGATACAGAAGTTCTCTATGATACATTGCAAAAAGTACTCAAAAAGTTAATAAGAAAGATCCTCTAATAATTAATAAGTGATGATTTCAATGCAAGAGTGGGTAACTCAGGCATCCTAGATATTGTTGGCATTTTTGCAGAAGATGTCATTAATAGACAATTTGCTACTAATAACCATTTCAAAATTACAAATACTTTATTTACAAAACGTGATATGCACATGGAGTGAATGGGGTTTAAGATGAATTACGTTTTAAATATGATAAATTGAGCCCACAATTTATAGGATACACATATAGGATATAGAGGTTGTGATATTAATGATGATCATTATTTAGTAATGACAAGATTGATGCGCAAAATAGAACAGCAAAGTTATAGAAAGACCATCCCAAGAACAGAAGTATATACAAAATCTGTATCACCAAAGGCTGAATGAATATATCATTAATACGCCAACTGAGATTATATTAGATGTAGAATGGTAGATTATTAGAAAACGTAGGCAGCAAATGAAGTTTTGAGTAAAAGAGAAAGCTAAGGAATAGAAAAGCATGGAGAGTATGGAACAAAAATACGTATAGAAGGAGCAATACAAGAAAAACATGAGGCTTATCTGCAGTGGCTTGAACAAAAAACCAACATAGCAAAAGAGAAACTACACACAATAGTTCATCCTGGAGCTACTTTTCATCTCACGTCTTCGCTAAGAGGCAGCACGAAGCTCGCTCACGCCACTCCCATTCACTATAACTGGATTTACCCTGGTGCGTTCTGCAACACCTTTAACGCACAAAGGGATCCTGTAAGTAAAGTTAGGCCTTTTCGGTTGTTTCTACTGTTAGTGTCTATATCACAGACTACGCAGGCTAGCTCAACTGCCTCTAACCGCACGTCTCGCTGAGAGCTAGAGCCCGCCACTGGTCTCTCTATCGCCGTGGAGTTCTGCAAATGTTTAAACGCACGAAGGGTTATCTACTTAGGGCGGGGCCGACTCCAGTGGACCACCCGGTATATATTTGCTTAGAATAGAAATTAGTGCGTGATATTTTGTAAAGAAAAGTTAGTAGAGAAACGGTATGAATGTTACGTTATACCAAGTGAGTACCCTGGAAGGTAGACCACCCATCAAACGAAATGTGCGCTTTAGTCCAAGTCCTACAATTGAATTCGCAATGTGCATTCAGCCAAGTCTCAAAATAGCTGAAGAGAATTATTATGACTTGTGCCCTGTGCACTAGCCTCAGGAACACGGGTTCGCGTCTCGACATTGTACAACTTTTTTATGCTCATCAAAACTTGGAGATCTTATTCACAGTAATCTAATTATAAAATTCCTGAGGGTTTAGGACAGTATAGCTTAAATCGTTTTTGGTTTTCTGCATTTTGTAGTAGAACAGGTATAATGACTTCAGCACCATTGCACTGGCATGATGCAGTGTGTTATTATAAATGTCAACTTCATTCTCCACGCGGAAACTGTTGCATGATATTTTATGTCATTCCTTCACCATGTGTTCGATAGACGAGTACATTCATATGCTTATGATCCATGAACAAGCAAGAGCTAATAGACAACAGTAACATAAAATGGAAATAAACAATCACAAATTTAAATAATAACAGCGTTTAACATAATAATTGTTCAGCCAATGTTATTTGTGAATATTACATGGTTAAAAAAATGGCACATATAGGGTAGTCGAACCACCTCTACACCAGATGGATTATTTACCAGTTGGCCGCTCGTTCCAACTGAGCTACCTAGTGACTTGAGTTTAACATTCACTGGTCGCAATGTACACTTGCAGAGGTGCAAACGTCAGCTGTCTAATTACGAGTACATTAAAAGGCAGTGCTCTAACATCTATATTAGTACCTAATTTCATCGAGTGTGTAACCAAAGACATACCGCTGTTTAAGAATATACTGTTAGGTATTTTCATGATATAGAATTAATTAAAATTTCAGGTCAAGGTCCAGTAATACATAAATTGAATAATGGATTACAATACATTTTATTTATTATGGATTATTATTAAAATAATATTAACATTAACGTTTTAATGGTTTAAAATAAAACACTGGTCTTGTAAACCAAAAATATATTGGGTAGAACCTAGCATAGGAACCGATGTTTTCATGCTAGAGCATAAAATGTGGATTGCATAAAACTGGAAAATAAGGGGCAGCTGACTCACCTGATATAGTAAAATGGATATAAAATTGTACGAATTGTATGTTGAAGGGCGAGTAGGGAAGGTTATGTGAATGTATTACGCAAAAGAAAAGCAAGCAAAGAAACATAGTAAATGGAATTATTAAAATAAACTAAGGTGAAGTAAAAGATTTAAGAAAAAACTAAATGCACGTTTAGGTTGAGACGGATGCTGGTTACCAGAATCCAACACTGCTATTTACCAGCAATAGGAATGAATTGGACTGGATTATAAGCACAGGGGATACACTGTGGGCATTCAGGACAACTGTATATCAGACCTTTATGATGAAGGGATGAGATGAGAGAGCCCTATGGGTGCGTTGGAATCCGGGCGAAGAGCGCAAGCCAGATGAGGGTGATGGAGATTCATCTCGACACCATGGTTCTTCTATCTTTCTTTTTTGTAGTGTTTAACGCCTGCTTTTACTACACGCAGCACCGAAGATGGTGCCAAATCTTTCTCAAGCTTCTTCAATCAAGCCCGCCACGGGCTCTCCTCGAATCATCTGCAAAAACACCCTTTCGGGTCTGCCACTCTGATTGTGTAAATGGTGTGGGGAAGTTTTACCGTGAGCATATTTGATACGAGCCGTGCCTGGTATGTGGGGTGAAGTGGGTTTGTCCCGTCCGTCTCTTGTGCGCTGCGAGTCTGGCATAACAATACTTAAGACATACATTTCATTTGTCATGAAAATGTTTAAATTGCACGATAATGCAATAGAGCCATGTTTAAAAAAACTGATGTGTTGCACTCATATAACTTTCTCTACTCCTGTACTAACCATTCTAAGTCTCATTCCCTTATCTTGGAATTGAAGTAAATATTTACAGAAGTTATTTTCTTGCTTATTTCCTTGTAGCTACAAGGGAAATATGGGAATACAGTAGGCTCTGAGCGATAATCAAATCTTTTAAAGCTTTGAGACTCTGTTCCCTTTGCGCGGCAAAGACATAACACATTAATTACGACTCTGAATATGACAAAAGCTTATTCCAAAACTTACACAAATAAGAAGGAATATCTCCGAAATGGTGCACTCTACAAAAAGAATATTGGAAAAGTGTGTGTTTTGGTAAGGTCTACATTTTTTGTATAGTAAGATTTGGTCTATCTCACCATTTATGCAAAAGTCATCCAGAGCAACAGGACCTGATAGCTGTAGCCAAAAAGTTCAAAATATACATTTCATTTGGCATAAAATATATTAAACATGTGGCACTTTAATCACAACCATGATCAAAATTTTCTAAAACTTTCCATGTAAAGAGTAGTTTAGGGGGAGGAATTTTCTTCAAAATCTTCGTGTCGCACGTTTAAAGGATATTAAGCTTTAGTTTTTGACCGACTTTTCGTTTTTGAGTTATACTGTCCTCAGGCTGACAGATTGACAGACACACTGACACACATGCGGGCGCGCGCAGACAGACACAGCGCGCGCGGACCTTTATCTAATTTTTTTTTCCCCAGGAGGCCACAAAACATATATTTCCGGTGAAACCTCGACATCGAATGTTTTAGTGGAATACAATACTTCCTTTACTACACGTAGTAGACAAAGTAAAAATGGTTCTATTTAAGATTCTTCCTCAGAGAGCTTCACTCAGGAACCAATTAGAGCGTTCACTACGGTCACGTGCTTAGAGCTTGAAGTGGGTTTCTTATTTCGGCAGTAGTATAAGATTGCTGTTTATTCAACCTTCAGAGACAGAGATATACCCGTAAACAGAGGTGTACCTTTTTCCAAAAATGCTTTTATTTTAATTCAGCGAGACCATATTTCCTGTGAAACCTTGGTATCAAATTTTTGGATGGAATACTTACTGTATGGTAATAGAGGAAGTGAAGAAAGTGGTACAAGGAAGTAGCAGTGCGCTAAATACGTGCAACATTCACAGCTAAATAAAGTGCTCAGAGATGAATTACCGCAACAAATAAACGGCTTTAATTACATTGAAAAACGCGTCTAGCAATTGGCTGCCCAATTAATTGCATCCATAAACTAAACTTAATTGCATTAAAATTCCATTAGGCTGCCCCGCATTTTAGTCATTAGAGAAAGCTTTCAGCAGCTAATTAGGCGTTCTTACTTTTATTTCAAATAATTCAGTTCGCTGTGAATGAAATTAAATTCCACCATGGTAAAGGACAGACTACGTTTGTATACATCACTGCAATTCGTTCTCTCTATCCACATACACTACCGTATTGCGGTTTGTGTGCTGTGCTGGGAGAAAATGCTTGTTGTTTTAAGCCACTGCCACTGCCAGAGGCACCTACTGTTTTGGAGAAGGCAAGAGTAAGTTTGTCTTTCAAAAACTGGAGTGAGTTTGTCATTTTTAATAGAGACAAATTATGGAAAAAGGAGGAAAATTGATACTCCATACATCTAATTAAAGTAGTGAGACCATTGTACATTAAAAATAATTATAGATACAAGTGAAGAGAAAACACAAGCCATGACACTAAAGAAGTCAAAGTTGTGCATTATATATATAATTATATAGATTATATTTTCCTAAAATATAAGCAGATTTGTAACAAAGGAATTAGAATAAATGACCAAACGGAGGCAAAGGCTTTATTATATGCAGACGAGATAATTCAGAAAAGTGAAGACTTACTACGAGTACTTACTATATATGAATTAAGCTTAATATGTGAGAACTGTAATTTTAAAGTTTCCAAAACAACAAGCTTGTTTGGGGTAAGCAACAAATAAGATCTAATAATATTTTAGATGATCAATCTTTAGAACAAGCCTCAAGTTTCAGGTGATGTGAAATAGGCTCACAGAAAGAAAGAGATATAAATCTAAAGCTATCAAGAGTTCAAACGACAAGTGGAACATTATACAACGTTCTTAAGAGATGCAATCAAGACTGAAAAATTAAAAGCCATAGCCGGGATTTCAACCACGGATGTTCCGCCTACCAAACAGCTGCTTTAATCACTAAGCTACCATGACCAACTTGCCAGCATGACATCAAATTCCCCAGCCGATTAGCACTCGCACTTTCGCGGAGACCACAAGGGAATCTCACGTCACAGATAAACACCCTAACGGTGACTTACAAAATGTAAGTTGCGATATAAGAAATTAAACAAAGGGTACAAAAATTGAATGTTATAAAACAATGGCAAAGCCAATACCTTTATATGGAAGTAAACCATGGGTTGCAGCCAAGCAGAAGAAAAACAAAACACTATAGAAATAATAGGTCGTTACATGTGGAGGGGATGGACTATAATAATCTTCCTAAAATAGGTCCAAATTATAAAGCAGCAGGGAGAAGAGACGTGGGGAGACCGCACAAGTGACTGAGACTGAAAAGGCGAGTAGAAGCCACGCCGTAGCCGAGTGGCTAGAGCAGGCCTGTCAAACGTCACTCCGAGGGTGTGAAGAGAGGAGTCCACCCCTCCTTAACTGCAGTAGCACGCGCTAGTAGAACCGGTTTTCGCTTTGTTTTTCAAGCTTTCCGATTTGAAGGGAGGGAAAATAGGGGAATAGTTTTCACACCTGGTGAGTGCTGTTTGACACGCCTGGGCTAGAGCACTCAATTCTCAGCAAAGCTTGCCGGGTGCGATCCCAGGCAAATACGTTTTGGCACTTGGGAGTTGTGACGACGTCGTTTTGTAACACAAGGAATTTGACGGGCTATCACTGTACTGGATGTTTTCACGTCAAAAGGAACTATTTTTAGTAAAGGTTCTGTATGCGTGTGTATGTGTGTGCGCGCTCGTATTTGTTTGTCTCTTTATCTGTGAACAGCATAACAGAAACAAAAACTCGGTACTATGAATGCCAAACTGGAAATTTAAGTTTAAAGTTTTCTAAGGATGCGACACGGATATTTCCAAAATATATCCGCAATACCAAACTTCCTGTTATAAGGAAACTTTTTATTTTCTCAGATTGACTCTAACGATTTTGATTAAATTACTATCCTAGATAGCCCACATAAGCCATTTTGTTGAAGTTGGTTTATCCCGGATATCTAATGCAAAAAGGTTTATCCAAGCAAAACTGTGAAGCAGACTCCACGCCGCAGAACGAATAAGTAAATTGAAGTCATGACCAATTATCCATTAATGAATATATTTAGAGCTGCTAGTAGCTACATACACACACGCACGCGCGCACGCATACGCGCACACACACGCGCGCGCACACGCATGCACACGGACACACATACACACACACACGCAATGGATTGACTTTCTACAAGAGCAAGTTACTTCTTGACTACCCAATCCACTCCTTCACTTTCAATAAAAGCCTGGAAAAGGCAGGTGATGTGAGTTAATGGAGCTGGACTGATGAGTCACTACTGAGTGCGGGACTTCTTCCCCACTCGTATTGATCACAGGATAAAACCAATATATGTAGGAAAATCAAGAAACTGCTTGTCTGGTCAGTTATACGTAAGGAGTTGCGAAGAACTGTAGCAGATGATAGGGTAAATTGTATCAGTCTATGTATGTTATCTATCTCTTCCATAAAATGTATGGGATAATTTATATATGCCAAAATGCCAAGCGATTTCTCTGTAGTAACATATAAGGCTCGCATTCGGGTATTTTACGTTCAATTCCCGTTTTCGACCTACTTAGATCTTGCGTTTTCCAGTTTTTCAAGGTCTGTAAGTGGTCTCTCTCCTACCAGGATATCCTCTCTCTCTCTCTCTCTCTCTCTCTCTTTCTCTCTGTCATTCCCTTTCATTCCCCTTCTAAAGTCTGAAATGTGTTTTCAGGTTGAGCAGTGCCGGAGATCCAAGAAGAGTTGCACGGACACAATAGGGCTGCCCAGTTTGTATGGGTCGTCCATCGTATTCTCTGGGCAGCGGCGGTAGGTGGAGTCCTTGAGCTAAAATTGTTAAGAGACTTCTACACGTGTCTACCTGCCTGTGCACCTACTGCCTGTAGACTCCTATGATTTATTTGCTTCGTCCTTTCCACCTGAGGGGTGGCAGCTGAAATAGATCTGCTTGGTCGGGGTGCTCGAGGTGTCCTCCTTTGTGATATATCCTATTCTATATACTAGATTGACTCTCTGTGTGATGTATGCATAATTACCACATAAGATACTCCTTATGAATAACTGAAGGTGACCGAACAATTATGGGAACACTAGTTGCTGGTGCCAATTAATTCAAAAGACGACTGGCTCAGTTCACTGATCATACCGAATGAATTAAGAGAAGAATCTGGTGTGTTACACTGACTACTCTCCCTGCTTTGCACTAACTATTTATACGAACTCACAAATAACAATGAATATCTCCGAAATGGTTCACTCCACACAAAAAAGCATTGTGTGTAACAAATTCTACATTTTTGGTATCGTACAGTTTGGTCTCTCACAGTTTACCAGTTAAATAAACGTCATCAAGGGCAAACAGGACTACATGGGTATAGCCAGAAAATTCAAAATATACCCATAATTTTAGAAAAATGTTCCATGCAAAGGGTAGTTTAGGGTAAAGGAATTTTGTTCAAAATCTTCGTGTCACATCCTGGAAGAGTATTAAACTTAAATACAGACTTTGGTTTGTGGCCGACTTTTCGTTTTTGAGTTATGCGGTTCACACACACACACACACACACACACACACACACACACACACACACACACAAACACACACACACACACAAACACACACACACACACACACACACACAGACTCTTTTCTAAAAATGTTTTCTTTTTGGGGGATTCAGGGAACTCAAAACATATTTCCGGTGAAATCTCCATATCGAATTTTTGGGTCGAACGCAATACTTCGCCCACTTACTATATGTAGTAGAAAAAGTAATTAAACGAGATAAACAAACTTTTATTTTAGGTATGCTTAGAGAACAGCGCAGCGTACTATTATTATTATTATTATTATTATTATTATTATTATTATTATTATTATTATTATTATTATTATTATTATTATTATTATTATTATTATTATTATTATTATTATTATTATTATTATTATTATTATTATTATTATTATTATAATTATTATCATTATCATTAGCATTTTTATTGTTATTATTGTTGTTGTTCTTTTACAGAAAGAAATCATGAAGCGGAACAAATTTATAACAAATGTGTTGTACTAATAAAACTAAGAATTCTCCAACTTAGGTGACTGTACCATGAGCATACTCAGGAAGACATCGCCTAAGAACGTGCTGTAACATCACCCCGCATTTGTTTCTGTGATACAAACTAGGGGCAACTATTTTGTATTAACGGATTAAGAGAAAATGATACATTTTAATTACATATGCTAAAAACATGGAAAGTACATTTGAATTTGTTTAAATGGCAGTTACATTGTAAGTTGTTGTTGTTGTAGTGTTTAACGCCCGCTTTTACTACTACGGCACCGCAGGCGGTGACACTGATGATACATGGAATGAAGATGGAGCACCGGTGGAATGAGATGGCGGGGGAAACCGGAGCACCCGGAGAAAACCCGCCCTGACGCCGCTTCGTCCACCACGAATACCACATGCGGGTCCCTGGGATCGAACCCGGGCCGCCTAGGTGGTAGGCGAGCGCGCTAACCGCTCGGCCACGGCGCCGCTACATTGTAAGAGTTCTAAATTTCTGGAAGAGTACCTCACAGATGAAGAGAATCAAGTGGTAGCTTCATGAGATTGTCATGTTTTAGCTTGCATCTTGTAAGGGAGTTCCGGAACATTCCTACACAAAGACCAACAGTAACCGCAAGCATTGCTTCGTTCCAATGGGCCTGATATCTTTGTTCCATAATAGAAGCGTCCTAATGGATTCGTTCTCAATGTTCATCACTGACAACTCCACAACTAGGAGGGAAAAACTCTAGGTGGAAGTGGAGAAAGTGGATTTTAAGGGACATGTTGCATCCAAGGTTAGTATTCTCGTAGGAGTACTGTGGCCAAATGATTGTAGTTATCTCTGTTGTTGCCTAAAAATCCACGAAGGCATCTCAAGCTTCCTTTTCTTTCCCCTCCAAAATGTGGACAAATGCAGAATCCTTCAATTTGTGGCCTGACAAAAATACGTTCCTTAACTTTTGCATCACTTAATTTCGGAAATGTCTCTCTTATGTCCTTAAAGGCCCGTCCTTCTTGGTTCATACCTTTGACAAAATTAAATTTTTCACCAAACCCAGCTAGATATGCAGAGCTGGAAGAAGAACATCTTTTGTGTCCACGAGAAGCTCAGCAACGACATTTTTCTCGCTAGGGTTATTTCTTGCAGGCCAGTCTCCTTTAATATAATGCAATTTCCTATCCCTACTGTCCCACATATGTACGTAAGAATCACCAATGTTTTGCGCATTCCTAAGAGTATGGCAATGACTTTAGATCACCACAGATTTTCCATTTGTGTTCATGATATTTGATTGAGTCCTAGAGGGCATATTTGCATACGTCTCCTTCATGTGAACTGCATGACCAACAGCAACGGAAGAAAAACGATTGCCGTTCTGAAGCAACACAGCTTTCAAACTAAGCTTGGAGCAGTCTATGAATAGCCCCCATTCAGTTGAGTCATGGTTCAAATTCAAAGATTTCATCAAGCCATTAATGTCGCAGCAAACAACAACTTTTCAAAAAAGGGAAGCAGTTCCCTGTGACGTTTTCTGTACTATGACACTCTGACATCACTTTCGAGAAGATTCCGTTGCTGTAGTCGAGATCCAAGAATTTCTGCCTTCTCCCTCTCTAATGAGATCACTCAATTCCAGACTCAATCTGTGCGGTGTATCATCTTTTCCCTCAAAATCAGAATCACGGGATATGGAAGGCTTGTTTGGTTCTTCCTCTTCTTGTTCCACACTGTATTCATTTTCTACTTCAAACACACACCTTTCGGGTGAAGTAGGAACTGATAAACTGAATGAGGAATGCTTCGAATAGCAGATCAAAGATTCGGGTACTGAACTGTTATTCGGTTTTTTTTATAGATAACCCTGCCTTTAAGGTGGAGTCAAGCAGAAATAGCAGTCATCTGTATGATTTATGTGCTTCCGCCAAACCATAGGCACAGCAAAAGTCACTCTGTTAGTGTAACTGAACATGTGTTGCAACATATATGTGGAGCCCAAGACTTATCCTGCTCCCCTACTTTCATACCAAAATAATGGATATAGGCAGATTGCATTTTTATGAGAAAAATGTTATTTTACCACAAACGTAATTATTCACCATATTTACGCATTTTCGTGGAATTTTTAAGAATTTTACACTATAAAAGCCAGAAATGGTGCATTAATTACCGCAGAAACTGTATGAAACTCACAGTCACAGCAACACTATGTTTATAACTTAGCTCTTCAGCTTCACACAGCTGAAAAGCGTTTCTATTTTGTTATTTGACAGCTGTGCCAACTCCAAAATAAAATTGATGTTGCGGTGAAGAATTGCATGCCCACAATAAAGAGCAGTGATTTCACAATGAATTTCCATGTAACTGAGCTGTTTAGCCCACAGAAATCTGATTATTGCACGCACCTCCAATTTGGAGTGAATATCTAGTTAGCATGCCATTGAGCCAGGCCTGCTCTGTCCACACAACACGACGGGATACCACACCACCCTGCCTATCGGATGTGTCAGCAGTTACTGTAGCTTGCTACACATTGGCCACCGTCGTGACGCTTAGCGTGCTCTTGTGGCGAGCAAGTCCAACTTACTTTTTGATTCACCCTCGTATATAAGAATTAACTTTCTTTGGGCCCGAAACATTTTCATTGCTGGCCAGTGAGTGTGCAAATTGCACAGAATGATGGTGATTACAACGGATGACTTTCCACAGATGTAATGTGAGACTAGAGAAAACTTAGAGGAGAAAGAAAACATTCAGATGCACATTAAGGAACTACCATGGTGGTTATTGCAGGTTATTAACCTTGTATAACCTCCGCATTGCACAATTTCTTCCCTTTTTCCTGGGGCAAATTCTAGTCTTGTGATACATACATTTTGTTAACGACGAGCACAAATTGACTCAAGTACACACTTAAAGTCCCTGAAATTGCCGTGATAACTCATTAATGCCTCTAGAAGTCAGAGCCGAGGCTAGACTCCACCCTCACATTACAAGAAAACCGTCGGTCGGTCGGTCGGTCGCTAACCTCCTTCTCCAGCTTGACAGAGCGCAGAGAAAACGGATAATTTGTCAGGCCGGGAACTTATTAAACTGTCATGCTTAACTGAGCACCATCTTTTCACTAACAAGTTACTTCTACGCTAGAAAATGACGATGATGGTATGTTATGTGGGGGGAAAAGAAATTGAAACAGTTAACTTTTAGCTTCCGGTAGCAGATGTTTGACCTTTAAGTCGAGTTCCGATTATCAATACCTTATTAATGTCAATATATGTGGCTGGATATCAGGGATGCGCAAATTGTTAAGCACAGGGGCAAAGCACTATGCACTCAATTTAATTTTGACAGTGACTTTAAATGAATCGACCATGATGCGAAATATTCACATGCCCTTCTCTGGCCACCTCTTCTACAGTGCGTTCGTAGGTCGACCGAACCTCTCCGCGGCGGCACCAGGCCCAGCGAGAGTCGGCGCACCTCCGCCAGAGTTAGACGTAAACGACCGGCAAGTTATGAGTACGGAACACAAACTGCTGTATTAACTTATATGAGGTTTACCTGCATCACAACAGATGTTGAAATTGATGACCTTCAACACGATCACATTTCCTATATCTTCGAAAACCATTCTGGTTTTCCGAAAATCCCCATATTATTCATGAAGCTCTTCACTATGATGTAAAAGTTGGTAGTTGGTGAGAAGCGAGCGGGCGTAGAATTATCGGTCAAATATTTTACGACACAACAGTTTATGTAAATTCTATTTTAAATATTTTTTTCTGCGGCTAACGAGAAATGAAAGGTTGTGTGGCTAGTTTCAGCAGGATTCAGCTATGGTGCACACTGCTGTGAATTCTACTCATGAATTGGGAAGTGTGTATGGTGACAGAATAATTAGTCGAGGATTGTGGCCACCTTGCTCCCCTGATCTATCTCCATGCGAGTTTTATTTACGGCACGAGAGAAACACAGTCAAACAGACAACGCGACCTTCTGCGAGCAAACCAGAACTGCTTTCGGATATATGGGGAATTCTGAAGACCATCAGTTTCAACACATGTTATGATGCAGATAAGCGTAAAGTAAGTTTGTGTCATGACCCATGACTTGCCGGTCGTTCAGGTGCAACTCTGGTGGAAGGCGCGCCGGTCCTAACATGGGCCGATCTACAAATGCACTCTACAAGCTACTTTTACAAAAGCTTAATACTGCTAATTACTTCTTAATTGCGATAAACGTTTTTTTAAGCATTCTCCAACGTAGTGTCATATCGGACGAGGTGAATGCCCAAGGTCCATAAGCTTTAAGTTACTCGACATTCGTCTTCTCAGGATAAGGGAGAACCTCGGTGAAGAAGAAAATCTCGGTGAAGAATAAAATTAAAAAAAAAAAAAAAAAAAAAAAAAAAAAAAGGCGGGCGCGAGAAATGTTATCAGAAATAGTTGTACTACCCGTTTAGTTGCAGGTACCAGAGAAAATAAGCCTTAAAATGCGGGTAGCTATATGCTGGCTTTCAAATTCCTTCCTTTACATGATCTCAAGAAAAGAAAAATGTGAATAGCCGGTTAACAAAGTTTTTAACATTCAAAGCAATAGTAACAAATAATATTTTTGAAAAAATAAATGCCACAAAACATGTCAGTATGCATAGGTTGTGTATTTTAACGAGATCTACATTTTTCTACACCAAGCTTTTGTCTGCCCCTTTACTACAAATGAAACACACCGGGACCGAAATTCCAGTCAAACATGATGAAATTTTCATTTTTTTTTTTTTTTTTCGTTACTTATTATATCTTTACTCATTAAATGTTAAGAACATTTTTTAATTTTCGCCATTTTAAAGGTGTTTTTAGGACATTTAACTGCCTGCCACGCCCCATTTGGAAATTATTTACTTTTTCTCTCATAAATGCCCTATTAATTAAAAATTAGCGTATAAATCACGTTTGAAAACGTGCTCTCTACATCCATATTTGCTTGGTGCTGCTATCTAGGAAAAGATATGGCAAAAAAACTAGGCATTCACTATAATATCTATTAACATTCGTGTCGGCGTGTACAAAATCTATAATGTGTATTTTTCAGTACGATAGGCACTATTAAGATTTTTGTTGCCAGATATATGGTTCCATGAGCACAAAACTCAAAATATAGCAAATAAAATATAACACTGATGATAATATTTCGACTTACTGACTAGCTCTACTGATGTACGAGGGGCGTTCGTTGATGATTTACAATAATAGTTTTTATACCTCATTCATTACTAAAAATGATCCAATGTGCCTGCACCTTCTACCATACGCAAACTGCAGCCAGTGCAGAATAGGGTGTTAAGATTCCCGTCTTACATCCTTCACAACCACTCCGGACCTCCCTACATCATGGACTTGGTAAGGGAGCGACCCCGAGCCATGCACTCCAAACTTAACTCCCAGACCAATCAGCTGGTACGGGCATTAGGTCAATACGACCACAGAGCACCTCGAAGAAGGAAAAGTTACCGCCTACCCAAGGACGCCCTTGGATAATGGTAATGCCGCTCCCATCTTCTAACACATACTTACCCCAACACACATTCCTGCCCCCTTCCTGCATCCAAAATTAGGTATACAGGAAGAAACCATTGCCCAAGACACAAAAGCTTGAAAATACAAGGACACCTTTAATACCGTACAGATAAAGTCGCATTAGCGGCTAGGTGCTGTGCAAATAAACATACCGTACAGGAGAACTTGTACGACCTGTTCTCGAATGCTGGAATGCTGGAATGTCTCAATATACTCCCCACCAACGACAATACACTGCTCCTACCTTCCTCGAAACTTCATTATTGTGTCACAGTACCATTGGTCGTACCACGCACCACTCGTGGACAGCTGCTTGCAATTCCTTATTTTTGCCGACAGTTTACTTTGCAGCGCGTCCTTCGTGTTATGGAACAATGGTATTTTATCGGGTGTACGGTTGTGATTCGTCACCAGTTTCTCCAAAGAATCTGGATCTTCACTCTCCATTTCCAACAGTCGACAACAGACCAACTCAACTCTCATTCTCGGCCTGTGGCAAGTCCTGTGGAATGTAATGTAATTTTTGACTCCTTACTTCCACAAAAACCATGCAGTTATGTTTGTGCATGATAGTTACCTTTCATGTTGTCCATGGCTTTCTCCACTTAAGAACCAACAAGCATCGTTCTTTCCAGTGGCGGCTCGTGACTTTTCGCAGTGGGTGTGCAGTAGGGTTCGAATTATCAGGGGGGGGGGGGGGATTTCCCTTCCCGTTAAATAATTCCCTAGCTCACACACATGGAGAGAGCGTTCGCACCTTGTCCATCTGGATTTTAAAATGCCAGGAATCTTTCCACTGGCTTGCCATTTGGTAACAGGTAACGAAACACAATCACCATTTGAATCGGCCATTACAGCAATGTACTCTGCTTTAGAAATTTCTCCCTTAATTTCTTCTTGGTATACCTACGTCAAGCATACACTGCAATAAATTATTTTGCATTTCTTCCGACGTTCCCCGAAAAACGCAGGCTTGCTTAAGATGTTCTTTCACCGCGGAATCTAATTCTGCTGTGAAGTTTATCAGTCCTTGAAACACGCCGGGATTCAATGAATTTTTACTTTCGTCGAGTCCCCTGAGACCCAACTCGCATGCTCTGCTGAATTTTATGCAGTTAATTATCTGCGACAGACATATCTGTTCTTAGTAATTTCCTCATTGTGTTTTTCCACGTGACGCCTAGAAGCACTATCTAACTGCTGAGATATATTTTCCTAGAACATTTAGTTCTGATTCCAATTCATATGGACGATCATCACGTCCACCAAGCGACCGATATCACCACAACCATTATTTGTCCAGGTACCACTTCTGTCGCTCGCAAATAATAAACATTTAAAACAAGAACCGTTGGTTACTTCACAAGCACATACCCATGAAAAAGTTGAATACACACTTTCATTAAATTTTCTTGTAAGGGTTTTCCCTTTACAATTAGTCACCTGAACTAAATAGATTGATGGCAGCGGCCTGCCTACGCTTTAAATCTTTAGCTTCTTTAGCAAGGATAAAATGAAGAAGTTTATCTCCTTTAGTTTCGCACCGTCATTAATTTCCACAATTGCACACATATGCATACAGTTCGCTACCAGAAACACAAACCTAACAAATAAAAAATATAAACACAGTGACAAAGTAATTATCCCAAACTGAAGCACTGACCTTAGTAAATTGTAAAGATCAATTGTTTGCATTTATAATGGTTTAATAAAAATATATGCAATGTGTTTGCAACATTAACATAACTGTCAAGCTAATACAGAAAATGGCTACATTATATTTAGAAACGTAAATTTGGCTATACCAGTGGCAGGCTGATCCCAACTTCTGCGAAACTTCTACTTTCTTTCCTATTTGGGCGGGAACACTTTCAGAAAGCATAGATACCAGGTTCAAGAAGACTGTGGCAAGATGGAAATTTGTGTGTTTTATTTGTAAACAGATCTGCTACAAGTTATGGTTATGGCCAACATTAAACAATTTTTCCCACGTACATCATGTTCTCATTTTTCTTTTTCAGTTTGTCGAAACTTACATTTCCATTATGTAAGGTGCATGTTTCTCCAAAAGTATTTAAGTGTCCTCAGGGGTCCAGTTCATGGTGATTTAATTACGAAAGTATGGCACAGGGGAAGAACTTACAGAGTAATGGGAAGATGACAGTCAAGCTATGAGATGGTTTATGTCATTATACGACTGCAAGAAAAATGAAATGTGACACACAGATTATTTGACAGTACTCTATCTCCAACTGAGAAGAAGAAAGCGGCACATATGAAGGGGAAACTTTCGTAATTGAAGGAGGCAGTAAAGCAGTTGAAGGAATTTTGCATCAAAACACTTTTAAACACTAGGGTAAACTATTTTATTCTGTAGAGTATATGCTTCCATAAAAGTCATTTTTCTCAAATGTATATTTTTCAGTGCATTTGCTGTAGCTTGCGCATTAGTTTTGCTCCAATGTTGGTGAAACTGGCATAAATAAATTTCATACCTATATATGTGCAAATCTGAGTCGTTTATTATTATTATTATTATTATTATTATTATTATTATTATTATTATTATTATTATTATTATTATTATTATTATTATTATTATTATTATTATTATTATTATTATTATTATTATTATTATTATTATTATTATTATTATTATTATTATTATTATTATTATTATTATTATTATTATTATTATTATTATTATTATTATTATTATTATTATTATTATTGTTGTTGTTGTTGTTGTTATTGTTATTGGTGTTATTATTGTTATTATTATTATTATTATTATTATTATTATTATTATTATTATTATTATTATTATTATTATTATTATTATTATTATTATTATTATTATTATTATTATTATTATTATTATTATTATTATTATTATTATTATTATTATTATTATTATTATTATTATTATTATTATTATTATTATTATTATTATTATTATTATTATTATTATTACCCGAACCAGGACTACCAGCGGAAAAAATCCCCACGCCGGTACCGGGAATCTAACCCGGGTTGTGCGCTTGGTTAGCTGTACAATGCTACAATTAATTCTTTAAAAATGTAGGAAATAGAAATTTCATTTCGGGTGGTCGCAGAATGTTTACAGAAAATGAAATACACATTTTATTGGTCACAAAAGTATCTTAAACATATAGTATTTCAATCACAACTGTTTCAGACAATTACAGAAAAGAAAAACAACAAGAAAAGAAGTGTGATGTGTGCACTCATATAACTTTCTCTATTCACTCTTGCACATACTACTTCTAAAAACTTATTCTAGTCTATTGTACTACATCTACTCTATATTATACAGTTTATATCAAATAGTTAACCTATAATTCCTTCTGTTTCATGGTCTGTAATACCAATTGTATTGAATTAAGAGAATTAAAATGCAGATATACATTTTTGTGTATTTATTACTCTTTTATGTCGAAACAAGGTATATATCGGATTATATGGCATCGGCTAGATGAATAAATTTTACGGGATGGTTATACGAAATGTAAGTAATGCATCAGCTAAATTTAGACACAGATACTGGACACGTCTCAAAACCAATGATCGAATTTATGAGCTGTGCATTACCTTTGGAGATTTCATTTCACACTTGAGTTAACTTCTGCCTTAACTGAGCTGCCATCTCTTGGTAAAGGCAGCAACTCCGTCCTATCCACGTGCGACAGGTCGATGAAACAGGAAACTGCTAGACACAGAATTTTTGTTTGTTGATTACAGATTACCGAATGGTGTAATTAGACGTAGCTAACACTAACAAGCAAGCCGACGACATTATCGAGATATACATTAGCATTTTAATAATCCTGCTAACGGATGTGGTGTGAAGCAACGCCTCCCATATAATACGGCGTATGCCATCGATCTCGCAGGCAGATAGCCATAATACTTCGTGTATTATTCATCCGCAGGCAATACCGGTTAACCAGCTAGTCCATTCTGCTTTACACCACTCAGCGATTCTCGAATTCGTCATAAATGGGATTGTTAGCTCGAGTGGAATGACCGGGATTATTCCTATTATAGATAGATATTGTCATGTTCCGTCACCCGAATAATGTCTCCCAAACATTCTGTGTCGGTATGTTGCCATTGGTACCCTAAACCCCAACAGAAGCAACTTTAGAATAAAATCCGTAGTGTTGCACTCACATGACTTTACCACTCTTGTACAAATTATTCTTACAAACGCTTGCTCCTCTATCTACTTCATATCAAGGGACTTTGGGACTGAAATTTGAATTTTCTATATTTTATAGATATCAAATAATTACTAAATGTACTCACATCGCGAAAATATCTTAATAATCCAAACATTCAATGTGCATCAAACACAAAATTATCACAAGTTTTATTATTTTATAAACTCAACAAACGCAGTCAATCTCTGGCAGGAAGAAAAAATAATTACTTTTAATTTGTTTGCTTTGATGGACATTAAAATATTTTTGTTTACCTTTTTGTGTATTTAATTTGTTTAAAGCTAAACAGGTTTTCAGACTTTTAAACCAAAGACTAAGGTTTAAGTTACATAAATGGAGCACATGGTGGAAAAATTCTAGGAGTATAGCACCAAATGTAATGCATATGGAGCAGGTAATGTATTAAAAAGTGTAAAGTCGAGAAAAACCTATTTTTCTATACACGTGCATAATGATCACCTGTTTGCCCTGCTCCATATGGCACATCTTCCATATTTTGTCTAATAGTCTTCCCCCTCACATTCATAGCCTTCCCTCCCGGCGAGATGACACTTAACATCCCTTTCTGCTAAATTGGCTGCTTTTTAGCCCTTTTTGGCCCAAACTTTACTAAAATTCTGCCGAAAATTTAAGCAGTACATGTACTTCTAATGTAATTTAAAGACTGCGCTAAACATTTAAAAATGGCAGAATCCAAACATTTCATTCTCAACCGATGACTGAAGGATTTGGGAACATTTACGTGCATAAAATTATTAATCCTCAATTAGATAATTTTTCAGGTATTTATTAGTCCCAGAGTTCCTTAATCGAGATTTGTAGAAATTATCTTACTGTTAATTGTCTTGTAGGTACAATGGGAATACAGTAGCCTTTAACCGATAGTCAAATGTTTTAAGAATCGTCTCTACATGGTGACTTTGAAATTCCATTTTCTTTGAAAGACTAAGAGATAAAAAATGAATAACAACTTCCCATATGAGAACGTCTATGAGCATTACAAAATTCTGATAAATATTAAGGCATACTTCCGAGATGGTTCACTTCAGAAAAAGATCATTTAGCATAAATTGTGTTTTAATGAGCTCTGCATTTTTGCTTTTTTAGTTTAGTAAAGCACGTTTAGTAAAGTAGTGGAAGTATTCTATTCCACCCAAGAATTCGATGCCGAGATTTCACCGGAAATATATGTTTTGAGGCCCCAATACATACATATATATATATATAAAGCCTGCTTACAATAAGGTCCATTTGTGTGTCTGTGTGGCAGTCTGCATAACTCAAAAACTAAAAGTCGGTTAAAAACTAAAGTTGGTATTTAAGTTTAATGCCTTTCAAGAATACGGCACGAAGATTTTGAAGCAAATTGCTTCACCTTAAGCTACCATTTACGTGGAACATTTATCAAAATGTTTGATTTTCTTGAAACTGGGTCTAACGATTTTGATTAAAATTCCATATGTTTGAGATATTTTTATGACAAATGACATGTATATCTTGAACTTTCTGGCTATAGCTCATGAAGTCCTATTTACTCAGGATGACTTTTGCATAACTGGTAAACCGTAAAGGTAAAAGGTAAGGGGTACAGAACAGAGGGGGACACCCCGCTCATGTTGACCTACACAGTTAAGAGATAACCAAATCTTGCAGTACAAAATATGTAGATCTTGCTAAAACACATATTTTATGTCTGAATAAAATGTTTTTGTAGAGTGAACCATTTCGGAGATATTCCTCATTATTTGTGTAAGTTTTGGAGAAAGCATACTTCTGTCATATGGAGCATCCTTATTCATTTTTATATGTTAACCTTGCAAAGAGAACGGAATTTGAAAGCTTTAAAAAATTTCACTATGGCTCAGAGCCTACTGCATTTCTATATTCCCGTTGCACGTGCAAGAAAACGAGCAATAAGACAATCTCTGCAAATATTTATCTCAACTAACACGAATAAGATAGAAGAATAAGAGTTTGTAATAATGGTTAGTGCGAGAGTAGAGAAAGTAATGGGGGTGCAACACATCAGATTTTTTGTACAGGAAGATTATCTCTTACGGTTTTACCTGTTAGCAAAAGTCATCAAGAGTAAACAGGAATACACGGGCCTTAGCCAGAATGCTCAAAACATACATTTAATTTGCCATAAAAATAACTTAAAAAATATGGCATTTTTATCAAAATCGTTAGACATTTTTCAGAAAATCAAAGTTTTCCATGTAAAATATTTGTGTCGCATTCTTAAAATATATTCAATTTTAATACTAACTTTGGTCTTCTGGCCGACTTTTCGTTTTAGAGTTATGCTGTTCACAGGCTGACACACACGAGTTTCAGGGGGCCTCTAAACGTATATATCTAGTGAAATCAAGACATTGAATTTTAGTTCGGGTAGAGAAAGTAGAGAAAGTAATGAGAATGACACATAATAGGATATATTAGAAAATGAATTATTTGGACTGATAAAAAAGTATTTCCAGTGAGATAGAGAGCGATTACCAAATATTACTAAAAATGAACGGAGATCCACACTGGGATATTTCTTCAAGAGAACAGCACAAGCAGATAAAAATGCGCTCTAAACTATATCAGCAACAAAAGCAACCAGAAGGTAAAGGAGTCTTCTTTTGAATGCTGTATTCAATCTTTTTCATATGCAAATCAACACAGTTCCAGGGGAGTAGGCGTATTTAAATGGAAATAAGGATTTTGTTCTTGAAACTGTCTCACCTCAACTTAGTAACTGCAAAGACTGCAGACGAATGCTGATGAAGTGCAGTCGATACGAGCTTAAAGGTTTTACAGAAGAATACAGGGAAGATATATGGAGAGCGCCTATTAAATTATAATTCAAAATAAACTAAGCATTAAAATAACAATGTAGGTAAAATTTAGCATAAAATAAATATTTAAAGGAAGTTAAAGTCCCTAAATGACATTTTATTATTTTACCTTTTGCATATTATGAAAGCATAAGCTGTTCTTATTAAGTTGCTATGTTTTATTACAATAGAGCAATATTTACTGTTTTAAATTAATTTATATAAACATAGCCGCAATCCATTCTTTTTTTAATTCTTGCAAAGTTTTATAGCCTAACTGTGGAACTATGTGGTGTAGAAGGCTGTGGTTTGATTTATGCTTAAGGGGAAATACTGGTGCATATATTGACTAGTCTGGGATTTAGCATGATAGCAGATTAGTGTGGTTAGATGGTCTTTAGTTATATAAACAACTGGTAATGTATTAGATATTTGTATATTTTTACCGTGTGCTCAAAATTTTTATGTTTTCACAATGACAATGCCTGAAATCTGTTTTAAAGAGATAAAAACAAAATAAATCAACGTTATAGAATATGTCCTGTGGTAGAACAAGATGTAACTGCACAAGGTGAACATTTGAAACTCTATCCAGTGCTTCTAAAAGGTAACTACACAACACAGAGTAATACATTAATTAATTTTAATATGTCAGGTTCAATTTATGTAATTTTGTCAGTTGTAATATTTGTGGTAGTTTATTGGAATGAATATATAATGCATGTGAGTTTATAAGCAAATTTTGTTTTAGTTTTATTTGAACATCAATTTTCTCAAAACTACATATTTCAATATAAAAGCACCATTTTCTCATAAACCACGGTAATATCGTCACACAATTTTATCACATAATCTACATTTCACAGTCATGATGTGGATCGTAAGAGAGTCAAATTTCTCAAATGGATTATTCTTTAAAAAATAAAAAGTTCAGTTTTTATTGAAAAATTAGAGCTATAGTAAAAATTTATATTTTCATATGAATGAGGATCGGTATATTTAGAGTGTAAAACGTTTGGATTTCTATAACCAATAGATCCTAGGAAAACGGATCATTTATATCGCTATTTCAACATTTCATATACGCAAGGAGCAATCGCAAGTGACTGAAATAAGTGACAGTAGATGCCGTACCGCGGATCATCTTATTGGTGCAAATAAGTTTGGTACACACGTACAGGATTACGTAATGAGTGATGGAAGCGACTAACATCGCGTGACCACAGCTACTTTCAGAACTAGGTACCCATAATTTGGAACGTACCCACTCAAGTCAATAGACCTGCAATGTCTGCATTGATTTTATCCCTCTGATTCACGCGCCGATAGTCAACAATTTCACAACTGCGTACTTTAAGGGACCCTGTGAGTAAAATTTGAATTTTCTATGTTTTTATACGTAAGAAATCAATACTTTGGACACTTAAGGGTGTTGATATTATAAACTACAACACAGTTCCAGCACAATCTATTTTGTAGTTTTGAGGGAATTATTCAATTTATTGACGGTACGAAAATACCTTAACATTCAAAATACTCCATGCGCATCAAAAACTAAACTATCACAACAGTTTTATTATTTTGTAAACCCCAGCGCAACAGCCCATGAAGGGCCAAGGCTTGCCGCCCAGTCGCTGCGTCCCTCACCTCTGCCCACTACATACGTCATTGGTGGGGTGCAGTACTGGAAGGTGGGACGTAGTCAGCGTCCCGAGCCCTCCCGGCGCTTCTCAAACTGGGGCCGCCACTTCTCCATCAAGTAGCTCCTCAATTGGCCACCCTGGGACTTAACGAGGCTGAGTGCACCCCGTGCCAGACCTCCCAGCGGGTGGTCCGCACCAGAGGCAAGCACACTAACAACTGTGCTACAGATGCGCTCTTTTATTAGTTTACAAACTCTAATTTCCCAACAAAACACCATCAATCTATGGCAGAAAGAAAAAATGATTACTTTTAAGGTATTTAATTTATTTGCGTTATTGGACATTGAAAATATTTTTAGCTGGTTTTCTGTATTTAATTTTTTAAAGCTAACAAATTTTAAGATTTTGAAACCAAAGAGTGACGTTCAAGTCACATGCTGGAAAAATTCTAGGAGCACAGCACAAAATTTTATGCGCATGTACCAGATAGTGCATTAAAAATGTAAGGTCGAGAGAAAACAGCTTTTCTGCAAACATACATCATGATTATTAGTAAGATTAGCTGTTTGTCACACCTTTCCTTTTTTTTTTTTTTTTTTTTTTTTTTTTTTTTTTTTTTTTTTTTTTTTTTTCCTAGTAGTCTCTTGGCTCAGATTGATAACTTAATCACTTTTTTCCGCTGAGTTTGGTTGTTTTTGAGCCCTTTTGGCCCATATTTTGTCGAAATACTACCGAAATTTTAAGCAGAAAAGGGGCGTTTAAATATAGCGCACATTTAAAAACCTGCGCTAGACCTTTAAAAATATGCAATTTTGAAAAATTTCACTGCCAACCGATGACTGAATATGCATAAATGCACAACCTAAAAATGCATAAACCTAAAAAATCGTCAGTTCGATAATTGTTTGGTCATTTTTCAGTAGTAGGCCCTCTTAACAAGCGTGCTTCCAAAAATCGTTGTGACATGTGTCTGTTTTGAGGGTATTTATAATTAGACTGACATTGCAACTAAGGAGTTCACTGTAATCAATTACCATCAGGTGATTTACTTCACGTAGAGAAGATATTCTGATGTCTCTGATTGACTTAAGTTGGATAGTAATCGATTTCTGTTGAATGGAAGTGGGATAGCGACGAACTCTATTGTAGCCAATGAAGGATGCAGCCGCGCAACCGTCCTGTAGGAATCCATCCATATCAGACGTTTAACCGGAATGTCCATATACAGTTTGTTCACCAGCTCATGGTCCCTGGCAGGAATGCAGTGAGCCACTAAGTCAGTAAATAATTCCAGGTACAGCCATGGAAAAAAATAAGTGCATTAAGAGAGCAGAATATTTTAAGTCCTCCAACGTGTGGCAGTGCGGTTTACACAAGTCGATATTCCAACGTGAAACTGACTTTATTTATAGCCTCTGATCCATATGTTATATCTATCGGACACTCAATAGACTGTCTTGAATCACCACTCGCATTTGTATACATACTCGCAAACAAATGCGAGTGGCGATTCAAGACAGTCTATTTGGTATTTACTTTCAACATCTTCCAAGGATTCAACACCAAGATTTTCAAGGAAATACCTCCACACGAATCTATCCTTTATATGGGAAACTTTTCGAAAATGTTTTTTTGTTTCCTTTCTTTTTTGATTCTTCAAAAATTACTCTTAAAATTTTGATGAAATTACATAGGTTTAAGATACTTTATGACAAATTAAACGGATATCTTTAATTTTCTGGGAATAGCCTATGAAGTCCTGTTTACTCTGGATGACTTTTGCGTAACTGATAAACCGTAAGAGATAGTTGAAATCTTCCTACACTAAAAGCACGCAATTTATGTCTAATGAGGGCTTTGTGTGTGTGTGAGAGAGAGAGAGAGAGAGAGAGAGAGAGAGAGAGAGAGAGAGAGAGAGAGTGTGTTTGTGTGTGTGTGTGTGTGTGTGTGTGTGTGTGTGTGTGTGTGTGTGTGTGTGTGTGTGTGTGTGTGTGTGAAGACACTCATTTCGATATATTCCTTGTCATTGGTTTGAATTTTGAAATGCTTACGCTTATCTCAAATGGGATGTAGTTCGTTTTTCTTTATGTGCTAGTTATGCAAAGCAAATGGAATGTCAAAGGCTTCACATAGCGACTGATTCTTAAACGATTTGATTATCCCCTAAGCCTAATGTACTCTTTTCTCATTGCACCTGTAAAGAAATATGCAATAAAACCATTTCTACATACGTTAATCTCGACAAACACGAAGTACATATATAGAACAATATGTAACTTCAGAATAATTTGTACAGGAGATTAGAGAAAGTCATGTGAGTGCATACATCAGATTTTTCTACGAAAGTAGGATACATATCGCTCAAGCGAGTTTTTATACTGATAAATTATCTCTTGAATAATTGTAGACACTTAGATCACCTAGATTTATTACACAGAAAATTACACTAAAATTTTCTATTTGAAAAGCAGTATTATTGCTGAAATCAAAGAAATGAACAAGGAAAGTTTGCAGTTAAGCGTGAGATACATAGCATACTGAGCGTACAAGAAAAAAGCTGGTCATTTTCAGCATTTTCCATGACATGTTACGCATTTGCAAAGAAGTGATAATACCTTCAAAGCTTCTATCAAATATAATCGTTGGCTTATAAAAACACCGTATTGACTTAAAGCTAGGGCATTGTTTTCACTACTATTCACATCCTTGCACCAAGCAGCAAAGTGCTTTTCTTCCACTTAATTTTATCGTCATATAGATGTTAAAGTGAAGAGCTGAGGATATGGTATATGCATTTCTCGTAAATTTGTATAATTCTACCAGCGATTCTCCGGCAAACAATGTTCCTTTGCCGCAAGGTTACCCTCCGGTTGTCAAGGACTGAACGAATAAAAACGTATTTTGCGCAGCCAGGTTAAGTTGGAGATAAAGGTACGAACGGAACCCCCCACCCCTTACAAGCAGGACAGAGCACTTCAAGTAGACCACACACCCTTTGTGCATCTACCGGTGACCTCCGAGAGGGAGAGAGAAGGAACAAGGATGAATAATAAACCCCTGCATATATTTGGAAAAATGACGTCACAGGCAAGTGGGTGTCAGATAATAAAAACGTAATAACTTGTAGGAAACCAAAGAAAAGAGATGAAAATGCTACCCCGCGCTCTGTGACAAGCAAGATCAAGTGGTTTGATCAGGGTTAGAAGCGAGGATGGGGCGAAACGTATAGGGCCAAAGTTAAGCAGGAAAGTAAAAAAGCGACGGTTAAGTGTGAAAAGGAAGTGGAAGTGAATAATAAAGGCTAAGAAGAAAGTGAATCTAGTGGAGGGCTTCACTAGCAAACTGCAGGATTTAGAAATAGTAAGGAATTTTAAGGAAAAGGAAAACATTGGTGAGTAGGTGAGGAAAGTGGGCAAAAGATAAAAGTAAAATTGAGGAAAGTCACTAGCATTAGCGAAAGTGATAAGCAAAGCACAAATCAAAATGTAAGAAATCTTGGGGGCTGCGCAAATAACAAAAGGGTCCGGCTCAAGTTCAAGGTTTATTATTAACAGATATATGTATGCACTTATGTAATACAGCTGTATTAGTATAGAATTTACAAAAAGAAGTAAGTTTACATCTTCAAAATGACAAAATCTAACCTGAAATTTAGGATTTCCATTGCTTTCTTAGTAGCAATTTGCAATATGTTATTCATCTTGTGCTGAAATAATTATTAAAATGCTTACAACTTGCTATTTCTTGATAATGCCTTATTGTGAAGTTTATAAGCGATAAGATGCATGGCACGTTTGTTCTCCTTATTCCAACTTCAATTACTTCCAGAAAATCGCCGACCATTAATCTCTTTAACGCGATAACAACAAACTCGTAGCTAGGTTTTAGGTTCTCGATCTCTAAGCAGCACAATGCCGCTGTTAGGTTATGGTAGCACATAAACATGATCTGAATTAATTCAGTTGCTCATTACACCTTTCTCCACAGAGTGCATGTCAAAATGCTGGACTTTGAAAAGTCTAATTGTGTTGTAGGAATGTGGCTTGTTTATTTGTAACATTACAAGAAATATCGGTCACGCTTAATCAAGCTGTAATGAAACTATTTCTGTGAATGTTTATCTCGATTAGCATGAAGTGCATGGCATAAAGATCTTTCGTAAGAATGATTTATACAGCCTGCATATACAGGATTTTAGGGGTATGAGTGGTCAGACTTCGCACAATGGTAGATTCTAATATGGCGAATAAGAGGTACAATAACAAATTCGTCTATCGGTAAAGCTAAAGAAGATAATTGAATATTATTGAATGAATTATCTGCACAGTCTGACAACAGAGTAAGACTGAAGAAGCGAATATCTTATTTACAAATGCAACTTTCGCTCCCATGCATACGTTTACATCTACGAAACTAAGGCAGCCTTGAAAATTGTTTTCGGCACGTGTCCATGTGATTTTATCAGCTACAAGTAACGATGGGAGGTGTGGTTTCCTTTCAAGCTTTCCGAGCAGTACTTAGGCAGGTAGTTTTTACTGTCAACATTCCTGAACTTCCGCTCTGCACACACACATCACACACACAAACACACACACACATACACACACTAATGTTCCCAAGAGCATATTCAAGAAATTATTCCAATAGAGACTTTGGAATCCAATTATTTAGCATCAGTTTATGCTATCCTAGCACTAAATGGCTTATTCTGACGGCATAAATCATGCAAAACCACACCATTTCTGGCACCAGTGTCACAAAATGAATGCTTTAATTACCTTGGCAACAACACAATTACGTCATCACTACCACGACATAATAATTCTTCAATGTGCCTGTAAGAAAATATAAAATCGTCATTCTCGCAGGTGCAGCAACATTCAAACACAAGAACCACCGCATTTTTCGTTTCTCCGTCCACAAAACGTTTGATATTCTTTTTCGTAAACATCCTTTGATGATGCTGGAATTAAAGAATTCTCAACACCCTTGGCTTGGTTCAAAGTGCCAAACGGAGTACAATCCATATTTTGAATAGTTTGATCGTTAACTTCTATCTCCATTGTAATGCCAAAATTGTATAAATCGTTGTATATAACACGTGTATAATCCTGTGACAGTCATAAGTTCGCCTTTGTTCACGCGCTTAACATACTACTGTCACAAACAGTCAGATTATACACTAGTCACATAAATAATTATGGTGGCTAAACGGCTTATTTTAGCAAAACATGGAAAAGCTTTTGAAGCTCCACCTCTCTATGATAGAGGCAGAAATAAACGATAAAGGAGTGGTGCAATATTGGCAATCAAACACCACGGATTTTATTTATTTATTCACTGTAGAAGAAAATGATGGAATAAGCTATATCTCAGCTTAACGTAAAGAACTCTGTGCAATCATACCATAACATTAACACCGTGCATAGGTAACAGCATGGAAGAGAAAGTCACGTGAATGTTGTTATTCGGTTGTTTCTCTTATTTCCTAGGAAGAGTATGAAATTCCAAGGTCAATGGACGTCAAATAAAATTTTGACTAAAGCTATTCCCTTTGTATATACAACAAATGTGTAATAAAATATTTATGCAAACTTTTATTCTTTCCATTTTAATTTAGAATAATAGTATGTCGCAAGACTAGTATGTAGAGTAGACTATAGAAATAAACGCTACTGGCTGGAGAAAATCACGTAAATGTAACATCGATGGTTATGCTTTACTTGATAATAGTACACTGTATACCTTAGCAACAGCTATTTATCTAAAATTTCCACGACGATTTCATTTTCAATATTATTGTGTGCATAGGTTAGATGAACAGAATGGCCATGTAGCTAACAAACGTTTGTGTTGCAGTCGCTCGCGATTTTGTCTAAGGGATTTGTGTAATCCCTTAGATAGGGTTTAATTTGACTGTGTTAGCGAATAATACAAGACCAGAAATTATAGATAAATCTAAAAGCTGCTGTAGTATATATTAAATTACCTTGATGAATTTTTGCAATACAAGGTCCTCAAAGTTCATTGGATAATTATAAACAGCATATATTTACTGTTAAATATATTTGGACTAGCTATATGAAATACGTAGAATCCTATTTTAACAGTTGCATGGCAATAAACAACTAAGGTTATTAATATTCTACACTACTAATTAGTTTTTAATTTTAGTTAATTTTAGCTTTAATTTTAGCTTCTGCTCTTGTATTATGCACTGAAATAGCGAAAACGTACCTCTGTTGAACAAGATTTAATGGGGAGCGTTAAGGAGGGAAGTCCTATTAAGTTTTTAACCAAAAATGGCCAAAATTTTAAAATTTGGATTCATAAGATTACTCTCCAATTCCTACACGGTGATATAACTATTTTTCATGACTGGTCACTTTTAAAGGCTCTACATATGCGCTGCATGGCAATAGGTTGCTCCAAACCCACAAATCTTACAGAAGCAATACAATTCATTGTTGTTGTTGTTGTTGTTTTTTTGTTGTTTTTTTTTCCCAGATTTTTGCACTTGAAATTCGCTCGTAGTGTAGTCAGTGGACGAGAACACATTGCTATCTGATACGCGCTACCACCTTCCCGTATGTATGCACCTGGCAAATGCAGGTAAAACTTTTTTCTTTTTCGTTTTTTCTCAAAACTTTTTACCATTCAGAATGCTTCACGCGTGGCAATTTAATTCAGATATACTTGAAACTTTGTTTATACGTTAACACATATTTTGGATACAATTTTTATTATTATTTTTTTTTAACACATTTATTTAAGGTCGTTTTGACAGCACGGTCTTATCACGACCATACATAGTAATACATTGTGGATATTAACTTACAATTATACATACACATATTACATTATGTTGACATTTACAGTAAATTTGAAAGTTTTATGTTCTTCATAAACTGTAGAGTCTTGCTGATCATATTCGGTGTATTGACTGCATGATGAAGACTGGAAATGCCGGCTTGCTGTCTAGATCTGCTGTATTGTGGGCAATCTATAAGGATGTGGTGGATGGTTAGAGGAATATCACAGTTGGCACAATTTGGAGGTTGGTCCTTGGTGAGAAGATGACTGTGTGTTAGTTTGGAGTGTCCAATTCTAAGCCGAGTGATGTTAACTTGATCTCTTATTTTCAGTCTTTGGAGCTGCAGAAAAGGTTTTGTACAGCCTGAGCGAGCTTCATGGAGTTTACTGCTAACTGATGACCATGTCTGTATCCATTTTTGCATGTACATATGTTTAGTACCGTTGATGACGTCTTGATGTGGAGAAGCGATCGAGGCATCACTGACGGGATGTTTAGCTGCCTCTTTTGCAGCTTCATCTGCAGTTTCATTGCCTGTTATGCCAACTTGAGAGGGAGTCCATACAAAGGATACCTTTTTATCGGTCTTATTTATATTGTGACACAAAAGTCGAATTTCATGGATTAGTGCATGGTTTGGCTCGGAGTTTTGTATGGCAAGTAGTACACTTAAGGAATCAGTGAATATGGTACAGTGACTTTAACGGATGAATTGGTTATATATAGAAGCGCTTCCTTAATAGCGAATGCTTCACAGGAGAAAATGCTAAACAGGCGAGGTAAACTGTAGAGCATTGTTTGATCAGGATACACAATTGCACATCCTCTTCCCTCTTTAGATGCTGATCCATCAGTGAAAATTTTCGTGTTAGAGTTATATTCATCCAGTAAAGAACTCCACGTTTGTTTAAGTATACAAGAAGGAGTTTGAAGCTTCAAATGAGATGAAAGACTGGTATCAATTGGTGGACTTTGTATCTGCCAGTAGGGTGTGGAGCAATTAATATAGCTGGGTTGGATCATAGAAATTTTTAAATCTATTTCTTTCAAGTATTGGAGAATTCTAATGTGAAACGGACTTCTGTGTCGTTCTGTTTGCATCTTTGTGCAGTGGAAAAACATAGTTATGCATTTTATGACATGGATGTGAGGCAATCTTTATGGCATATGTTACACTTAATAATTTTCTGCGAATATTTAGAGGCGGCTCATTCTCTTCCATTTGAAGGCTTAAGATTGGACTGGTGACAAATGCCCCTAATGCCAACCTTAGGGCTGTAGACTGAATGGAGTTCAGGGTTTTGAGAGTTGAACGGTTTGCGGAGTTGTAAACAATAGCACCATAGTCCAGTTTGGATCTAATAAGAGCCTTGTAGGTTTTGAGAAGTGTGAATAAATCAGCACCCCAATTTCTTGCGGCAAGAGTTTTGATAATGTTGAGTCGATTTGTGCAAGCTTCTTTTAAGGCTTTAACATGGGGCTTCCATGAAAGTTTTTGATCGAAAATGACTCCCAGAATTTTTGTGGTCGTAACTACGTTGAGTTTCTCTTCATTGATATATAGTTCAAGGTCCTGTTCAGGAACTTGTCTTTTTGTGAAGGTGATACATTTAGTTTTGGTGCTGGAGAATTTGAAACCAGTAGTAGACGACCATTCTTGGAGATCATCTAAAGCTGACTGAAATAGTTTTTGAGTGGTGATTATGCTTTTACCTTGGCAAAAAATTATGAGGTCGTCAGCATAAAGGCACGCCTTAACTGGTGGGTGAATATATGTTGCAATATTGTTTATGGCTATAAGGAAAAGGGTCACGCTGATCACGGAGCCCTGAGGAACTCCATTTTTAATTTTAATTTCATTGGAGAATATGCCGTTGGCTTTTACCCTGATGCTGCGATTATGAAGAAAATTGTAAAAAAATGCTATCATTCTTCCTCTGATGTTGAAATCCAGCAGTGTCTTAATAATGTGCGGTTTATATGCCATGTCATATGCTTTTTCTACGTCTAAATGTGTCATGGAAAGATGCTGTGATTTTGAGAATGCATTTAGGATTTCTGTTTCGAGTGTAATTAGGGTATCGGTGGTCGAATGGTGACGGCGAAAGCCGCTTTGAATTTTGGTGAAGAATTTCTCTTGTTCCAACGTGTATTTTAATCTTCGGGTAATGATTTTCTCCATTAGTTTGCACATTGTATTTGTGAGAGCAATAGGTCTGAAGTTTTGTGGAAAGTAAAGGTCCTTGTTGGGTTTAGGTATCGGAACAACTGTTGCCAGGCGCCACTGATTAGGGAATGTTTTATTTGTCCAGATAAAGTTGTATTTCATTAAGATATGTAAGTCCTTCTAGAGGAAGTTGCTTTAACAGTTCATATGGTATGTTGTCAGGCCCTGAACTTTTTGATGTGCATAGCTGTAGTTCGTTCGTTAGTTCGTGGATATTTAATTCTTCGTTGTAGCTATCTTCATAGTCCTCAGATAGTGAGGCAACCCTGATTCTGGTTTAGATGTTTTGTATTGACAAAACTTTTCGTTGTAGTTAGAATCGCTTGATATACTTGCGAAGGTATCTGCGAAAATATTTGCGACGTCGGTAGAAGAACTAGAATTTTTATTTTCCTCAGCATTCCAGATACTAGTTATATGAGGAGATCTGTATACACCACTTATTTTTTTAATTCTGTCCCAAACAACAGAGGAGGGAGTATTGTGGTTTAAAGAAGATAGAAATGTTGACCAGCTTAGTTTTTTACTTTCCTTTATAACTTTGCGTGCTTTTGATCTAAGCTTCAGAAAATTAATTTTATTTTCCAAGGTTGGGTGTCTCTTATATTTGTAAAATGCTCTATGCTTGTTCTTAAGAGCAATTTTACAAGATTCATTCCACCATGGTACACATCTATTAATATTAGATGCTGTGGTTTGGGGGACGCTAGTTTCTGCAGATGCAACAATTAATGTTGTGATTTCAGCAATAATAGTATCGATTTCACCGGAAGAACGATCAGCGAGTGGAGGATGTTGCCGGATGCCTTCTCTAATAAGATTTTGATACAGCGGCCAATTGGCTTTTTGAAATTTCCACTTAGTACTGAAGGTGTATGTGCTTTTGGAACTATTCAAAGAAATTGTTATTGGTGAATGGTCACTGCCCAATAAACATGAATAGACAGACCAATTAAGTAATTCATAAATTTCAGGTGAACAAATTGTTAAATCGATACTGCTTGATGTTCTATGAGCTAAGTCATAACGGGTTGGTTCTTTGGAATTGAGCATAATTAAGTCAAAACTGTGTAGTAATCGTTCTATTATCTTTCCTCTTCTGTCGGTATAACGGCTTCCCCATAAGTTGTTGTGGCTATTAAAATCTCCCAATAATATGAAGGGTTTTGGTAGTTGATGGATTAAGTCAATTAATACATCACTGTGGAGTGCATAGCTGTTTGGAATGTAGACATTACAGATGCAGATTGACGAGGGCAGATTTACTACAATGGCTACTGTTTCCAAGTCTGTGATTAGTGGGATTTCTCTGGTAGTGAGGTTATGTTTTACGTACGTTGCCACACCTCCACTTGCATGAAGGGCGGTTGTACGATTTTTGTAATATACTTTAAATTGTTTTAAATTGGAAACAAAAGTATTTTTAGTTTGTTTCTTGAAGGCAAATGACATCAGGCAGGTGGCGGTTTAATAGAAGTTGTAAGTATTCGATTTGTGGTTGAAAACCGTTAATATTCCACTGAATTATTGATGAGGCCATAGAGAAGAACAAAAAAAAAAAAAAAAAATTTACAAGAAGCTTTATGATCATTATTGTGTAAGATATGAAGATTCATCGCTTGAATATTCCGTTGTTCTGTTTGCAGCCTTAAGTAGTTTTTTTACAATGCGCGTGCTTCTGTTTTTTATGCCACTATTAGGTATGTGAGGGTGTAGTTTTTGAATCGCACGAGCTAAGCCTTCTAGGTCGTTTGTATAGTAAGCTGCAACTGAGGATACATCGGTAACTCCTATTGTGTTCTCAAAGAAACTTAGTAGTTGTAAATAATTGATTGGAAAGGAACTTGGTTCGGCTTCCTTTACCTGTTTTACTGGTTGAAGTACTGCGTCTAATGACGTCTGTGTTTCCTTTTTAGGCCTCTTAGTTCGGTTAGGTTTAGATGTAGAAATCTGTTTATTTGCACCAGATTGAATTGGAAGGTTCCGTTGCTCATCAGTCCCGGTAGTTTCATTGCTGGTTACTGAAATTGGTCTTTTAGATCTGTGAGGTTGGGTTTCCATGTGAACAGGAGTTTTGGAGCTCTCTATCTGTGCAGAGAGACTAGATTCTGTGTTTGTTTCAGAGAGGTTAGGAGTAACTTGAATTTCATCTGTCTGTCCACAGGATTTGTATCTTGGTACAATTTCTTGTGGGCATAAAAATCTGTGCATTACTTAAAAACATTTCTGTTAAGTCTAAAGAACCGAAAATATTGAAATGTTTTAAAATAAAAGGCACATTATATACATAAAATTGTAACAGAATATTGCTCGCAGCAACTTTTGGATATATGCACCCATAAGATGTATATTAAAAAGGTTCAGAGAAATTATTTAAATATTTTGATACGAAGGACTTTTTAAATATAACTGAATTTATTTTACTAAATAAATAATTAAGCAATTAAAACTACGCATCAGAATGATTTCAAATTTGGTACATTTCTTAATTTTGATCACTCCAATAAACTTTAAAAATGCGGAGCCAATTGGATAAACAGAAAAGAATTTCTAAAACTCAGTAGGGTTACCCCTTAAACCGTACAGTTATTCAAATTTTCTATTATTCCATGTATTTCTTCATGTAAGGATTCATCAGATCCTTTCCTTTTGTATTGGCAGCACCCACCGGAAGCCTTAGAGTATCAGCAAAAAGCCATAAGGTGTTGATTATCAGGATCATGAAGTAAAAAGTCATTAAAGTATTACCCTGAAAATGATGGCGTTATGTAAAAGGATATTTATTCACTTAGCACCAAATATACGCATCATACAATAATTTAAAATTCCGGAAGTAGATGTTAAAGTAGCTTCGTGCATGTAAACTAGCGTGAGACTATTTTCTAATTCACTGTGTATGTGTATCTCAGCGGAACACGGAATATAACGTGTAGACAACTCCATAACTCAGATATTCTCTGGGGTCTTGTGAACTAAACCACCTTTTCCATGTGTGCCGCATTAAGCGAAATATAGTGGTTAAATAGTGGGCTATTCGATATAAAATCATATAAAACACAAAGAAAATAAGTAAAATCAAAGTTGTCTTGATAGGAAAGTTATACAAGACAATAATATGGATCATGCGTTCAGGAACATCTTCCAGAAAACATGCTCTATCACATTATAGGGAGATCAATATGATCTTACCGTTTTAATTTCCGCTAGGAGTATTATCTACATTGGAATTGAATTGAGGAATTAGTTACCGAGAGGGATGGCTCAGGGAGTAACGTCTGTAGACCGCACTCGGGAGATCGCGGGTTTGATCTCCGCGGCCGACCTTTCTTACTTATGGTTTTTTTTCGGAGGTTTCCTCGGGTCGCCAGGCAGATGCTTGGAAGGTTTCCATATCCTCTGAAGTTCCTGTCTCTCCATTTGGTTACATTAATCATTTCATTTCACCCTTCATCCACTAGGTATCTTCCAGAGTTGGAAGCTCGGCGAGCGTCGCGGCAGCAGCACAGCAGGGGAAAAGGTTGCGCTCTAAAAATCTCATCCACCGGATTGGAAGGTGAGCCTTCTGGTTTATGAGCCATCCATGGGATGGTACAAACCCGAGGGGGGGACCGATTTCCAAGCCCCGCACTCCCCTTGGGAGTACGAACCCCAGAGTTGGGAAAGGAACCGGGCTGAGTCAGCCTCTAACGGTATGATTCTAACTAGCAAAATGCAAGGACCCTGCCCTCTGCTCTGTCGTAGCAACGTTCCAGCTGCCCTTAAGATACTTACCTCATTACTTGCCTCATTTATCCTCCCAGGAGGTGCCCCGTTAAAGACATAGGCACAAAAGTTCATATTTTGGTTGAGGTACTAAGTCCCCCTCCACAAATTGTCATAGTCATAGTTATAAATAATTAGTACTAGTTTATTGTATGAAGTTTGGTGTAATACTTCTTAAGAATTTGATGACATCAGAAATATGAAGGTCCCTGTGGAGATTATCACTGCTAATAAAACAAGGTGTATCAATGATCAGTAATATGTAGTTTTGGAATTAATCTAGTTTTGTCTTCTTTGATATTAGAATAAACTGCAAAGTGAGGAATGAAGAAGAGCTGGAAAACGTTCTGGCGAGATTTGAATCGCAGTGGGGATCACGAGTCCATCCCTTAATTTCCTTGGATATCCGTATCGGTAGCATAATGATGTGGCAAATTATGAAATATTGTATTACGTATAAAATAAGAGCAAGAAGTCGTCCATGTGGAAGAGCAGCTTCTATTGAATGATATATAGATGGAAAATTTTCAACTTTGGCAACAAAGCCTCTCCTGATGGGTTAGGCCTGCTTAAGCTGTAACAGTAGGAGTAGGGCAAACGCGAGGGGGGGCTTCGGCACTTCGATCTTGAGAACTTTTTTGCTTGTGCCCCGAAGGGAGCGCTTCGGGAGGGAGGAGTGAGGCGAGAGGAGCTGGAGGGCGGTCAGACAATGGGAGAGTAGGCAGAGCAAGGAGCACGGGTCCCTACATTTTCCCAGTTGTAAACTCCCTGGTCCTAGACAGGACACTGGTCCCCCGACGGTTCGCACACAGCACCGACTGCAGGGGCCCCTCTGTGGTTCAGGCGCTGCAGTAGGGACTCGGCCCAGAGCCCGGTTTTCATGACAGGAACGGAGTTACTTACAGCATTCCCCATCATGCTGCACCCGATCACCCGCTGACACTTTCTATCCTAAAATAGACCAAATCGATGAAAGGATCAATGAAATTATTAGTGAAGTAAAATGGAGGGGGAGGAAATACGGGGGATGAAGGTAACTTACCCACCACTCGCCCGGCGATCAGGGAAAACTCCCGAAAATCCCATGGATCAGGTAGGCTGGCTGTGGGAATCGAAACCACGGGCTCCCAAATGTGAGCCTCACACGTTACTGTGGAGCCATCTCACTCGGTAATTTGGCGCACAACAAAGAACGGTTAAGCTAAGCTACACCACATAACAGGCCGGCAAGCAAACTAAGGCGCAAGGTCAAGCGTCCACACACCACTCACCCGAGCGAACACCTGACTATTGACAATGAAGTGGTAGCACAAAGGTTTTATGAGCCTTCGAGAAAGATCTAGCCATGTCATCACCGGCGTGTTTGTGGAAGTTGAGAAAAGTCCGTATGACGCCATCCCTCTATATAAGGAGGTGAGGAAATAGCAGACAAAGTTAGAGTTACTGACATGAGTCGGTCACTGAGTATGAGACAGCTGTGTGTGTGTGTGTGTGTGTGTGTGTGTGTGTGTGTGTGTGTGTGTGTCTCGTCGCATCGCAAAGAAGTTTTAACGAGTATCGAGTGATTGTATCGTCGGAGTTAGTGTATGAGAGACAGATCAAGAGAGAGTAAAAGGACTGACTCGCTACTACGAGAAGAAGCAATTTGTGAGTTGTAATGCCATGAAAGACTGAAGACTGGGTTAACGCCAATAAAAGAGAACTGTTTTTGTGCAAAAGTTTAGAAGACAATAAAGTAATAGAAAAGTAACCAGACCGGGATTTTTTCACTGTCACAATACGTATCTGGAACAGAATCATTTATTTTATATAGCAAACCCTGAAGAAAGCCCTCTTTCTTAAAACAGATTCATGCATAAGTGATTGTAAACTGCGATTTTGAATGGCCCTTATAATTTAGGAAAATAATGAAAAATGGTGCTCTACCTTTTAATTCTATTATAACCAACTTCCATCAACCACCTGGTATGTAAGGTATGTGGCCTGTGCTTGAATTATCTGTATTTACAAGAACCATAGTAAGTTATATTTCAGTTACTAAGCCTAGAAGTCTCAAATGCCATTTCCCTATTGTTCAAATTTTTCGTGTAGCAATCTTATGCCTCCTCGACGCGGTTTCGAAGAACAGATATTAACTTAGTGCGGTCAATATTAATGAGCTTTTTTATGTTAGAATCAAATAACTGACGTATTTATCCGGTTATTTTCCTTTGTTTGGAAAACTTTTAATGAGAGAGTCAAATGGGTTTTCTGTCAACTCTGACAAAAAGCTTTAGCTTCGTACCAAACTCGGCAGCACACAAAGAAATAAATGAAATGATGACGCGGTGATGAGATAAGGGCGTAAATAAAGGCGTGTCTTCTGCAATTATACGCTATAACAGCGCGACAGATTTGCAAATTTGCACACAAAGCATATTGTGGTAGCAAATCAGTGTCCGCATCTGATGCACTGAAGCCAATTGTGAAAGAGCAGTTCTGACCTTCTACTAAGAAGGCAGCAAGTAACAATTAGAAAGAGGTGATATCTACAGCACAATTTGAGCTGGTACACCAGTTTAGGTTATTGTAGTGAATGGTGTTTCGTGGTATTCCTACCAGCTGAATCACATGCGTCTGTTTTCTTTTTTAATTTATGCAACTCACTAAGAAGTTGACTCTATCTTGACTGTATACTCTAAATTTCACATATGGACACACACAGAAAATAGCTTAACATCTCAGTGAATAAGTGATTTAAGGGACAAAAGGTATTCGCGATATAAATCCATTCAAAAAACATTGTACTCTTACACTGAGAATTCTAGCAGAGTTCTGTACATAGTGTATAACTTTTAACACACCTTCCCAAAACTCCTGATGAACCAGAACCTATCGTAAAAGAGCCACTTTCAAAGTGGTTTAAACCAAAATGGTAGATCTATGCCAAGGGATACGCCTACATTCATAAAGGAGCTGCACAACCGCATCAGTAAATGTTAAATAGTTGAATAACTCAGTGTTGGAATAAATGACAGTCTTTAGTCTGTATAGAAAGCGTAACAGTTAAAGTCACGTTTACTACTGAAGATAAAACACCAATAGAATCTTAAACTTACAGTATTGATATGGAAGATACTAATACACTTACGAAGCGATGGCTAACTCCCGCATGCCTGAACTAAAATTGGAGTTTGAAAGGATAATCCTTAAAGGGTTGTGATGGTCGAGCGCAGTTATTATTTTCGGTCGCAGTGGTGATCTGAGGACACATGTTTGAATCTACTATAATGGATCAAAGTATTTGTACCCTTCATTTCACTTCTTGTGAACAATGATAAGGTATTACAAAACAAATTCGAATAAATTATATTAAACAGATGAAAATGCAGTTTAAGCACTTATTCATTAGCAATGCAAGCCTTATTCCAGAACTTATACTACCAACGGGAGGGGGGGGGGTACATTGTGACTACCACTAGTAACGAAAGCTGTGAGTAATTTTTAAAACAATTTATTTTAAAAATGAGTGTTATATCTTGTCATGTTTATAAAGGTAATATTTAACATTGTTTAACTATTGTTTCTTTACTTTTTACATGGATCACATTATACTGAGGGGGCAGCACTTTATGATCACCTTGACATTTTATTGTTTCTCAGAAAAACCAACAATCAATTGCAACAATTACGAACTCAGTAGTAGAAACAGTGATTGACAATTACTATTAACTGCAAGCCTTTAATAAAAAGATTAGAAGACAGAATGTAAAAAATTACAGAAGGTGGGCATAAAGCATCCACTCTCCCCTTGGTAATGCTAGGATTAATCAAGGAGGCACCTTTTGAACTCACTTTATTCTTACATGTGAAAAGCAAAAGTGGTAAAATGTTAATAATACAATCATTTTTCTGTGGTTACTATGTGTTGCTTTTTTATTTCTGGTTAGTGATTACTGATTAAAATAAAAAAAAAAAAAACATTCCTGTACGTGAAGAGTTTCTTTTTTAATTGTTCCATTTATATCCCGCCTTTAACTACAGAGGCGGCCTTGTTTATTGGCAAATGTTACTCGTTTATTGTGGGTTTTTCGGTCTTTGGGGGTTTTTATACTTTGAATTCACACATACATTCACACTTTCATTCATACTTCCAGACTCAGAAAAAGATGAGGAATAATCTTGGCTGGAGAAAACTTCCTACCCCCTGCCGAGAATCGAACCCGAGACCGCTAGCACAGCAGGCAGGTGCATGAAGAGGTTTGGGGTTACGAAATATCCGTTTAATCAGATGCAGGCTGACGTACGTCGAACTAGTGATCTCTTTTATACAAAAGGTTCAGGCATGCTTGCTAATCTACTGAAAGATATTTATATTTTAGCTCTTGGCAGCTTATCAGTGTTCTCGGAACTTTATGCTATGCCTACCACAATAGGTTCAAGAAACATTAACTGTGTTGGACACAATAGAGCTACAAAACGAATTCTGGCTTGAGAAATAGAACAATGATTTCAAATAGGAATATAATATTGCTTAGATACAAAAAATAGGGCCAAGTAATTCACGTGGTATAGCTGAAGGGCTGTAAAATATAAACCAAAGATAATAGTGCAAATTAATCCTTGTGAAGCTCAGTCAGCAATGAAACTCCACTCCACTAAGATGGTGATGGTGATGCATTTATAATCAAATGAGTGTATGAAGGAGCATAACGTTGTTGTTACAACAGATTTAGTTACTGTAGAGTGCGACACATGAGTCTCACACGATAGAAGAGAATGCCGACAACGCGCAACCAACAAGTTGCGGATGAATATTTAGAAGGAAAGCTACTGGAAGTCAAGCATATCCATCTCAGTTGTCAAGTAGCGACACAGACATGAATTCATTTAGAACAAGCTGACTGTAAGACAGCCGAGCGAGGAGGTAGACCATTTGTTTTGTCAACTTTCACTGAATGTTAAACACCGAGGCCGGTGATTCACCGCTCTTCCTATATTTGTATTCTCTCAACACTTAAATTACTTTTCTACGCCGTAAGGACTTCTTTAACAGTTCCATATTCATTATTATGAGCTTCATAATTAGCTGAAGAGTAACAGTCACAAGGCATGTTCTAACTCTCATCGGATTAGAGCGATGAGATCTTTGTTACAGAGCCGTATGTAACAGGCAACAGATAAAGAACTAAAATGGCGAGGGCGAGTCATGATTTCACCAAAAGTAACTTTGTTAACTATAACTGTTTTAAATAGAAACCATTCACAAAATTAATTAACCATGTTCATGAAAGTATGATGCGAAACTATTCGAGTTACTCCCGCCGCATAGTTTTTTATTTTAAATCTCCTCCTACTCCAAGTATAAATGCCGTCACTTCACGGTATTCTTAATTTTTATTTTCTCTAAGGCGTATTTATATCCATGGTGAGACGGGAACTTCTATGTATATATATTTGTAATTTTACAATCAGAATGTACATATATAAGACTTTTAGGTATAAGTATTATTTTGTATTATAAATTGTGTAAGGAAGCCGCCTCTTGAAAGTTTGTGGACCTGAGCACATTTCTGAAGGCCAGAGGACAAACCATCTTTTGTCCTCTCGCGCCGAGGCACGTTCTGCCTAAAGTCCAAGGACACAGCTGGGGAAAATACACCCTTCCCCCATAACGGGACTAGAGAGAAAGTACGGGGGTGAGATACATAAATAGGAAAAATTGGAAGAACGAGACTGACTGTCTGTTTGTTGCGATGTCGCTACGAGGGTGAACCTGTATCGCGAATATGATAGTTTCGCGCCAAAAACGTCGATGTGTGAAAGGCGACAGTGATTAGCGTGAGGAGAAGTAAATAGCGATCTTAAAACGCAATACCAGAAACTTGCTCAGGTCGGCACTTCGAGGCAGTGACGTGGTGGAGAATAAAATCACAAAACGTCTGTGCTGTATTTGTCATCTAACCTCGCGCCTGAGAAATATTCTACTCATGCCTACCTAATCCCAAACAAGATCGACGCAGCGGCGCACAGCGGAGAGGCACCTACTGCACCGGATGAGCTAGCAAGGCATTTTATGTGACAGAAAAGAGACCGTCACAAAAGTGGCTTCCCAACCCCGTTACAATGGATATATAGAATGTCACAGAATTAGACCGACAAACTTTAGAAGCTGGTAGATAGCATTATTTTAAACACCTAGATGAGTTAATGTCATAGATTACTGCCTCCCACCAAGGTCAAGTATTTACGGCAATGCAAATTTATCTTAGCAAGACACACAATCTAAATCCAAGACACAAACACAGAACACATTAACAAAACACAAGCATCTCATTGTTTACAGTTAATTACAGCTTTACTATTCAAAGTAAATGTTGGAACGCACGCCCATTGCGATTAACACAAAGAGTGCATCGGCCCTATTCTGCCGCACTCTCACAGACACCAGATATTTCTCTGGTTTAAAAGTTTGCCGATCTTTGAGCAGTAAGACTGTGATTAACTGCTTTGTTTGTGTTCTATGTTTGTTCCTTGGATTAAGACTGTGTGCCTTACTAACAACAATGCAATACTAATTTACATTGTTAGTTTTGCCGTAAATATTTAAATTGGGTGGAAGACAGTAATCTATGACACTAACTCCTCTGGCGCTTAAACGAAGCACCGCAGAAAAAGCTTTCCTTAATAAAAAGTGTTTACAACAATGTTATCTATCAGTTTCCAAAGTTTGTCAGTCTAATTTTGGGATAGCTGTATATTTTGTGTTATTTCTTCTCCGTGTGATCACAAGCGGATTGTGTCTTCTTTCATCTTGTTACTTATTTGGAAGAATTAACGCGATTTTTACTTTATTTCGACACGCATCTTCCAATAATACCGCACAATTACGGTCATTTCTATATGACGCTGAGATCATAGCTCTCGTAAAAATGACTATATATTCCCCTTGGTTACAAAGCCTAGCAAAAATTGGTTTTCCTTTGTTTTCCCCACAATTTATATTTATAACCAATGTCGGCCATGTTCCTCATTTCTGTACCGAATAGTTTCGGACGGATCAACAAAACCTACAAAATAAAATGTAACATTTACATAACACAAAATTGACATATTTTTGGTGAACATAAAACAAGCGCAGTAGGTACCAGCACGAACCATTTATTATTTTTCATTCTAAATTAAAACTTCCCCTACATTTCCTAATTTGTCTACGTATACATTACTTTAAGCATTTCTTTCTAATTACTTCCCTGCTTAATTAGCATAAATATTTGCCAGAAATATTTCAATTCTTCTATCATACGGGAATATTGCTGCTTAATGAAATCATGGAAAAGCTTTAAAGAAAGTAGAAGCTTTTCAAAAATGGTTTGACAGTTTTATTTCAGAAAGATCATACAGATCTTAAGCAGTTTTGGTCCTTTTTCCCAAATAACACAAAAGTCCTTGAGAATGATGAACCCTTAAGAGCATACATAAAACACTCACGATACACAGTTTATTCCAGATAAACAGTCCAAAAAATCTGATGTGTTGCACTCACATGACTTTTCCTGCTCTTCTACTAACCATTCTTACAAACCCTTATTTCTATATCCTCTGCATGTTAAGAGATAAACATTTGCACAAATTATCTTATTATTTCCTACAAGAAGAGAACATTAGAATACAGTAGGCTTTGAGCGATAGTCAAATCTTTTAAAGCCTTGGGATTCCGTTCTCTTTGTACGCTTAACATACCAGAAAACAAAAGGAACAACAATGCTTTATTTCATGAACGTTTTGTTTTCTGAAACTGACACAAATAACAAGGAATATCTCCGAAATGGTTCAATCTACAAAAAAAAGTTATTTGGACATAAATTGTGTGTTTTAGCGAGATCTACATCTTTTGCACAGTAAGATTTGGCCTATCTCTTATGGTTTACGAGTTATTCAAAAGTCATCCAGAGTAAATAGGAGTACGTGAGCTATAACCAGAAAATTCAAAATATACATTTCATTTGTCATACAAATATCTTAAACATACGGCATTTTAATCAAACTCGTTAGAGCAATTTTCCAGAAAATCAAAATTTTCGAAAAATATTCCATGTAAAGGTTAGTTTAGCGTGGAGCTATTTTCTTCAAAATCTTCGTGTCGCATCCTTGGAAGACATTAAACTTAAATACCAACTTTGGTTTTTAAACGACTTTTCGTTTTTGAGTTATGCTGTCCACAGACACACACACACACACACACACACACACACACACACACACACACACACACACACACACACACACACACACACACACACACACACACACACACACACACAGGAAAGGCGACAGTAGCCTTATCCAAATCTTTTAACAACTGGTTGCTTTATGATGGCTTTGTAATCAATTCTCTTTCTCTTTCTAAATAAAGAATAACGACTTACTATTTGAAAAAGTGTAAATATTTGAAAGTTCAAACCAATAACAAGGTAAATACGGAAACGGTTAGCTTCTCAAAGAAAATATCTTACATAAACGGTATGCTTTAACGGGACTTACATTTCTGTGTAATAAAGCTTTGTATATCTTTTACGGGTTACGAGTTATACAGAATGAAGAGAACTATTCTCAGAAAATTCAATACATAAATTTCATTTGTCATGAAAATATCTTAAAGATGCGATACTTTAATAGAAAGCATCACAGCAATTCCTGAGAGCATAAAAAATTTAGGAAAATCTTTCCATATAACCGATAGTTGGGATGCAATATTTTATTGAATTTTGGTACTGCATTCTTAGAAGTCTGATAATACCAAACCATTTTAATAGAATAATAGAATATTAATACTAGAAAGTGTTGTTTTATGTCCTTTGTACTTGTAACCTTACAACCTCGTTAATAGGGTATTCTAATTATTGCATAACGAGACTGCTTGTGACTGATTACTCACAAACTTCACCTCTATTTCGCGTAGATATTAAGGCTTCATACACTTGTAACAACTGTGATTTTATGTTAAGAGAAGCTACCAAGGTTGAAAGTTCACTTTCTGCAATGATGTAAGAAGTTACATAACCATTCCGATCAATGATTGTTACCTACATAGCATAATGCAGAGTTTCCAGAACCTGGAAGACTGTCGCGGGAGGTTAAAGAAACCACACGTTCAGCCAATGTATCACATACTTTTGGGTGCATATCAAAGCATTCGTCCGTTATTAGGAATAGTTGGTACTCTACGAAATCACAATTAATAGGAATTAAGAGAAGATCCTCCATAAAAATCATACACATCATTCTACAATGATTTCATAAAGAGCGGGAAAGCCAAAGTAAATTAAGTCCTCATTCGATTTCAAAAGCCAAAACATTTATAATGTAATGTCAGTAAAATGAAACGGGATTACAGAATGTAGGCCAATATTTATGAACCTCTCTCTTAATTTCGATTAACTCATTACACCCAGGGCTACATAAATTAATACATGCATACATTAATGCATACCTCACATGCATGCCTCTGCCACAGGCTATTTTTGAATGTGTTTAAACCTGAAATAAGCATTTTGATGTTCTTGTAAACAACTGCTAACATCAGTCGATATTGAGACACAGTGAATTTTAATTTTATCGTGATGTTTAGTTATTAATGTTTTTTACCTAAAGCAAGAAATGTAGTAAATATCGAGGTATTGCGTATATCGGGTCCATCTTCTAACTGGATTTTACAAATGGAATAAGAACCCCTTACATTTTTGGATTGTATGACAACCATTTTGTGATGTATGCTAAACAGGAGCTCCTGGGATCGATTCTTGGTACACCCGGGAAATATTATGACCAGCATGTCTTCCGTACAGGCTGTTAGGAGTGTAAGCACATTTGTATAATTGGTACTTTAGTATGTATCCACTTCATGTGCTAGTTCATTTTACTTTCTCTACTCCGTATAGGAAGTAGCGAACTATTTTATTCGACCCAAAATTTCGATGATAAGATTTCACCGGAAATATTTGTTTTGAATAAAATAGCACTTTTAGAAAAAGGTCCCTATGTGTGTGTGTGTGTGTGTGTGTGTGTGTGTGTGTGTGTGTGTGTGTGTGTGTGTGTGTGTGTGTGTGTGTGAACAGCGCCTGTGAACAGCGTAACTCAAAAACGAAAAGTCGCTTAAAATCAAATTTGGTATTTAAGTTTAATATATTTTAAGGATGCGACATGAAGATTTTGAAGAAAATTCCTCCACCCTAAACTACTTTTTACATGGAATATGTTTAAAAATGTTTGATTTTCTCAGATATTTTATGAGAAATTAAATATATATTTTGAATTTTTTAGCTATAGCCTATGTAGTCCTGTTTACTCTGAATGACTTTTGCATAACTGGTAAATCGTAAGAGATAGACCAAATCTTACTGAACAAAAGATCTAGATCTCGTTAAAACACATCAGTTGTATACAGATGATTTATATATGTATATTTGGTAATTTTCGCTGGGATGGTGATATTGTTAATTAAATCTCAGTGCACACGTGGAGTGTTTTACAGCTTAACCTCATATGGTTCACTGACAGTAGCTTAGCGTGGTATGTGAACTTGGGTATGCACTTTGAAGCGAAATTTCTAAATTCTACAATTATAAGCGGATTTTGTTCAATCTTGTATCATACATAATACGGATAAGGAATAATGTACATTCAAACTTTCATTACAATATCTTTAACATCTTTAAATATACTATCTTTTTAAGTATATTTTTGGTAGCGTATCTGAAACGCTCCACGCGATGAAGATTTCAAAATTTTGATAATATTAAACATTATTCTGTTATAGATAAGTACTTTGAAAGCAATGTTCGGAACAGAACAAATTTTAATGCTTTGATCTATTAAATAAAAATTATTAACTTTGAAAAACTAATTTTTTCACAATTTTTAAGGTTTTCGTAAAATTTGCTATCCCCAACTGGTAACTATTAAAATTACAGAAAAATGACTCGCACTATTATTTCTGCATTCTCAGTTTGTTGATTACAAGCACTGATATTCCGTATTCGGAGCAGTAGGTTTCCAGAAAATGCAGCATTTTCTCTACAACACGTAGTGAGCCCTGTGGATGGACATGGCCAATATGCATACCCTGTCTTCGGTTTCTTGGCCTATTTTTCTCTTACACGTTCACACACATTACTATTCAAAATGCTGCTTGCTGTACTCAGATACGCACAAAAGAAGTTAAAAATATGAAATTAACCTTCATTGCCGAAAACAATGCTGAAAAACTTAGCTTTAAACCTCATTAACATTAACAAGAGAGATGCACTTTTCTCTGTCACATCCACTGCGCGCGCACATATTTTGACGTGACTGGTGTGAAGCATGCCGCTCTGATACACAAACAAAATTAATTCATAGTACATTGTTGTTCGAAACATACTCCTTTGCAAACCATTAGCCAATTGGACCAGTATGTGGATAACAGAAACTGGCAAGGTATGCAACACATTTCCCACATCCATTGACGTAGCCCCTGCTCTCTGACCACTACATCCGAAGTAATTTCGTATGAATCGTTGGATTTCCGCGGAAGAATTAATAATTCACGCATTAATGCCGTATATTCCTGTGCGCTAATAACCTCATAATGGATAATAAAATATACAGCAACCGTAATGTCTAGTCAAGCGAAATAGAGAATCAGAACTACAAATTTGACAGGTTTACAGCAACTGTTCGCAGTTCACTGAAGTGATGCTGCTTGACATATACCTCATTTAGTTTTTTTTTTACTTTCTCTCACACATACACGAGAAATATTCAATATAGAAATTTCGCCGGAAATATGTGTTCTGAGCTTCACCGAACCCAACAAAAATTTAGGATATTTGTCTCTGTCTCTCTCTCCGTGTTTGTGTGTGTGAGAGTATGTGTGTGTGTGTGTGTGTGTGTGTGTGTGTGTGTGTGTGTGTGTGTTTAAACAGATAAATCAAGAATGAAAAGAATGCCAACATACTCCAAAGATGCAGGATAAAGAGGTTTATGAAAACCTACTCTAAACTTACCTATAGCGACAAAAGTTTACATTATTTCGGATGTACTCAAAAATTTCTTTAATGATTTCGATCAAAATGCCATATACCTATACATCGTATATCCTGAATTTTCCGTGAATAGCCGGTGAAGTCTTCTCGTAACTTTGTATAAGTGGTAAACCTTACCTTAAAGAAAGATTAGAACATTTAATAAATCATTTATTTTAAATAACCTTTTCGTGACATTGGCCATTCCCTAGAATTCTCATCTAAATTTTTCAGTAATAATTTTGAAGTGAATTTATTATTCCTTCTTTCCAGAAATGTAGTAGAAAGAGTGTAGAACTTAAAGATAAGCATAGTACCTACAAAGGGATATGTAATAAACCTGTTTTTGTAATGTATACCTCGATATTGTGACAAAATGACAATTCGATGAATCTTACTCCGAACAATAGCGTGACAAAAACAACAAAATCATACTGGTTACCTTTCTATCACTTTATTGTGTTCTAAAATTTTAGCCCAGTTGTGTTCTCTTGTTTAACACAGTCTACGGTCTTTCGGGCTATCACAACACAGAACTTTTACTTCTCGTAACCTTGACTTAGTCCTTTCAGTGTCTGTTTCACTTTTTCTGTCTCTCATACACTAATTATGACGTTACATTATTAAAATCTTCTTTACGACGACCGACGCGTCTTTCACAAAACACACGCACAGCTTTCTCGCATTCTTACACTAAGTTAATAGCCGGTTGCTTACAAATTGCTTTCCAACTGCTTTCCTGTATCAGCCTATGGTACGACTTATCAGTATCCCGAATCAATCAGTGAAGAACATTCTTTTCATTTGTAATTTGTTTTAGCAAAAACAAACTTCGTCTAGAGCCAATAAAATTTCAAGTTTAATGGTATAACTAAATCTGCATAACAAAGTTAATAAAACATTAAACAGGAGTGAGAAAGTGTTATTTATCTTCCATACCATTTAAGTAGCAATGTTTGTTTCTGAAAAGTTTCATTTTTGGACTATAGTTGCTTTACCAAACCTCTTCAATTGTTTGAGAAATTTTTGAGAAAATACAGAGTTTCCATGTAACGGATTTTGGGTGAGGTTCCTTAATATCTTGACCTTGCGAAATAAAAATGTGCCTGACTTAAGCAATTTGGCTAATTACCCGACTTTGTATTTTTAGCTGTTTTAGAGAAGAGCAGAGTATTTCTAAGTCCTACGTTGTGTTGCAGCGCGGTTTAAACAACTGATATTTCCAACGTGCAGTTGAGTTTATTGATAGTCTCTATTCCATCTGTTATTGTCTGACAGATACACAAATAGACTATGTCTTGAATCACCACTCGCATTTGTAAATATACTCGCATCATTTAAGACTGACCATCTCAACTATAAAATTTCGTATTTATCCTAATTTTCCATTTTCCATTACATTATTCTCATGAAGACAGGCAAACAGAACACACACACACACACACACACACACACACACACACACACACACACACACACACACACACACACACACACACATACACACACACTCACACATTTTATTTGAAAATGCTTTTCAAAATGCTTCAAATGTGTTCAGAAGATTTATATTTTAAATATTATTTGGAGAGTATTTAAAATACATTTTAATATTAGAAATAAATTTAAGGCTTGGTTGAACAAATTTGGACATAATGTGACATTTCGTAATTTACAGTACCATATTATAATTTTAATATACTTAATTAAGTATAACTACATTCATTTAATAGAATAAAGACACAAAATGCGGCAATCTACCAATAAATACGCCTATTTTATTTTTCTACAATCACGAGAGGCACACATCTTTTACATATTCATGTTCATCCGCGAATGTAAATCCTTCAAATAAAGTACAGCAGGCTAAAAAGAGAACCACAATTTTATTATTGCAGTATCGTTTCCACGTCCATGCTTTCATTTAATAATGAACACACAACAGTCGTCCTGTTAATAATTTAAATCCCCATCAAGCAGGTACGACCGATGTAAGGTAATCAATTGTTGTGTTGGAGTTGTCAATAATACCAATAAATATTTACCAAAATTTTTGTTACCTAGTGCAACGAATTACGTGAGAGGTAACTGAATGCTGCTAATATCGTAAAAACTAAACTTTTGGAAAAAGTGCACCTTAATAAAATACTCAGGGACGTAGGAACACTTCTTTGGAAAGGAGATAACCCCGTCTGGTAATATTTGCACATTGAGGAATTAGTAAGTGATTTAAAGTATCCCCAGAAAGCATGTCCTGTCTGCTTGTATCCTTAGAGAAGCCTGATGCAACATTAAAACAACAGTGCGTTTCAAAAGGCTGTCTGCTACACTTTTCAAAAGCTATCTTACGATGTCATTTAATTATTGCAAGATAATCTTAATATCATATTTTAGGTGCATAATGTAAGTTTAAAAACAAGCTTATTTGCTCATGATTGCTTTTGCTTGAGAAAATAGAATCTCAAATCAAATTATTGATTTTCATTACCCTATGGAAATCAATACAACAAAAAATCTTATGTGTTGCACTCACATGACGTCTATTCTTGTATTAACTATTCTTATAAACTCTTGCTACTCTATCTTTTTATGTTATTCGAGATAAACACTTATATAAATTATCTTATTCGTAATTTTCTTGTAGGTGCAAAGAGAATACGGGAATACAGGGAATAAGTTGCCTTTGAGCAATAGTCAAATCTTTTAACGCTAGTTGCTATTTGAAGGCCTTTCATTTGAGTAAAGTATAAGCATTACGAGAGTCACACAAATAACCAGAAAGATTTCCGAAATTGTTCACCACACCAAAAGCTGCATTCCAACATAACTTGTGTGTCTTAACGAGATTTACATTTTTGTACAATGAGATTTAGTCTGACTCTTACGGTTTACTAGTTATGTAAAAGTCATCAAGAGTAATCAGGACTATAAAGGCTATAGCCGAAAAAATCAAAATACACGTTTCGTTTGGCATAAAAAAACATCTTAAACATATAGCATTTTGATTAAAATCGTTAGAGCCATTTTTGAGAAAATCAAAATTTTCGAAATACTTTTCGTGTAAAGGATAGTTTAGGGTGAAGGAATTTTCTTCAAAATCTTTGTATTGCACCCTTTAAAGATATTAAACTTAAATTCCAACTTTGGTTTTTAACTAATTTTTCGTTTTTGAGACACGCACATAGACACACATACACACTCACACATACACACACACACACACACTCACTAAAAAAACTAAACCCCGGCGCTACAGCCCATGAAGGGCCAAGGCCTACCGCCCAGCCGCTGCATCCCCCACCTCTGCCCACTACAGGCGTCTTTTCTGAAACTGCTCTTTTATGGGGGGATTCAGGGGACTTGATAACATATATGTGCGGTGGAATCTCGACATCGTAATTTTGGGTCGGAATACAATACCTCCCCTACTCACTATACGTAGTAGAGAAAATAACTATTGCATGCTTGGAAAATCACTACCTAAAATGCAAGTATAAATTTCCACGTGTCCAAACACCGAAGATAGCAGCTACAAATGGTCTTGAGTTCAGACCAGGGAAAGTTTATGTATTTCGTAACGATACGTTCATTAGGAAGGTATGCAAGAACACCGATCTTATCCCTATTACATTGAGAATGCAAGAAAAAAGAATGTGATGACGTCGAGTGTTGCTTGGAGAAACATACACAGTTCTTATACATGCATTGCTAAACAGCGTGTTCTGTAATTAAAAGGAGTTAGTTCAATGCCCAATTTAGTCACATTCCTAACGATGTTACTGTATACTGCATCAGGTTTAGCTTGTTGAAGGCCAACTAGTGTGTTACTTATGTAGTGATGTGGCGTAATGAAGCATTCGATGTTAATGCATCACACTGGGTCAACGTGCATTGTAATGAACTCGGTGTGAATAAAATTAAAAAACAAACGCTGTTATTGCCCCCTCTGTAGTGGTAGTGGTGTATTTTCCGTTCAAGAAATCAGACTCAATACGTTGTTCCATTACTATTTATGGTTCCACTCATTAGACAAGGATATAGAAAATAAGATATCGAAGATCTATTTATTTTGGTACAGATGAAATTGGTGGTCCCTAGTTACGGAGGCGTCCGTCATACAGAGTTAGTATTGAGTTTTGTCAACTTGTTGAGCCTTTAGTCTAAAATTACAGGCAAGAAATACTTTATCATTTGTGCTGTTCTTCCTTGCAGCTACAAATAAGAAAAAATAATAATGATAATAAAATTCATGTGTACGGCAGTTTTAGAAAAATACTCGCAATTCTTCACGAGAAGATAGTATGTATAAAAGAAGTAAACATAGGTGCTAAAATTAACATCTTCCAAGAATGCAAATCGAAGATTCCCAAGAAAATCCTCCCGGTCTCGTGCAACCAGAGACCGCTACTTCTTAATTAAGGAGCTCCTCAGCTGGCCCCGCAGGTACTTATCGAGGCTGAGTGCACCCCGGACCAAATCTCCTAACGGGAGAAACTCCAGACGCCGGTATTGGTAATCGAACCTGGGTCCACCGCTTGATAAGAAGTAGCTCTAAGAAAATCCCCTCACCCAAAATTACCCTTCGCATGGAAAAGCTTGCCTTATTTTTTTGTTTTCTGCAACATTTCTTTGTTTTGATTGAAATATCATGTTTTCAAAATATTTGCATGAAAATAAAATGCAAATAAGTCCTCTTCATTCGGAATGATTTTGTTTTGTTGGTACATTGAAAGAGGTGCACAAAATATTGCCAAACTCACACAAATAACAAGTAGTATCTCCGAAGTGGTTCACTCCACAAAATGCATTTGGACATAACTTGTGTTTTAACGAGATGTACATTTTTTGTATCATATAATAAGATTTGCCTTATCTCCTACGGTTTACCGGTTATACAAAGGTTATCAAGAGTAAATAGGACTACATAGACTACAGCCACAGAATTTAAAATGTACATTTCGTTTGACATAAAACTAGCTTAAACATAGAATTGTAATCAAAATCATTAAAGCAATTTTTGAAAAAATAAAAAGTTTCGAAAACCTTTCCATGTAAAGAGTAGTTTAGGGTGTAGTAATTTTCTTCAAAATCTTTGTGTCGCATCCTTGACTTGAATACGAACTTTGGTTTTTAATCGACTTTTCGTTTTGGAGTTATGCTGTTCACAGACTCAGAAACACACACACACACACACACACACACACACACACACACACACACACACACACACACACACACACACACACACCTCTTTCAAAATGCTTGTTTTGGACTCAGGGGGTCTCAAAACATATATTGCCGGTGAAAGCTCGACATCAAAATTTCGGGTTAAATGCAATACTTTGCCCCCTTACTATAAGTAGTAGCGAAAGTAATAAAGCTTTGTGTTTGCTATGTCAAAAGCAAATATAGTAAGAAAATCACAAAATCAACAGATCATGTTTCTATTGGGTTCCGTCACAGCGAAAACTTACCTTATTAGTAAAGACGTGTGGACACGTAAACAAAGAACCGGAAAAAGTGGTGCCTAGCATTTGGTAAGTAGAAAGGGTAAATACTCGATTACATTCTCTTCAACGTTCTTTCCCATGCCTGCTAATGATAAATGGCAAAAATACAAAACAAAAATCTATGCTTACCAGAAAAGAAATAAATTCAAGATGAGGTAACTATGTGGACAACTTTATTCAGCTGGAACGTAGTACCATTAACGCTAACATTATCTTTTTTACTTTCTCTGTGTATATTAAGTAGTGGAAGTATTGTATTCGAGCCCAAAAAAATTCTATGTTGACATTTCACCAGAAAATGTATGATTTGAGGCTCTTTGAGGAGTCTAAAACAGGCACTTTTAGGAAAAGCTCCGTGTGTGTGTGTGTGTGTGTGTGTGTGTGTGTGTGTGTGTGTGTGTGTGTGTGTGTGTGTGCGCGCGCGGCTGTGTCTGTGTGTGGTGTGTATCTGCCTATGTGTGTGTGTGTCTGCCTGTGAATAGCGTAATTCAACAAATGAAAAGGCGGTTAAAATCCAAAGTTGGTATTTAAGTTACTATTTTCCACGAAGATTTTAAAGAAATTATTTTACCATAAGCTACCGTTTACATGGAAAATTTTACGAAAATTTTAATTTTCTCAAAAATGGTTCTAACGATCTTGATTAATGTGCCATATGTTTAAAATATTTTAATGGAAAGTTTGAATTCTCTGACTGTAGCCCATGTATTCCTGTTTACTGTTGATGACTTTGTATAACTGCTAAACCTAAGAGATGGACCAAATCTTACCATACAAAAATGAATATCTAGTTAAAACACAATTGATCTGAAATTTTGCTCTTTTGTGAAGTGAACCATTTCGTAGATATCGCTTGTTATTTTGCATAATTTTGCAATACTTATACACCGTCCTCAAAGGGAGGTCGTCATTCATTTTTTATCTTAGTCATACAAAGAGAACGGAATTTGAAAGTCATCATGTGGCGACCATTCTTAAAACATTTGACTATCGCATAAGATCTACTGTATCTCCTTGTACCTTAAAGAAAATTAGCAATAAGATAATTTGTACAAATGCTTATCTCGATAAACATGAAGTAAATTAAGGAATAAGTGTTTGTAAGAATAGTCTGTGCAAAAGTAGAGAAAGTCTTGTGAGTGTAACACATCAGATGTTTTATTATGTTTATTATTTAATGCTATTATCATAATGACCTCTTCCTCTAGAGGCACATTTGCCGTTGTTTGTCAGTTCTGTACGTTATACAAAACTTTGGGTTTCTCTCTCTTACTCTCACTCCCCCCCCCCCCCCCCTCTCTCTCTCGCCTTCTATTCTTTCATTCTTCCTTAACCTTTGAACACCCTCGCATTCACTATTTTTTTTTTCATGTTTTCTTGACTGGATTGGATAAAGGATGATCCTATTCAATGAAGAATTCTCGCTTCCAGTCAGAAATTGAATCTGGGGCTGTGAGCTAAGAAACTAAAACGCTGACCATTGCAACCCAGATGCCGCCAGGGTCTGCTATAAAGAAGTCGAACGAACAATATTGGGCGACGCTGTGGCCGAGCGGTTAGCGCGCTCGCCTACCACCTAGGCGGCCCGGGTTCGATCCCAGGGACCCGCATGTGGTATTCGTGGTGGACGAAGCGGCGTCAGGGCGGGTTTTCTCCGGGTGCTCCGATTTCCCCCGCCATCTCATTCCACCGGTGCTCCATCTTCATTCCATGTATCATCAGTGTCACCGCCTGCGGTGCCGTAGTAGTAAAAGCGGGCGTTAAACACTACAACAACGAACAATAGTTTTGACAAAGGAAGTCTGCAGTAGAAAGTATGTCTGTTCTGTGTGGTCTTAAATGCTCAAAGCAGTGAGAAGCTTGGCGTGGTGTGTGGTTTTGCTTAGATCGTTGCAACGACATGAAGAAAACTAAAGGAAGTTTTACAATATTAATGTGGAGAAGCAAGTGTGAAACAAAACGAGGAATGTGGCTGTTTCAGATAGAGAGGGTAAAAGCAGAACACTAGTGAACATATTCATGAAAATAAAAAGACTTATTTAGGACATTAAATGAAATGAATCTGCATGGACCAGAATAAAAAAGTAGGCAAAAAGTTCAGGACAGAAAAAGATACCGCATGATAGACAAGATGTTAAACTTTTAAAGTTGTCTTATAAATAGAGTATACATTCTGAATGGAAAAATAAACGAGGAAGTAATATATGGTTGTGAAATACATCTGTTCTGCCTAATTTTGGTTTGGAAAAATTCTTTGGTGTGTTATAGATAAGAGTAAAAATTAGTCCCTGAGCGTTGTGGTAAGGCTCCCTGGGTTTGATCCGCAGAAATGGTATTCGAGCAAGATCTTCCAGAGCTGCTGCACTCAGCCCTGTGATATTCCTGTGTGACCAGTATAGGCGCTGGCGACTGGTGGTATGGTGAACCGCGCCTAAGCCATCAGTGTGTCACATGTACGCCTCCAGCATGTATCCAGTACGAATAAGGCAGATAATATAGCGATTATGCGATATACTTGGTTCTTCATTATTACTTGAACAAATGCATCACTTCAGTTACACTTACAACTGTCAGGCATAGCATTTCGATTTGTGTGTATTTGCACGAGATAGTAGTTGCTTCAGCGGTACAGTGAACGCACTGAGCCAGTGTTTTGTTTACATAGAAGCACACGCCGGTCCGGTGTTTTGTTTATAACTGAGGCAGTTCTAGCCAGGGTTGCCAACTCGTACGATAATTATGGGGGCATACGATAATTTTAATGTTTGTACGATGGTTGCCAACCCGTACGATAATTATGGGGGCATACGATAATTTTAATGTTTGTACGATGGTTGTCAACCCGTACGATAATTATGGGAGTGTACGATAATTTGAATGTATGATAGTTCGATATCGGCGAAATATCATTTTCACTGGTTTGTCACTCCAGCGAAGTGAAACTAATTATAAATAACATCACTTTTGTCCTCATTGTCTGTCTCCACCCCATAGCTACTAAGCCTGCTACCCTTTATCCTCTTATTGCCAGTGTGTCCAGGTCTAATAATTTCAATGAAGAAGGCACTGTTCAGAAAATTGACGATCAATGTAGAAAACTCGGAATACGTGCTATTCCGTGTGAAATAAGGAACATGCCTGAACCTGGCAGTTTATGGAGTGCTGTTAAACATGTGACCTTGGTGGAAATACTGATTTCAAAGAACTAGCGGCCTTTGCATTATCAGAGGTTTCCTTACCCTACAGAAGCACTTCTTCTGAAAGTTTTTTTTTTCCTTCTTCTTCTTCTTCTTCTTCTAAACTGGGTTTAATAAGAACCAAAGTTAGAAACAAATTGGCACTAGATGCGGTAAATGAACTCATTTTGCCTTCTCAACTTATGAAAGAACGTGGTAGATCTTAAAATCTGCAAGTCACCGAGATGTTAAGGTTTATCTCAACAACAAATTTGTGCAATGCTGCAACGGTTGAAGAAGCTGAACTTTCAGATGAATAGTGCGAGAAACATAAGTGCTAAAGTTGTAATATTTGTTGAGGTCATCAATCTTGTAAGTGAATATAATAAACATCATTACTCTTATATTTTCATTATTAGTATTATACTGATATTTTTATTGTTGCAGCATTTGCTTTATGATGTACAATAATTTTGAATTCAAATCTATAATTTTGGGTGGCTGGTACGATAATTTTACTTTTAAATGTTGGCAACCCTGGTACTGGCCTCGAAGCCCAAGCCGGTCGGGTAAAAAACAGGCCGCTGGCATGTGCGAGGATTGATTGCATCGGCTCAGTTTTGCCGTGCATCAGCTCACATTGCCGAAAAATGAACATTTTTACAAAACAATTAAACTTAACCAAAACGAAACTTAGTATTTTATATTTCTTACAGCTGCATCTAATAGCTGGGTTATTCTGACCGAAACAATACCTTTCATCCTGTAACAACAATAAGATTCTTTTTGCATCTATCATTTATACCATTATAACAGTACTGAAAAATACTAGACTGATACAAAGATCATCAGCAGCAGCACTTTTATGAAGAACGTTTCAAACGAATTTTGAAATGCTATCCACATGAAAAATGAATAAGACCAAACAGGATCTGTCTATTCATCACTGAAGATGCAATGGGCAAACTTTTGCTATGCAGGGATATGAACGGGTAGTAGAAACATTTATGTTAATTTTTCCTTTTTTCGGAAACCCTGCACATTAATAACTCCGATATTTAATTAACTTAATTTTGGAAATATTTTAGAAGTGCCTTCTTCTTCTTCTTCTTCTTCTTCTTCTTCTTCTTCTTCTTCTTCTTCTTCTTCTTCTTCTTCTTCTTCTTCTTCTTCTTCTTAGTTCTTCTTCTTCGGGTAGTAGAAACATTTTTGTTAATTTTTCCTTTTTTCGGAAACCCTGCACATTAATAACTCCGATATTTAATTAACTTAATTTTGGAAATATTTTAGAAGTGCCTTCTTCTTCTTCTTCTTCTTCTTCTTCTTCTTCTTCTTCTTCTTCTTCTTCTTCTTAGTTCTTCTTCTTCGGGTAGTAGAAACATTTTTGTTCATTCTTTCTTTTTTTCGAAAACCCTGCACATTAATAATTCCGATATCTAATTAACTTAATTTTGGAAATACTTGAGAAGTGTCTTTTTATTCTTCTTCTTAGTTCTTCTTCTTCTTCTCCTTCTTTTTCTTCTTCTTCTTTTTCTTCTTCTTCTTTTTCTTCTTCTTTTTCTTCTTCTTCTTTTTCTTCTTCTTCTTCTTCTTCTTCTTCTTCTTCTTCTTCTTCTTCTTCTTCTTCTTCTTCTTCTTCTTCTTCTTCTACTACACTTCAAGGTTTAGACGTTTCCACTTGTTCCGTCTTCGCATTGGGGCGTTGGATGTCTCTTCCCTGCTGATTTGTATCTCCTGATTAAAACTGGTATCCTTTCCTAACTCGTGCGGTTCATGTGCTCTTTCTATTTATGTTTATTTTCTTAAATTTTGTTGTTTAACTTATAAATTTCTCGTTCTTATCTGATTGTTTTCTTTCTTATTAAGTCCAGTCTAGCACCTTTATTTCTTCTTAAAAATCTATTTCCGTTCTCTGGATTTTACGCTTATCTTTTTCTTTCATTATCCACGAATGGCTGCCATACATGAGCACAGGTACCGCCATGGTCTTATAAAACTTTAGTTGTGTTTATTTCCTTGTTTTGTTCCGCAAAGTTCTTGTTACGGTCCTACATATATCTTGAAATGTATTTATCTTATTTTCTATATCTCTATCAACATCGAAGCCTATGCCACAGCCCATGTCCTATTTACTCCAGGATATTATTTACAATACATATTTTTGTTCTAACTGGGTATTTCCCCTGGTGTGCCGTTACATTTTTGTGGGGGGGTAGGGGTAAATGTTTCAGTTGTATTCACTGCCCACTTGATGTCCTCAAGAAGAGCTTCTAGATCAAATTTTAGAGATGTCATACAAAATGCGGGTGTGCATTGTTTCCATTGACACAGTGAGTGTGAGTTAATTTCCCTGTGTTTTGTTTCTGTGTCAAGCACTTTCTTAGATCTAAGGTTGTGTCACTATAGAAGAACGTGTACATCGTGCGATGTGTGGGCTGCTGTGTACTGCAATCTGAGTTAGCGGTTAACATCACCGATATTTCTGAACTGAGTGAAAGTAATGCCTTATGATGTCAAGAAACTCCTCCCCTCAGGGATTTATCACGAAAATACACATCTGAGTATTGAAATTACTATGTTACAGCTATGGTTCTAAGCTCCTAACAAACTGCTTTTTTCTGAGGATCTGTAATTATGACGTCAGATTGTGTAATACTTTGAAGCAGTCCATATTTACTTCAGCAATTTCCTAGACACGAACTCATTTCATACTATCTAGATTCAAGAAAAATGTCACTTTTAGCGCTAAAGAAGCAAGTTACAAGCACAATAGAAGTGGAGAGTCAAAATATTTTCGTAAATAGAACATAAATTCTCTATCGAAAGTAAAACATTTAGTGACATAAAATATCATGCAAATGATATTTCAATTTAACAATAAAACTTGTGTGAAAACTATTAAAATATAATATAATTTACACTTAAAAATATCAATAGATACCAACCATATTTTAACAGGTGGAATCAGGACTGAAAAATTCAATGGCATAGATTTGAACCACGGATCTTCCGCATTGAGCAGCTCATTTAACCACTAAGCTACCATGGCTAACTTGTCAGTAGGACATTAAATTCCCCAGCTGATTCGTACTTTTTTCCCGGTTAGACTACAAGGGAAGCTCACATCAGAGATAAATGCCCCAAGGGCGACTTACAATTGTAAGTATTATATGTCCCGGGTTTTAAGTAACCTTTAGATGGTAATTATTATTTATTTATGCCAACAAGCTTACTGCTGGTGTATTAAACACATGAGCCGTGTGTGGGCAATGTTTAAGAGGTGGAATCAGGACTGAAAAATTCAATGCCATAGCCATGATTTGAACCACGGATCATCCGCTTAGCAAGCGGTTGCTCTAACCACTAAGCTACCTGGCCAACTTGCCAGGATGACATTAAATCCCCAGCCGATTCGAACTTTCCGGGTTAGACCACTAGAGAATCACACATCAGAGATAAACACCCCAAGGGCGACTTACTTGTAAGTACTTTATGTCTCGAGTTTAAGTGCCTTTAACTAAGCTACCACTCCTCATATTGGCAAGTTGGCCATGGTAGCTTAAAGGTTAGAGCAGCCGCTCGATAAGTAGAAGACCCGTGCTTCAAATCCCGGCTATGGCATTGAATTTTTCAGTCCTGATTCCACCTCTTAAATAGCAGTAAATGTTACAATTTAATATATCAAAGGTGTGGAAGTCTGTGAACTCAATTTCAATAAATCTCATGCTTAAAGTGTGGTTATTGAGGCCAAAAAATACTCTTGTGTGTGTGTATATATGTGTATATGTGTGTGTGTGTGTGTGTGTGTGTGTGTGTGTGTGTGTGTGTGTGTGTGTGTGTGTGTGTGTGTGTGTTCACAACAAACTAAACAGCTATTTTACAACTGCTAGTGAAATCTTTCCTTTCATTTCACATACATATCAAAGACAGAGTTGATTCACGTGTACGAAATAACATGTGCAGTGTTCTTATTGTTTTAGCTACGAATTGGTGTTTGTATGTGTGTGTGTGTGTGTGTGGTTTTCTTTCTTTTTTTTTTTTTTTTTTTTTTTTTTCCTTGTTTTGTTTCGTTAACAGCGTCACCAATTGCCAGGATCACATCAGTGCCGCCGTTGTGCGGGAATTTGCTCCCGCAGGAGTTCCTTTACATACCAGTAAATCTACTAACATGCGACTGCTCCCTTTTAAGCACACAAGTGTTCGTGTGGCGAATAGATATAGACTCTGGCAAAACAATGAAGTGGCAAACTTTGTGAGCCTAGACCCATGCGCGGGCTCGGGCCAAACCCATGGGCCTAATGCCGGGTTCGGGCTTACTTTGAACGATGCGTATCGGGCTTGTAAATAAGGAGGTACAAAACAATGCATCATCTTTTTGGTCACTGATGTCCAAATTCCGAGACTATTGCAATTATCGCAGCATTTCTTTACTAGGAATTCTATATGATTATTCTGCTGACACGTTTCAAATAATAATAATAATAATAATAATAATAATAATAATAATAATAATAATAATAATAATAATAATAATAATAATAATAATAATAATAATAATAATAATAATAATAATAATAATAATAATAATAATAATAATAATAATAATAATAGTAATAATAATAATAATAATAATAATAATAATAATAATAATAATAATAATAATAATAATAATAATAATAATAATATAACAATAATAACAATAATAATAACAACAATCGGGTCCGGGCCGAGTGGTACATTATAACCTCTTTTAGGGCTCGGGCTGGGCTCCGGCTTGGTTGGGCAAACCAAAGAATGCCGGCCCTTGCAGGCCTCTACTACATACATGTGTCCCAAAAAAACACCCGACAACGCTTGATATGTTGTGCAGGATGACAAACTGATCAGTTTTCAAATAGGAACCCCTGTCCGGAAATGCACGGTTTGGACGCTGTAGCACATCGCAGTGTGAGATCGTTGTGCGTTCACATTTCAATAAACCCAACATCGACCTATCTACATTATAAACGGGCTTCGAACTGTGTACCTCCTACATAATTACAGAGCGTATATCGGCGGTGTAGAACCTCATGCACATGAACCAATACGCACGGTTGTCTTTGAGGATTTTCGGTCGCTCCGTGGACTCGAGCCATAAGGTCGTCTGCTGACATCACAGGAGCGCCATACACCATTTCTCTTCATGCAACGCCACAGAGAATAGTCGAGAGGTGCCAGACCGTGCTGGCCATGGAGCTGGTCCACCTCAACTAATCGATCGTTTTGAATATGCGACGTTGAGGTGATTCTGCACATTTACTGGAGCTCATGTCAGCCATTTCAGTAGCTGTGTACTCGTACATGCCGCACTACTGTTAAGAAAGCTACTGTACTGGAAACTACACAAGAATGCGCACCAAGGAATCTATGTAGGAATTTAGCGCATGAGCAGGAATATTATTATGCTCATATCGTTCATCCCATTACACAGAGCGGCTAAAGGGTTGCATACCTTCCATATTAAGGTACCAACACGAATGTTAACAACCGTTCTTTCTCAAAGTTGGACGCTCTTCAGCGTTCATACCATGCATCATGCACCATCAGTTTGTCATCCCGCACAGCTAACTAAGCGTTGTCGGTATTTTTTGGGACACCCAGTATATCCAATGTGATTGCCGTGTTCCTCAGGAGGAGAGGCTGAAGAGAAAATGGGGTAACTATAGGGAGCTACAGGCCCCAGAGACCCGTGAAAGTCCCTTCGCTCTGCTGAAGCTGCCTAGAAACACACACACACATACACACACACACACACACACACACACACACACACACGCACTATATATATATATATATATATATATATATATATATATATATATAGTTTTACGGACAATGTTGAGAGATGTGTGGTGAAAATTTCATGCCTATTCTAATCAGTCTCATTCAACTAAGTAGCCCTCTTAATGTACACGGAGAATAGGTGCTCTTTCTTTGAGCTACTACCTGTGCCATCTGATAGCATGGCCATAAGCATGTATAGCATTTAGCTTCCGACTATAAAAAACACGAGAAACCCGGATTAGAATGAGCAGAAGACTTGTGTGACCAATGCTAGTGGTTTGGCACATAGAGCAACCTATATAACTTCGGAACATAAAAGAACTTCCTTTTTATCTATGTAAAGTAGCTGCAAAGTAAATCCAAGATTTACTGTGCTTAACTGTTTTAGCATCTTAGGAGTGAGTGAGGAGTGTCTAATTTTAAAATGTGTTATACAGAATGCATGACACACAACGGAGGGGGACACCACCTCACCATGACAGTTCTTTGGTGGCAGACAGATTCGTTGCACTGCAGTGCGCTGAAGTTTCTTACATTTTCTGGCTCGAAAACCTGAGTTACCAACGAAGCAGCCCAGTGTGGGTAATCAACGACCCATATAACTTGGGTATAGGGAATACTGTCTCGTGGAATTGGTGATTTAGGTTGTCCTGCTTGTTTTAAGGAAGGCCTTACGGTAGCCTTGGACAGGAAGGCTACTTCCCAGGCCTGGTAGCAAGGGACGCGCTGAGGTCAAGAAGTGGTGCGCAACTATCAAATTGTATGTAGTTACGAGCCATGGAAATGAAAGCAATGTAGTCTGTGGTTGCCATTTCTGCCTCATATGAAGGTCTGTGACTTGGCTGTTCTGTATATGAAACTCTCCTATTATAAAAGATAAATTCTTCTTATTACTAAAATGGGTTAAAAATGAATTATTTGCTTCAATTTCTTATCTTCCTTGTCTTTCCAGGTACCTATATCTTTAGTCAAGAATTTTCAATGATGTTTTCACACGTTAACTCTCCCCAAATAGGTATAGCCTAGGAAAACCAGTTAATCTCGTTAAATGTGTTACTTCTTCTTAGTTATTACATTCTGTTGCAATCTTGCCTCAACGATAGATATTCCTAAGTAAAACACAGAGATGAACTTTCAGCCTTCCATAGCATCAAACCCAGCATACTCCAAGGTACGTTGTTGTAGCTCCTTTACACTCATGATGTACCGACAACTGAACACAACAGAACAGTAATTTTGCAGATAACACGGCCATCCTCGCCTCACATGAAAATCCTCGTAAGCCTTAGAATATATTCAATACCATCTAGACTTGCTTCAACAATGGCTAAACAAGTGAGAATGGGGCATTGCAAACCGCAATGAATCTAACCATATTGTCACCGCGCCCGATGCATCTAATTGCCGACAACAGCAGTGTCACCCATCGCATTATTGTCGGCGCTACCGCAAAGGAGCCGAAGGAAAGAGACAGAGAATGGCCGCATTGTTCGGGCGCTTGCCGAAAGAGAGAAAAGGATAGAGGCTACTGGAATCTTCTACTTTGTATATCTCGCCGCAATAAGTGAACGTTCCTGAAGCTTCCAGAATAGTGCCTGGGAGAGATAAATAGCGGTAAAGTGTGAGAAGAGTCAGTCAGACGTATGTGAAGGTTGAGTAGTCGTGCCGACGGAGAAGGGACAGTTGTTGTGTTACTAGTTCGGAGCCGTGCTGTTGGTGAATGGGAAAAGACTTTCTTGTTGTTTTAACGAGTGTACAAAGTTACTGTTTACGGAAATAAAAGTGTTTCTTTATCTCGACTACATCTGTCTACTTTACTTTTCAACACAACCAAAAGTTACAATATCTATGTATTTATGTCACGGAACATGCCTTAAAGTGTACCTAAATTATGTAGTAATTTCTATAACAACTGTAAAATACGTTGGATAGCACTTAGATGTACACCTGGCGTGGAAACACCACACTATGACAAAAAGGAAAGAAGCAACACTAAAATTAAACCAATTATGTTGGTTATTGAACAAACGTTCTCATTTGCCTCTTTACTCTGTATTCACTCTAAGGTTAATCCGCGAGAAACTAAACCCACGTGGGCAGTGCATAGTCATAATGTATTCTTCCGTCATTCGCGCTAGAAATACTGTCAAACCATGTGGTGAGTGCATGCGGTACATAACAGAAAGGACCGATCCCTTATTCCGTCAAGTTAAAGAGTGACTAACATGTAACTAGAGGTTAAACGCGATAAGATTGATAGTTACAACATACGAAAGGATGTACATGTCATAATAATTCGTTCTGAAAGAATCGAGCGAAAAAGAACATATAATCATGGATGTTGGATGTTTCATTAACACAGGTTTCATCTGAGTAATACACTTACGTCCTTGTCTCAATCTACGCACTGCCTTCAAATACCCCCTTCTCCATAAAATGATGTCCTCCCTAACAACTTTAGCACTTTTTCGCCCTCTTTTGACAAATTCCAACCCTATTTTACACAACATTTTATAAATGGTGGTTCTTCTGAAATTAGGCAAATCAGCATTAACTTGTTGTAGCACTTTGTCAATTATTGGCGGCTAATTTTTAAAAAGGAAATTGTGCACTGTTCTACGAATTGCGTTTTTAGCAAAATCGTCACATTCTTGCATGGCGTATCTCACACGCTTTCTTATTTTCCCGGGTGTATCCACTTTTGCTGTTTCAACTTTTCCTTTACGAGCACTGTTTATACTGGTACTCGAAATACCGGTGAACTCAGAAGTTATTTCACTACTTCGTTGTTGGGAACAGTTAGATATTTCTCACATAACTTATATGTTCAACACTATTGTTTTTTCACCACTAGTCAATGGTTTGCCCGCTTATGCTTTACGTAAGTCGACGAAGACGCAACACCAAATTCACCGCGGCCATCCGCCATGATCCTAAATAGAAACTGCTGGCTGTAAACAATACTCTGTAAACATGAGCGTCGGCAGATCTTTCTTCAGTGGGGGGGGCATGATGAAAGTTTGCAATTAAACAATATTAATTCATTATTCTGTTGCAAAAAACTGTAAAAGATGAGTTATAGTATTTGTTGCAGATAAGCATACTAATTTATGCTAAATAAAAGCTGTTCTTTACCTCAACATAAAGGCAGTAGTCTAATAGTAAGTGATTGCACATTACATTTATTATTTGCCCCATTCACGTAAATACTCGGATATCAGGTCACTCACACGAGTTGCATGTTGGGACTTGTAGCTCTGTTTCACAGTATACATAAACGTTAATTAACCTCTTAGGTGTTTGTGTAGAAATTATATCATGTAGGGATAAATTCATTCCAAAATTCAGATTCCTAGCATGGAATACTTCCCTGCACACTTTGCTACCGTGTTGTACCATGATGCACAGGTCACATGGGTTTGCTTTCACGCGGATAAACCTAAGAGTGAATTTAGTATACAACTAAATAATAATATACAAGACCATCATTGGACCTGTATGGACATGTGATATCGAACATTGGAGAACTGCTATATTGACATCCTATAAAGAGTTTGAACCTGGAACTCTTCCTTGTCTGGCAAAAGTACTTACCTACGTCTCAAACGCCACACTATATTATACAACTTCTACAGGTATCTACAACAAAAAAAGAAATCACATCGCGTAGCTTACGGTATCAGCAGTGCGGCTGATTTTTTTTTTTTTTTTTTTTTGGGGGGGGGGGGGGGGAGGTCCGCTGTCTGCCTCGGCTATGACTCTGATCTCGAGCGGTTCAGTTATAAAATAATGAACACTGAAGTTTTTTTCTTATTTTCCTACGAACATTTATATTCCTTAATACATTCACCCTTGCAAGTTTTCTCTGACTTTTCCATAAATGGTTATGATCAATTTTACTGACACACATGGTCATTTATACTATTAATATTACTATGATGATTCTTTTAATTTAATTTTAATTATTTAATTATTATTCATTATTTAATTTTAATTATTTAATTATTACTATTATTATATTTAACATTATTAATAGTACCATTATTATCATTATCACTATCAGTATCATTGCCATTACCATTACCACTACCATTATCATTATCATTATCATTCTCATTCTCATTATCATTATTATTTTATTATTAAATCTGACCTTATATAAAGGTTTGCCATGTGACACAGAATAGCTTTCATGTGTTTGAAATGAATACATAAAAAGGTTAATAAAAAAATAAAATTAAAAAAAAGTTTTTGTTAGTATATGACACAGTTAAATGATTATTTTATATCTTAGTACTTTCAAATTTAAATGTTGTGGTTTCCATACAAATGATTTCGGCATATTGCCACAGAGTATTTTATAGTCGTTAGGACAATGTCGTCCTGTAGCTGTTTAGGGAGCTTATATTGTTGTCTCCATTGCACAAATGATTTTGGTATTGTGCCCCTTGCTCCGAAGAATAGGCCTGTGCCCACGATGTTGCTGATATTATATGAGGCACTGAAGAATGGAATTGTGGGCTCATATATTTTCTTCTTTTCACGATCCACTTCTGCTGGCTGGTCTAAGGATGTCTCAAACCTCACTGTGGGATCTAAGATCTCAGCTGTCCCTTTCTTCCTGTCGATAGCAATGACATCAATTCGACGGTTACTGCCACAGTCAGCCACACAGTGTACTTCTTCGTGGACTTCTAATCCTGTGCTTCGCAAAGCATTGGCAAGCAGAGTTCTTATGGTGTTGTGACGCTTTATTCGCAGCAACTCTCCCTGAGGACAATTCCCGAGTACATGCGGTCTCACTGCAGTGTCTGCAGTGGCTTGTACCCGTAGAGCGTCCCGGAAGTGATTATTATTATTATTATTATTATTATTATTATTATTATTATTATTATTATTATTATTATTATTATTATTATTATTATTATTATTATTATTATTATTATTATTATTATTATTATTATTATTATTATTATTATTATTATTATTATTATTATTATTATTATTATTATTATTATTATTATTATTATTATTATTATTATTATTATTATTATTATTATTATTATTATTATTATTATTATTATTATTATTATTATTATTATTATTATTATTATTATTATTATTATTATTATTATTATTATTATTATTATTATTATTATTATTATTATTATTATTATTATTATTATTATTATTATTATTATTATTATTATTATTATTATTATTATTATTATTATTATTATTATTATTATTATTATTATTATTATTATTATTATTATTATTATTATTATTATTATTATTATTATTATTATTATTATTATTATTATTATTATTATTATTATTATTATTATTATTATTATTATTATTATTATTATTATTGTTGTTGTTGTTATTGTTATTATTGTTATTATTATTATCATTATCATTATTGGTATTATTATCATTATCATCATCATCATTATTATTATTATTATTATCATTATTATTATTATCATTATCATTATCATTATTATTATCATTATTATTATTATTATTATTATTATTATTATTATTATTATTATTATTATTATTATTATTATTATTATAATCATCATCATCCTCCTGTCCCAGCACAGCACTTAACTAACTACTTGACAAGATACCACAAATTGTCCGCTGTAACATTTTGGAATTACCGTTTCCATTTAGCTGCCTTTAGTGTTTCAGACATTGTTTATAATTAATTTAGTGAACTTCCTTATAAGAACAGGTTGTAAATTTGCAGTTAATAGAATAAAAATTGGATGTGTTGCAATCACATGACGTTCTCTACTCTTGTACTCACCATTCTTACAAACTTTTACTTCTATATCTTCTTCGTGTTAGTTGAGATAAACATTTGTAGAAATTATCTTATTGCTTATTTCCTTGTAGGTGCAAGGGGAATATGGGAATACAGTGAGCTTTGAGCGATAGTCAAATATTTTAAAGCTGGTCGCTGTATGAAGGCTGCGAAGCATAGTACAGCAAAACTCACACAAATAACAAGAACTATCTCCGAAATGGTTCACTTCACTTCACACACACACACACACACACACACACACACACACACACACACACACACACACACACACACACACACACACACACACACACACACACACACACACACACACACAAAGTATTCGGACCAAAATTGGGTGTTTTAGCTATTTTTTAAATTAACGTCCTCCAATGTAATGTCATATCGAACGATGAATGAATGAAACGGATGAAATTATGCTCAAATGAGCCCGAGGTCCATAGAGCTTTAAGTTACCGAACATTCGTCTTCTCAGGATAAGGGGAAACCTTGAAAAAAAAAAAAACTTACCCGGAGATTCGAACTCGCGACCTCTTGAACATGAGGCAGACACGTTGGGCGGTAGTAATTTGCACTGAAAAATGTAAAATTGCACCGGGGTAAATTGCACTGAAAATGACGGAGTTTGTTAAGTGCACCAAATACAAAATGTTAACTGCACTGCAGTACTGAATTTATTATGTGTAAATAGCACTGATTACCATTACAATTTTCAGGCGTTTTCTTGGCTGTACTCAATACTGATCACCAGATGTCGCGGTGAATACACGCTGCTAGAATGTGTGCGAATCTTTTCATTCGCATTTCAATGCAAGCTTTAGTTCCTAGAATCATCTTTATATGTATTCATGGAAGAACTAACGTCTTATCAGATCGAGGTGCATATAAAAATAAACAGCTCCAAAAAATCGCACACAGGAAAAAATTGTTTCACGATAAATAAACAGCACTACGTTGAGAAGCAAATCAGTAAATATGAACAGGGTCAAATTGATCGCTTCGCATTCGTCAAGAGCACCTGCTATTACTTTTCAAAGTGAAGTACAGAACAGTCAATCGCGGTGCAAAAACATCCAACAAGCTTCGTCAGTGCAATCTGTATCCCGAGCTATAGGTAATGTTCCAGTGCAGTTTACACGCTAAGTACGTAAATAAGCAGTGATATTTACCATGTGTAACTTTGATGGTTCAGTGCAGTTTTCATTGTGAATTAGAGACCTTCAGTGCAATTTACAATCGCCCGACACGTTAACCATCACGCTACCGAGGAGGACTGGATATTTTAACGAGATCTACTTTTCTGTATAGTAAGATTTGGTATGTCTCTTTACGGTTTACCAGTTATGCAAAGTCATCAAGCATAAACGAGACTACATGGGCTATAGCGAGGAAATTCAAAATACACATTTCATTTGCCATAAGTCATATATCTTAAACATATGGCATTTTAATCAAAATCGTTGGAGCTATTTATGAGAGAATCTAAATTTTTGAAAAATGTTCCATGTAAAGGGTAGTTAAGTGTGGAGGAATTTTCTTCAAAATCTTTGTGTTATATCTTTAAAAGATATTAAACATAAATACCAACTTTGGTTTTTAACCAACCTTTCGTTTTTTAATTATGCTGGTCACAGACAGACTTCCAAAAGTACATACGCACATTTGTTACACACAAACGCACAGACACAATACACACATAGACACGCACAGATACGCACAGCCACGCACAGGCACGCATAGACACACACACACACACACACACACGGACCATTTTCTAAAAATGCCTTTTTGGATTCAGAGGGCCTCAAAGTATGTGTTTCCGGTGAAATTTCGACATTGAATTTTTGTGTGGAATGCAATAGCTCCACTACTTATTATACATACGTAGTAGAGAAAGTAAATTTCTTTAAGTAGTGTATGGCTTTGATAAAAGTCTATCTTGGAGCAAACGTCTGCATTTTCTGTTTAGCCCTGCGCCACACCGCGCAACTTGCAAGCACGCTTGAAACATTAGAAGTAAGCGGGATGAAACGGAATAAGGGAGAAGAAGTCATGGCAATATTCGACCAGGGAAAACTACGAAAACCCCAGTCAGGGTGGACGGTGAATCTGAAATTTAACCCGGAACCTCTTACACGTTAGCCCTTAGCCAACACGCTCGCTGAAATTCACTGTAGAGCACAGGTTGTGTTCTGAGTCACCATTTTACAAAGCATCTAGGTTATAAGGTGCATGACACATGAAGAACAATATCACGGAAAGAGAGCCCCTTGAATGTATGAAGAGGGGAATAGAGACTGAATATTTCATTTCCATATCATCTGTAAGGTGGAAAGTCGGCACGCATGGCAGTCACGTAGGTATAGCCCGGTGATTCAGCAGAGAAATATCGAACTTCCCATGATGGGGTGGCCTCAGCGAAAATATATGGACCCAAAGGGTACCTCACGTACCACATTAAGAAACATTTGTTGACAGGAGGTTACGCATTACTCTCGTGCTGCAGTGCAGTACAGTAATCAAATGGAGCTATGGAACACTGAAGATAGCATTTTACTTTCTCCAGTTATGACTGAGGATTTTCATTGGGATTTCTTCCAACACTTACAATGAATATATATATCAGGTAGCTTTAAGCCGTCGAACTCATTTGCGCATTCATTTTCTAATACCATTCATGGTGTGTGTATATTCCGTACTAAGAACTGTGAACTTATCAGATCGAGAAAGCATTTTGGGAATACGAGGACCGCAGGACCGAGTTTTCCCAAGCGTCCGAGATCTGATAACTTACAGTCCGTGGTTAGCCAATTAGATTTTGCAATACTTGGAAAAACCGTAAGAAGCAATAATTAATCAAAATTGCCTTTTCATATTCTATTGGACATTAAGAAAAAATGAATTCTTAATGTGAAGAAATAAAAAGTTACATCTACGTTGTCTGAGATAGACCTAATAATTTGTATATTTCATGTGAAGATCCAGGTTCTAACTCAAAATGTACTAAAGAAATAAAAAGAATTGAATCGCTTCTTAATGTTAACATGTCCAATTGCACATTTAATATTTCAATCAATAAATAATTCATACATTTGTATGTTTTGATAAGGATTCACTGATAACTTGTTTTTAGGTTCCTATGCTGTCGGGTGTTACATCATTTCCTACTGGTACCGGAAGTATTAATGACTAGTCTTAGCCTTATTGCCATATATTACGTAACGTCATACCAGCATCTTGATTGTCATTGTACTCAAGTTTCATACTGCTATTTTATGCTCAACCATAAGTTATAAAATGTTTCAAATACTCGACGCTGAATGTTATTGTCACTGATATCCTACATTTTAATTGTGTATAATTTATAAAAATTAATAAAAATAGTTAATAAAATGTATATAATTAATAAAAATTATTTATTATTATTATTGTTGTTGTTGTTATTATTATTCTTGTTGTTATCATTATTATTATTATTATTATTATTATTATTATTATTATTATTATTATTATTATTATTATTATTATTATTATTATTATTATTATTATTATTATTATTATTATTATTATTATTAATTCTACATGCTGTGATACAAAATGCATGTGCACGCAGTCATTTAATGAAGTGAAGGAACGGAACATGCAGTTTGATCATAATTGCATCTTACGTGGAGTAGGTATGTAAAGCATCGCCAAGGACAGCCGTTACGAAGTGGTGAAAGGCGAATGGTTTTAAACGTATTTGCGCACATGCTAAGTCGCTTCATATTACTGCCAATCGTAGGGGCCCGCAGAGGAATACAATTTTGCACTGTGTTTACATTGCAGTTTAAAGTATGGCCGGCGAAGTTATAGCAACAAAATGTCTGCAATTTTAAAACAAATTTATTTTAAAATTGTGTACTATATCTTCTTATGTTTATAAAGGTTATATTTAACAGTAAACTACTACTTTTTTGCATGAATCACTTTAAATATTATGCCAACCCTTATTACAGAAATTATAATACTAACGAGGGTGATCACCACTGGTAACAAGATGCCTTGGAAATTTTGAAAACAAATTTACTTTATAATTGGACATTATATCTTGTCATGCTCATAATGATAATATTCACCATTAGTTAATTTTCCTTCTGACTTTTTCACTTGAATCAAATTGTACCTATGGGGCAGTACATAGTTTATTACCGCCTTGACATTTCATTGATTCTCAAAAAGACTAAAACTGAAAAACAAATACGCAGTTCAGTAGTAAAAACAGTGATTGACTAAGACTATTAATTGCCTGCTTGTAATCAAAAAACTGAAAGAGAAAATTTAAACAATTACAGAAGGTGGGCATAAAGTACCCCGCTCCCTTGGTTAAGATATGGAGTCGTGTACGGGAAATTCGAAGTTCAAATCCCACCAGCAACTATAGCAATTTTTGCAGGTGATACAGCCATTCTGTTAACTCATGAAGATCCTAATACTGCTTCCCAAATTGTACAAGACCATCTTTCTGACACATAAATCTGGCTTAAGAAGTGGAGAGTTGAAGTTAATCTAAAAGTCAACTCGTAACATATACACTCCGAAAACGCTCATGTCCACCTGTTACTCCTAACAATCAGATTATTCCAGAAGCACAAGATGTGAACTACCTAGGGATGTACATTGATAGACGACTCACCTGGAAAAAACACTATGGACCAAACGCGAACAGCTACATTTAAAATACTCCAAAATACTAAGTCACAACTCTCAACGGCAGCAAACTATATGTACAAAACTACACTTAACCAATTTGGAGATATGCAGGCCCGAATTTAGGACCTCTGACGCCCCTGGGCAAAAAAAAAACATTTGCTAGCCCCCCCCCCAACTCCCAACTTGCAATACTTAAATTTTCACAACATAGAGAATGGTTTCCTTAGTTCAATAGATACTTACGTATGAGTGGCAAACACCGTAATTGAGGTTATTAAAATTTAAGTAGGAACATCTTAATAGAAAGAACTTACACTAAAGAGGCATCACCCCAAATTACATGTCAAAACATATACCTACTGTTTTAATAACAAGAGGCTTCCTCCTTGCCCTGTCATTTGCAAACAAGTTTATGAGTTCGTTATAGTCCATTTTCACCGGTAAGTCAGATTCAATTGCAAGAACACCAAGATAACTAAGACGATCCTTCATTTGTGATGTTCTTAAATAATTATTTATGCGTCTTAGAGCAGAAAATGATTTCTCAGTTGAGCAGTTGGAAGAAGTAGCAGTGCTCAAGTATATTTGTAGAGCTATGTTTAAGTTTGGGTAAACACTCTCTAGACAGTTGCCTTTTAACATCTTGCACAGCTGTGTAAGACAGTGCGACGCATTTTCATTCTTTTCTATGTAGCTTTTGAAGTGTAAGCATTCAAGTACAAATATTCAAGTAACAAATCTTCAAGATCCGAACTGCAGACTTTCTGAAATCTGGATGATGCTCCCTGAAATTTCAAGTTGACTAAGCATCTTCAGATTTGTCAAAAACATAAATGGTTCACTGAATTCCTTGTAGGAAGAAACTCTGTTGTCCAGTTCTTCAATCAATTTATCCATGTTTCATGCCTATGCTTTTTTTTTTTTTTTTTTTTTTTTTGGTGCAGCTTTCCAGTAATTTTGCCGCCCCCTAAAATGTGCCGCCCTGGGCAGTTGCCCGGTTTGCCCTTACGTAAATACGGCCCTGGACATATGGAATTCAATTATGGGGTACAGCAAGCAACTCAAACATCGAAATACTAGAATGTTTTCAATCCAAAGCTCTCCGAACCATTGTAACCTGGTAACCCTGGTACATCCGTAATAAGTACATTTACCATGATTTGAAACTTCCAACAATCAAACAGGAAATCGCAGCATACAGTCTGTCCTACCTAAAGCGTCTCAAGTCATGCCAATACACTGGCAATAAATCTACTTGACAACAGCAGCAGCACAACAAGCCGACTACACTTACAGTAGAGATTTGCACCCAAATTATAAGCAAATTTATGGTCAATGGGCCATAGTTTCTAACAGTAATATATCACTGTTACTTATTGTTCAATTATTGAACAGATTATAATTTTGCAGATGTTTAAATAAACAAAAATCCCACCAGAACCATCCTCCTTGGCCAACGATTCCTCCAGACTTTCCACAGTTCCTTATAAGTGGCAAAAAACAAGAGGTACACTAAACTTATGCCAGGAACGTTTGCTCCCAACATTACTCTCTCAAATATCTATATGCATTATTATTATCCACCGAACAATTTAGATTTCTCAGGTTGATATGTCTTTCCAGCTTGTTCAAACACACGAGTTACATGAAAGAAAGCATTAGTACATAACTACCCGGTAATGAATACAAATAGATATGTAGATTATCTAGCCTGGAAATTCAAGTATACTTGCAAAATTACAGGTTACCTTTGGGGTGTGTGATATCTCTAACATTTGAAATAATCACGTTGAAGTTCACCCCGCTGTTTAGTAACATTAGAGTGTTTGAAGCACCAACAGGTACCCTGCCATGTAGGTCAGCGGACTCTCTTGTAAGGATCCTTCATTCGAGTCCCGGCCGATTCCACCTTCCAATGCGGTTAACTGATTCGGAACAACGGATGATCGATAAAGTGATTGACTCATCAAAGTCATGTCATAAAAGTCAATGTTTCATACAATGACCAGTGATACAGTATACCTAGTTATTCTCTAGAAGCATTAAGTAAGTATGTTAGGTATGTTCATTTTAAGAGGGTACTGACCTTCTTAGGAATAAAGTTGAAACTGCTCAGCAACTGAAAGAAATGTTCACACTGAACGTGTTACAGCGTAAAACGAACGTGTTTGGAACGCGAAAAGACTTTCTCAATGCAACAAACCTTGACAATTCAGCCGTGGAAGAAGCAAGGAAATGTTAAACCACAATTGTCTGTCTGTCTGTCTCTCTGTCGTGTTGCACGGATGGGTAATAAAAAGCTTAGCGTGGGAGAAGCATAAGTCGGTTACTGAGACGTCGATATATACCTACCAACTATACGGTCTTAGAATTAGGATAAAGTCTCGCATTATCGACAGCTTTGCCACACAAAGAGAATAAAGTGAGTAAAACCTGAACTCAAGAATCTCACTCGGTTTTTCCCTTTTTAGAACAATGGAGTCGATTAGATGCACAGAATATTCTGAAAGAGATTCTCTTCTACTCTTACCAATTGTTCAGGGACACAAATATGCTACCGTCAGATATAAGCAAGTTACAATAATAGAGAGACCCAGTAGTAGCACTAATTAATAGTAGTTGTAGTACTAATAGTAGTATTAAATATAGCAGTAATAGTAGTAATAATAGCAGTAATAGTAGTAATAATAGCAGTAATAGTGGCATTAATAGTAGTAGTAATAGCAGCAGTAATAGTAGTAATAACAGCTGTAGTAATTATAGTAGTAAACAGTAGCATATGTAGATATGTGGTGGTGGTGGTGCTGGTGGCGGTATTGGTGGTGGTGGTATTGGTGGTGGTGGTGCTGGTGGTGTTGGTAGTGGTGGTGGTGGTGGTGCTTGATGGTGGTGGTATTGGTAGTGGTGGTGCTGGTGGTTGTGTTGGTGGTGGTATTGGTGGTGGTGCTGGTGGTGGAGGCGATGGTGGTGCTGGTGGTGGTGGTGATGGTATTGGTGGTTGTAGTAGTGGTGGTGGTGGTGGTATAGGTGGTGGTGGTGCTGGTGGTGGTGTTGGTAGTGGTGGTGGTCGTGGTAATTGGTGGTGGTGGTGGTATTGGTAGTGGTGGTGGTATAGGTGGTGGTGGTGCTGGTGGTGGTGTTGGTAGTGGTGGTCGTGGTAATTGGTGGTGGTGGTATTGGTAGTGGTGGTGGTGCTGGTGGTTGTGTTGATGGTGGTGGTATTGGTAGTGGTGGTGGTGCTGGTGGTTGTGTTGATGGTGCTGGTGGCGGTGCTGGTGGTGGTATTGGTGGTGGTATTGGTGGTTGTGGTGGTGGTGGCGGTGGTAATGGTAGTGGTGGTGGTGGTGGCGGTGGTAATGGTGGTGGTGGTGGTGCTGGTGGTGGTGTTGGTAGTGGTGGTGGTATTGGTGCTGGTGGTGGTATTGGTAGTGGTGGTGCTGGTGGTTGTGGTGGTGGTGGTTGGTGGTGGTGGTGCTGGTGGTGGTGTTGGTGGTGGTGCTTGGTTGTGGTAGTATGGGTAGTGGTGGTGGTGCTGGTGGTGGTGGTTGTGGTGGTGGTCGTAGCATTAACAGTAATATCACCAGCAGTACTGAAATACTGTTAGCATGTTTAATATTTTTCTGTTTCTAATGTTAAATGTAACTTCAGAATAATGAGGCTCTACTTTTTAGGTACTGAAATTACTATTTATAGTTTTTAATATAGATGCCCTCCGTGTTCTTTGCAAATTATTGAACATATTATTTATTTCCTTCACTGGAGCAAGTTATTGTCCATAGAATAAAATGTCCAGAACTGAACTGCACACATTTTGTTCGTGCACTAGGCTCACAAGGGCAAATGTGGTAGGAGCAAACATGACACAGTTTTCGAAAGGCATTCTGGGAATAGGAGGATACGTGGCTAATTGCGGAATCATGAGGGAATTAGGGACCACATAATAATGACACTAGCGAGTGTAAAATTAGATCACTGCGAATTATTCACAAGGGCGGCTCCCTAGATATGGCAACCTGCTACCAGGGTAAGCTAAGAATATGACAGCAGCATTCAAATAAAGAGAGGACTTTCAGATGATGGGACGGGATAAATTTGGACAGCCGGTCGCAAAAACAATAGAAGGAAAATATGGAGGAGTATTAAGAACCAGAGAAAACCATGGGATGCAGCTATTTCAACAATTAAAAATGGACTAATATTTTGTTGGTACGGTATTTTAGAACGGCAGCTGAAATCAATCATAAGGCTCATATCAGATAATTATCTAATTATAATTAGCGCTCGGATTTGTATGACTTTTGAAGTATGGATGAATTTATGGTGTAAAAATTATATAAATATGATCTAGAATCCTGAAAATATTACCTGAAACTGAAAACTAAAAGCCAAAATTTGCATTTACTTTTAATGCTTAGATATGAACAAGTCTTATAGTTGTAGAAACCTGTGTCTACATCTCATGATACAGTGGCGACAAACTTGTAAAAAAGGAAAATCATTAGGAGAAAGTTCTAGTTCACTGTTATCGACCTCTGCTTCTTTGCCAGAAAGAATGTCACCAACTTTGCACAATGTTCTATTTCTTTCCCTAACCTTGAGAGCTACTTCGCCCTTTCCACTCGATAACTCATTTTCAGCTTCCTTCACAATGTTAAAGGCAACACGCAATTTCATGCCCCAGATCCTAAACGAGTGATGGACTTTAATATTACAGAGAAATTTGATTTCATGAAGGCTAAGTTTCTTGACTAGGTTATTCAAAATATCTTTTGTACATTTTTATTGAATTTGAATGAATCACTTTCCTCAAAGCCATTGAAAATCTTCTCATCTACTTTGTGCTTCATGAATAACAGTTTGCAGCATCAAGCCAAGTACCCCAACATGTTATAATGGGCTGAGGGAGAAAGGAAAAATATATAACATATAAATACATAACCTATATAAACCTATATAAAAACCTAGTAAAACCAGTCCTTATATATAGCAGTGAAACATGGACTCTGACTAATGGTGATATATCGAGAATGAGATCGTTTGAAACCAAGATACTGAGGAAAATATGTGGTCCCGTATATGATAATAATGAATAGCGCATACGATGTAACTGTGAGCTTCATCTGATGTCTCTTGATGTCATTATAACAACAAAAATCTCAAGATTACGTTGGGCAGGGCATGTACAAAGAATGGCAGAACATGCAATACCTAAGAAAGTTATGGGAGATAACTCTAAAGGAAGAAGTGTGGGTAAGCCAAGATTAAGATGGATGACTGGAATTACGGAGGATATTAGGAAGTTGGGAGTCAGAGGAATGGTGGATAGAAGCCAGGAACAGAGAAGAATGGAGGAAAGTCCTGAGGAAGGCCGAGGTTCAACATGGACTGTTGTGCCGATGATGATATGATAATGATAATAAATACATAACTACATACACATACCAAAATAGTGTTAAATACTACATAAAATATGACAAAAAATATGTTCTTATGCCTCTATTTGGTGAAAACATGGCCAAGTATGTATTTATATGAGCAATGAAAAGTGATTTGTGTTTAGAAATGTTAGAAATATGTCTAAATTAACTTAGGCATGGAAAAACTGATCCAGGATAAAACTATCGCATAATAAAAATCCTAGCCCTGCATATCATAAAGACCGCATGGTTCATTTTGAGAGAAAAAGAAATCATGGGAAATGTAGCAAAGTGCAGGACAATGTATCCTAGAGCAAAACTGTCGACCATTTTAACATTCAAATAACTTCATTTTGTCCGTAACGCCATCTCGAGAACATTGAGCTAACCACTCAACCCTGTGACTCTAGTGGTACTACAGGGATTACTAGAAAACGTAATGTTTGCATAAAGCTTTCGTTATAGGCACACATAGGACTCAGTTTGACTGACAGTTGTTATGACATGGTTTGCACGTTGTCAAGCATACAGTTAGGGATACATCATACAACATCATGAAATATCACTAATTAGCTCGCACCTAATTTTATGTAAGGTTTATACGAGCTGAAATAATACTAGCTGAAATACCCAGAGTTGCTCGAGATTTAGCCCTTTATCCCTACAACTTAGGTTGTACTTGCCCAACAGTCTTGTCTTTCTTTGGAGATATTAAAAACAAAACAAAAAGAAAATAAACAAAGCAACACAGGGGATACGTCTGTTATATGTTACCTTGAAAATTGGCATGAAATTGTCCCAAACTACACGTGTTGCCTCAAATGAAGTCATTTGGAAGCAGTTGTTATATTTTTGTATATTTATAAGGAAATGTGTGGAATCCGTTCCTGTTCCTGAAACCAATGAGTACAATGGCTCTGGTGGCGGAACCAATGGCACTAATTTTACTTTGCCATTTGCACAACACATTCCAGTAGCTTCTTTTTTGTATTTCAATGCCTTACAGTAGGGCAAACTGAGTTCATAGATCCGATAACAACGCATTGATAGGCACTGTAGTTAACTGAAACATCGTAACTGAAAGCAGCTTATTTTAAACCCGCAAGATTATTAGCTGAATCATGTGTTTGTGATATCCTAGTCCTTTCAATTTCATTGCACTCTTCATGTTGCTGTGCAGTCCGGTTAGACCGAAAATTAGCTTGCTTTATAGCATTTCGAGGTCTTCGACCCAAATTGCTCCGCCCGCGTCTTACAGGCGGCATGAATCTTGAGCTGAGTATAAACACACAGAATAAACCAATCAATCAGAGATAAATATAGGAACTTTGTCGATTGAGAAGTGTAGATTTAAAAACAACCAAGAAAATAACACGCACTAATTGAGAGCTCTCAACCAGTCAAACTGTATATCGTAGAAAAAGAAAGTGTCAAAATTCCGAGTGCATTCAAGTAGTTTATATTATCTTTAGGTTTACGCTCATAAATTATAAAGTTACTAACTAAATTTCAACTGTTTTTTCTTTATATTGAGATTTGGTTCTCTTTTGTATTATTTGAATAGAACGAAACAGTAACTAAGGAATCAAACCCGATTTTAGTGTGTCTGACAGCGATTCACTTAATCGATTCATTGTTCTAATTGTTCTTCGATTAATCTATCTCACAACGCTACCCTAGAAATGACATTTAGGAACGATTTGAATGGTAAAAAGAGAAATGTAGTTTTATGTTTTTCCGTGCATTTTTTCCAAATGTTCTCTTCATAAGAACCTTCCTCGGAGTGCATGTCAATTTCAAACATATAAAAATTGCACTAATTGAGAAAGAATTGAATCGAGCCTCTGCATTTGCACCCAGTGCGATTTTCAGCTTTGAGAGGTCTCACTCTAAGGGAATTTAATAACATATATGTGTTCTAGTTCTCAATACTTCCAATTTCTAATTACAAAATGAAACAGGAAAGCTTACAAACTGTTAAGTTACGAAATGTTTCCATTAGTTTCTATTCGGTTTTAAATAACACGTGGTTTACACTAGCAAAAAGTATTATCATAAGTAATGCCACGCGTAATTATCAATTTATCTAGTAAATTTGACCTTCACGAGTTTCATTTATTAAGACTACTTCACCAATTAAAGGATGATATAGTCTATGAAATGATATTTAAATGTTGTATTCTAATTACTAACCTCTTAAAACTGAAGCAGGTATACATACATCAGCGTCCATTGGCACGGCATACAAAATTCTTATGTTGATGCTCCAATCTTTTAATATGTTGCCTATGTCAGTAGCTAGGTATCTGCTGCTAACTTATAATTATGTTCAAAACATTTGTTCAATTGTTTCCAAACATATTTCCAGCTGTACTCCCTCTTCGAATTATTTAATTTATTTCAGCATTAGATGCTTCACCAAAGCGAGAGTCAGCCATTTTTGCATTAAAATTTAGCGGCTCTGCTGCGTCAAATTACTTAAGCTGCTGCGCAGCTGTGTGACAGTGCAGCTAAATTCTCTAATCTCATAATAACATAAGAAAAACAGAGGAGCTGATAATTAAAATGCAGAGGAAGTGATAATGAAGTTTGATAAATTGTTCGCGAATGAAGGCTGTCATTCGTTGAAATTTGTTATTGTTATGTACATGATTAATTAAGCCTGGTGTCTATAACACGCTTACTTATTATCTGAAGTGTTTTGTTGCACTACTTATTGTGATTTGATTTATAGGTTGTAGTTGAAATAAGTTAGCTGATTGCTGATTGTAATTCAATCAAGTCAGGTTAGCAAGAGTGGCTCAGTTAGGCGTTTCCTGCTGTTGACAAGATCGCTGGTCCAAGGCAGGTTCACATGGTTTTTAAGTGTGTTCAAATCGACAGCCCTATGCCAGGTCATTTGCTGACATGTAAAGGGACGAAATTTCGGCACACGCATAGCACTGGTCAACAAGCAAAACATTTTATTTAATTAAATTGTGTTGCAATAATTTTCAAGTTTTGTAAATGAGTTTAAAGTACTCGTAAATAAAATAAAATAAAAATATTTGTTTTACGTATTTGAGAAAGCAATTTTTCAGAATATCGGAGGTTCAAAGTGTATCTATATCGTCAGAAATATTAACAAGGACGCTGACCAATCTGGACCATCTTATGTGCCATTGTATAAAACATAAAGACATGACGTTTAACTAGAAAGGATAATTCCAAACAATAGAACCTAACTTAAAAGAGATCGTTCTTCACATAAAACAAGATAAAAAGGGAACATATGTCAAGAGACACACAAAAATGCTGTACAACATACAGGCATGTCGTCATAAATCTGTAAATGATTCTAAAAGTGGAAGAAATACAGAAGTATGATAAGAGAGAAGCAAATCGAGATTGTTGGAAGTATGAGACGGCACCTAGGAGTCTGAGCGGGCTCGGGTCGGTTTGGTCCTAACCTGAAAAATGTTTGTCGGGCTCGGACCGGCTCCAGGCTTGAAAACTAAGAGGTGCAAAATAATTTATGTTTTTTTTTTATCATGAATTTGATTCCAAGAACAGTACAATTATCGCAGCATATCTTTGCTAGAAATTCTAAATTATTATTTTGCTGACAAGTTTCAAATAATAATAATAATAATAATAATAATAATAATAATAATAATAATAATAATAATAATAATAATAATAATAATAATAATAATAATAATAATAATAATAATAATAATAATAATAGTAATAATAGTAATAATAATAACAATAATAATGATAGTAATAATAGTAATAACAATAATAACAACAACAATAACAATAATAATAATAATAATAATAATAATAATAATAATAATAATAATAATAATAATAATAATAATAATGATAATGATAGTAATAACAGTAATAGTAATAACAATAACAATAATAACAACAATAATAATAAATAATAATGATAATAATAATAATAGTAATAATAATAATACTAATAATAATAATGATAATGATAATAATGATAGTAATAATAGTAATAGTAATAATAATAACAATAATAATAACAATAATAATAATAGTAATAGTAATAATACTAATAATAATAATGATAATAATAATGATAGTAATAATAATAATAGTAATAATAGTAATAGTAATAACAATAATAACAATAACAATAATAATAATAAATAATAATAATAATAATAATAATAATAATAATAATAATAATAATAATAATAATAATAATAATAATAATAATAATAATAATAATAATAATAATAATAATAATAATAATAATAATAATAATAATGTCACTAAACAAACAAAGTTGTACAATCGGGCTCGGGCCGGTGCTACACTATAACTCAGTGATGTCCAATGTTTGCGAAAGAGGGGAAGTTGGGTTTGCCTCCTTCCACTATACGCGAACTGTACCACTCTTTAACCCCCAGCCGAGCATTGTGTTGCACTGGCGGGTTGCCTATATATACTCTCTTTTGATTTGCTGTGCCTTCTGTTTTCTTATATTCCTATACCTTCACTGGTGTCACTTTAGGTAGCAATGTAAACAAAGTGCAAAATTGTATACCTCCCCGGGCTTACAGCCAACAGAAGCATATGAAGAAGCGGATATGTCCTACACTCCTGCGTTAAATAAAAAATAACACAATTCTGGTTATGGGTATTGCAGTTTTTTGTAAATATATTTAAAACAATTCGCTTTCTATCTCTTCGTAATCGTTTTCCTTGATGATGTTTTACGTACTCCAAGACAGATGTCGGTTTGGGTGGCTCAATTGGTTAGACGCTGGTCTACGGATCCCAAGGTCGCGGGCTCAAATCCGGCCCAGACCGATGGTTTTTAATGTGCTTAAAAACGACAGCTCCAAGTCAGTAGACTTATTGGCATATAAAAGAATTCCTGTGGGACAAAATTTCGGCACACCGGCGACGCTGATGTGATCCTAGCAATTGACAGCGTCGTTAAACAACAATTTTTTTTTCCAAGACAGACACCGTTTTGAGCAAATTTATGTTCTATTTCTTCAGTTCCTTATATACCTATGTGCAAACATATTGCATATGGTAGTTAAACGTGTTAATACTAATGAATTGCATAGGTATTAATTTATTCCATTTATTCTTGCTAGAAGTTTTAAAAGTTTTTTTTTTAATAATTCCTGTAGTTATTTTAAAGTTAACCTATTTTGCATTTTAGTTGCTTCTGGTAACATGGAAATTGTGCGGTTTGATCAACCATTGAGGGGTTACTCAAACACATTTCTACCTAAAATAAGGCCAGCGAAGTTATAGTTGCTAAATAGTGAATATATATTGTTTAGATTGAAATATCACCAACACTTACCGAATTCTATATCCATTTTCGGTGAAATAGTAACTGTTTGTTACTCCATGTCAATCTGAAGTATGCTCTTTTATAACTCCAATGTGCTCATGCTCCATAATTAAGTTATCAAATACTTTTTATTCTTTTATTAATTTATGAACTGATTTTAGAATGGGTTTTATACGAGGTGTATTTTTAAAGTGAAAACTGATTTTTTTTTAAATAACCGAACATTGTTTTCCAAATAATTTGTTAACATTCATAGCCGTACACCTTTAACTACTTTTGCACATAGTAACCGCCCATATTTAGCCGCTTATCGTAAAGGGAAACCACTTTTTGTAAGACTTTGTGAAAGAACGACGCCGTCTATGATAAAAGTAAATTCTTTTTTAACATCATCTTGCTTGAAAGGCTTTCCACCAAGGAATTTATTTAGATAAAAAACAGATCAAAATACCTTGATGCCAAATCGGATTGTAGGGAGGATGGTCAAATTTTTCTCAACCAAACGATGCTAGCAGTTCCTGAGTTTAGGCTGTATGTGATCGGGCATTGTCACTCATTGTTTCCCCATAAACCTCACGCAATTGGAGATGAATGTTTACTAACATAACATTTCTCGTATTCAAAAAACGTATCACTGATCCTACCTCACAGTCGACGTGTCGTCGATTGTTTTGAACATTTCGAAACGCTCAAACAATAGGAAAAAACAAAGTGACTGTCGCTCATAGCTGCGTCTGGCTTCTTAATGAATGGAGGAAGAGATCGTGCATGCTCAAAATTTCGACCGCAGTGCTGCAGCGAAAAACATTTAAACGGTACTTACTTTAAAAACACACTTGAAGCTTTTTGAGATTGCTCTACGTACACATGCATACCACCCTACATTCTCTTTTTATACGTATTGAATTATTGAACTCACACTTGTAAAAACGAAAAGTCTGCATTATGTCGTAAGTCCCTTGGGGAAGTAGTGGTAGTAATTTACGAGATCAGCCTAGACAGCTCTCGAAAAAATGTATCTACTCGTAGGCCAGTGGCCTGTGTACTATCACATATTAAGACAGCAGAAATCTGGCATAAATTTTCCTCAAAATAGTGTTATTATTCACGCTTCAAAGAATAAAACAGAATGAGTAAGCGATTGAGTGACTGAGTGTGAGTCAGTGCGTGAATGAGTGGGTGGGTGAATGAGTGGGTGGATGAGTGAGTGAATGAGTGGATGGGTGAATGAGTGGGTGGATGAGTGAGTGAATGAGTGGATGGGTGAGTGAGTGGGTGGATGAGTGAGTGAATGAGTGGATGGGTGAGTGAGTGGGTGAATGTGTGAGTGAGCGAGCGAGCGGGTGAGTAAGTTTATGAGCCCGTGGAGTAGGAGGTCATTTGTGTCCGTAAAACAATGAAACTTATTTCAGAAACTATACCCTGTGAGTTTACAAATCCAGGAAAACATCATTAATGGATGTTTTAAATCTTATGATCCTAATTAATTATAGTAGTTTTGCCTTTTTATGTTAGAGTACTTACCGCATAATTCGACAGCCGTGGTAACGCAGAAGCCCTCATCCGCACCAACACCGCATGGCACACGCTGTAAAAGTCGTAAAATAGTGTGTTAATAAATGCACACATATACATGTTAAATATATTTGTAAACAAGATGCCGTCCTAGCGGTATTAAGACCAAATACATATTGATAATTTCATCTATAGCAATGCATATTCAATCTTGATAGTGCATCAATCAAACAAAGGTAGTGAACTCATCGGTAACTAGAGTTTCCATATCAACAAATGTGATGTGCTGCACTCACGTGACTTTCTCCACTCTTGCACAAAAAACGCTTGTTCCTGTATTTATTTCATGTTAAACGAGATAAAAATGTTTAGAAATTATCTTATTAACTTTTTGTAGGTGCAAGGAGAACATGTGAATAGAGTAGGCTTTGAGCGACAGTCAAATCTTTTAATGATGAGTTTTAAATTCCATTCTGTTTTCATGGACAAGGAATAAAAAAATTAATAACGACCTCCCGTGTGAGAATGTCTAAAATGATTGCACAATTCTGACAAATAAGGAGGAACATCTCCTTCACAAAAACGATCGTTGAATATAAATGCATGTGTTAACGAGATCTACATTTCACAAAGTAACATTTGGTCAATCTCTTATGGTTTAACAGCTGTGCAAAAGTCATCAAGAGTAAATAAGACTAAATGGGCCACATTCAGAAAATTATAACCATAAAGTTAAAAATATACATTTTGTTTGCAATAAAATATCTTGAGCACATGGCATTAATCAAAATTTTCAAAGCATTTTCGAAGTAAAAGATAGTTTACGACGGAGAAATGTTCTTATCCTGAACAATAAAATTCCACGAAAACACTTCATCTTTTTAATAGGATTACCCTCCCTGATGGAGGAGTTCTAATGGGGGACTGACACCCCTAGGACTTATAAGCTATGGAAACACAACAAACGTAATTTAATTGTAGATTTAAACAATGGAAAAATCCGTTACTGATCAACGCGGTATTTATTCCAAGTGCAATAAAATAGTTCAAAATACTTACTTCTTTCTAAGGTTTGAGGCCTTATAGTAAATTTATTATGATGTTTCCTGAAGGATATAGCCACACTTTTTCCAGTATTAATGTTTAAATGCCAAACTGATGATTACAACAGACATTAGTGCTGGGAAAAATCTTTCACTATTTTCTTACATATTTAAAGTTTTATTTGTCTTAGAGTCAGAGCATTAGTTTCGAAACAGTGTTTGAGGATCGATCGAAGCGTTGTCAATACATTTATATTCTCGGAAATAGGTCGGCCTGGCAATTTCTGAGAGCTCCCTCGATATTTTCCAATTTCGAAGGATGCGAAGGAAGGTAAGGAGCCTCAGGGGGTGTAGGACTGAAGAGTTAGCAGCCTTTCCTAAACACATGCCCTACCTGCCTACAGGCATCTGGAAACAAAGGATCGAGATAAAGATGTTGGCCTTTCGTGATGTGGGATACTCGGCCTGAGCGAGTGAATCTGATATTGCTCAGGCAGTGTCCAATACCTAACGCTACTTACTGCATAAAAATTAAATAAATATTATTGATAACATCTATTTAATTGAATTAATGCTCGACCATGGCATTTTGTAGCTCTTGCAGCAACTGTAATGAACCACATCATATCCACTTCTTCATAACCATACTGCTATCCACCAATCAAATGTGCACCAGTCCATAACGATACAGTTAATCTATCAATCGAAGGTGCACAAGTTCATAACGGCACTACTAACCACCAATCAAAGGATCCTCATGTGACAACACTTCGCCGTCCGCGCACTTGTCATGCACCTGAAAGCGAAACTATAGACTCCCTAAAGTTATTCTGTTTATTTAATAAATAGTGTTAATATTGTATAACATTATAATACATTCAATTTGTCTTCCCGTATTTTGAAAGTCCACTTTTTTAAAGGTTATAGCATATATACTCTCTGTATCATTGTGTCACATAACAATAACATGCAGCTTAGAACACTATATAGAAACATTTTATGTTTTAAACTTGACTCGCGTTCGACCACAAGGTATAAGTACCTATAATGGCAACCATGCTCCCGTTACATAATATATTATGCATGCCAGTATTATAAAATACCACGGCGTTCCGTGTACTTCAAGAAAGTTTTCTGTAGCTTAAAAATCAGAAACAATTACGAATAGATGCAACAATCTCATTTCGATAAGATTTCAAACATAGTCCACCGTAACTGGTTCAGCCTGTGAATTGGCTTAGTGAATTCTGACTACCTGACCCAAGAAGCAGTACATTTATTTAATATTTTAATTACTATCAAATATTAACAGTACCGAGTAATAAATATTACGCTCCTAGTAATTTTAACAGAACATTTCTCCTCCTCCTCCTCCTCCTCCTCCTCCTCCTCCTCCTCCTTCTTCTTCTTCTTCTTCTTCTTCTTCTTCTTCTTCCTCCTCCTCCTCTTCCTCTACACTTAAGGGATTTGGTGTTTCCGCCAATTCAGTGTTTGCATTCCAACAATTTACTGCCACCTTGTTTCTATTTTATCTTGTAGCTTGTGTATACCTAATTCCTCTTGGATTGTTTCATTTCTTATTTAATCTGCTCTGGCACATTCTTTAACTCCTCTTAAAAATCTCATTTCTGTATTTTGCTTTAGCCTCTTTCTTTTGGTATCATGACTTGCTTCCATACATAAACAGCGGAACTGCCATAGTTTTATAAAATTTCAATTTCGTTTAATTCCCTTTTTATTATTCAAGATACTTGTTATAGTTCCGTGTAGCTGCTAGAACTCATTTATCGTGATTTCTACATCCTTGTCTAAATCATATCTTACTCCATTACCTAAAGATTGAAAATTCGAGAGCCGTTCCAGGCAGTTATTTTCAATACTTATTTTTTACCCTAACGATATTTTCCTCGATGTATTATTCACCATTTGTTGTTAGATAGAAATTATTTAAAACTAAGTAATCATTTCTTGATTACATACAATATGCAGAAATAGCATCCAAACGTTACATGTCTTAACGAGCTATTGTAGTGAAGGAAAAAAAAAAAAAAAAAAAAAAAAAAAAAAAAAAAAAAAACATTAAAACTGCGAACTTTTAAATATGTTCATCGGATGACATACTTGACAAAAACTCAACATGCCGCTTGGAACATCTCATAAAGGTTACAACTACGAGACGAAATTTCACACACATTTTGTATTTTAATTACAGAATTAAAGAGAAGTTATTCACTCTCTCTCTCTCTCTCTCTCTCTCTCTCTCTCTCTCTCTCTCTCTCTCTCTCTCCTAGTCAAGCAAAGGGAATATTTCTTCAAATCCATCACATCCATCTTGAGGATTTGATCATAAAGGATTTGACTATCACTTGAGCCTACTGTATTCTCCTATTCCCATTTTACCTACAATGTAGGTAATATGTAACAACACATTTTCTACAACTGCTTAGCTCGATTAACGTAAAGTAGGTAGAATATATATTGGGAAGAGGTGGGAGACGCAGCGGCCCAGAGCTAAGCCTTTGTCCGCGAAGGGCTTTTGCACTAGGCGTTGTTCAGTTTTAAGATGGAATAAAATCTTAGAATACTTTGCTGGAGAATATGTGGAGAAAATTATGTGAATGTAACACAAGATTTTTAGGCCTACCATTGAACTCAAATTCCTTTACTCTGTAATATCCATCTTTAGCTCGGTAGCTGATCCCCGGTACCGGCATGGGGATTTTTCCCCAGCTGGGAGGTCTGGCACGGGGTGCACTCAGCCTTGTGAGGTCGCGGAGGAGCTACTTAATGAAGAAGTAGCGACGCCAAGTTGCGAAGGCCTAATAACCGGCCGGGAGAACTCTAATCACGCCCCACCCTCCAGTAGTGCCCCACTCATGACGCCTGTAGGCGACAGAGGTGCTGAACGGAGCGGTCGGGCAGTAAGCCTTGGCTGTCAGGGCTGTTGCGGTAGGGGTTTAGGGGTTTAGTTTTAGTTCGCTTTGTGATGTGGCTATGAGAAGCATGTCAGCAAATCTCAGATGAGGCAACATGCTCTGAACATATTGAAATTACACCTTAGTAAGTTAAATTGCCACTGCCTTTAACGTTTTCAATGTTGCTTCCTGAAGTTATAATTATTCTGTAAATCATGACGACTATTGCGATGGTTATTTGCGTTGATACCATATGTCTTCGAGTCTATAAACATTATTTCACTGAGCAGTAAAACAATTTTATTTACTCTTAAGATATGTGAACTCAACCTTTTTCTCTGAAACTACTTGCAATACCGAATCACACTTGTCCATGATTGTTCTTAGTATAATCAGCTATTTTCTGAAACTCAATTATTTAGTTATGTAGATCACTTCGCTATACATTATAAAAATAATTTGCAAAGTTAAAAAATAAAGCTGTAGAAAATTTGCAATGCTGCTGCTTTCTTAATACTGCTAGTGTATATTATAAAGTTATTATTGTGCTTCAGAAAGTTCAACTGTGTATTGTATACATGTACCGAAAATTTCACCTCTCTAACTTACATACTTTCTGAGAAAAAGGTACATGAATTTACATATAAAAACCATTGAGAACTTTAAGAGCAGTGGTAATTTAATTTAATTCACTTTCTGTATCTTTAGACTAACTTGTCCCCTTAAACAGTTGCGCTTACGATAGTAGTGACCGCCTTGGTGTGTGTATTCAGAACTCACTCAAAACAGGGGAATATAAACGTTATTTCAATCCGTACAGTATATTTGGCTTATAAAATATAAACGATGTTTTCAACTACCCCGTCTTTCTACCACTAATAATTTTCTACCTGTTCTATATTTTTTAAAAACTCTGCCCGTTTTTGTTTTGGTCCCTACTGATATAATCTCAAGCATTATATTGTGCAATTCCTGTAAGAATAAGTCACCTGTTACATAAGGAAAAATTGAAGCTATTAACAGTGAAGCAACAAGATTCTAAAGTAAGAACAAATTAGAAACTAAAAACTTCACTTATCTTAGTAATGTTGTTATTCTTTTGCTAACCCTGGGGTTTCAAGCTATGTCCAGGTCATTCTCAAAGCCATATAAACAAACTCGTTGCCAAGCTACAATCTTTTATTTTTTCTGAAAAACAATTATTCTTATTCAATTTTTATTTACCAATCTCTGAAAACAAAAATTTATAAATACAATATATAGATGGTAATTCGAAGTTCATGACACGGTTTCTGTTTTTTAAAATATTTTTTTTCCCAAACCATTAAATCTATCGGATTACTTAATTGTTTTAGTAATTTAACCTCTGGATTAATTTCATGATTAAATGACCAAAAATGATCTGCCACAGCTGATTTATCAGTTTGTTTATATTTAATATTTCTAAAATGTTATTTTATTCTGTTTTCTAGATGACGTTTAGTTTTACCAATATAAACTTTATCACAATCTAAACAGCTAAATTGATAAATGCCAGATTTTTTATAATTTGGTATTTTATCTTTTTTTGAAAAATTAAGTAAAGTTTGTATATTAAATTTATTTTGAGGGACCAAATTTATTCCATATTCTTTAAAAATCCTTGTAAATTTTTTATTAGCCCATGGATGGTAAGTAAACTTTTTAAAAATACAATTATCTTTTATTTTTTTAAGGGTTGAAACTTCTTTGACAGCTTTTTGATACTTAAATTCCCCTATCCTTTTATGTATAAAATCTGTATTAAAACCATTAATTACTGCAGTGTTAATAATATGTTTATATTCTATGTCAAATTCATCTTTATTAAGGGGTATATTTATTAATCTATAAATTAAACTATTAAAAACAGCAAATTTATGTGCAAAAGGATTAAAACTTTTATATTTTATGTAATTATCAGTGTGAGTAGATTTTCTGTAAATACCAAATTTCAATTTATTTTTATGTCTTTTAATTTTTAAGTCCAGAAATGAAAGGAATCCATTATTCTCAGTTTCCAAAGCGAATTGTATAGCTTTATCTTGTAAATTTAAAAGTTTTAAAGCATCATTTATCTGTTTTTTAGGGACAACAGCAAAAATGTCATCCACATATCTATACCATATTTTAAAAATTAGAGGGAATGGTTTTGTAATTTGAGTTTCAAAAAAACTCATGAAAAGATTAGCAAGAAATGGCGAAAGAGGACTACCCATTGCCAAATCAAAAGTTTGTTGAAAAAAATTACCATTAAAACTAAAGAAATTTTGATCTAAACAAAGATTTGTAAGTTTTACAAAATCATCTACTAAGTCATTGTTTAATTCTAAAGAATTTAACCATTTTTTTAAAAAAATCAAAAGCTTTTTTCTGGGAATGCTAGGAAATAAAGAAACTACATCAAAAGAAACTAGTTTATCATTCTCAGATAATATTAGGTTATTAATCTTTTTTACTAGTTCAAAAGAATTTTTAATACTTAAACTCTCAAATGTTTCAAAATTACTAAATTTTTTTTTTGTTAACCATTTAGCCAAACTATATGTAGGTGAATTTATTGAATTTATAATGGGTCTCATTTTATTTCCTGGTTTATGTATTTTTGGAAGTGCATATAACCTGGGTAAAACAGGATTATTGACTTTTAAAATAGCAAAAGAATAACAACATTACTAAGATAAGTGAAGTTTTTAGTTTCTAATTTGTTCTTACTGTAGCACCTGTTACATTTCTCTATTTATTTTACCTAGGTCCAAGCTAGTTCTATGGGATTGAGATCACACATGTATGGGGTCAAGCAAACAACAGTGTGGTCAAATGAAAGCAAAAATGCGTCAGTTTTAAAAACCTCTCTAGGTTTGTTTGTTTCAATAATCTTATATAGATCTGTTTTCCACATAGAACTATCACAATGATTCCCTTTGTTCTGCAATCACAATATCATAGCAGATATTACAGTACCCATGGGTCGAAGTTTATCTACTTCTAGACTCGGTTTTCTTTCTTTACTTCCGACATAACGCTGTTGACTCATACGATGTTACAACTCAAAACAAGAGGGATTAACAGCGAGTAAACATAGCGCGAATAACATTGGAGGTAAGTTGGCAACGTAACCAGCGGAATAACGTTTGCGCGGAAGTTTATAAAACTCTGGTTACACTAAGCGGAATGTCTCTTCACTCACCTTCATTTCCCTAAGACCATTAGCTGGTGAACAGACAGTATATGCATTAAACATATTTTCTACAAATGTTTATCAGGTGGAAGAATAAGATGTTTAGAACAGTTTGCTGAAGAATGGGTGAGAAAGTTATGTGAATGTTACACGTCAGATTTTTAGGAGTATCTCTAAACTTGGATTCCTTAGCTCTGTAATATGCGTCTTTAGTTCGCTAAGTGATGTGCATTTGTAGCTAAGAAAGCGGTTTAGAGAGAAAAGCAAGAGAACAGGGAATGGCGATAGGCGGCTGCTTTTGAAAGGCCAGATAGGGATGATAGGTGATGACCGAACACGTACCTATTCCTGTATTTAGTTTGCTGGTGAGCGTTCACACAATCCGGTTACCCGTGCATGTCGCACAGTGTAAATGAACCACCCGGAGCATGCCCTTGCATTTCAAACTGCTGTTAGCAATTCTAGTGCAACTTCTACAAAACTGCGGAGGCAAAACGACACCATATGAGCAACAACCTGACACATTCAACCATCAAATGTTAAAATTGTAACTGTGCTTAAAATGTAATTTTAAAAATGTGTTGCATTAACATTGCCTTCTCTACTCAGTCACCTATAAACTATTCTTTAAAAATCTGATGTGTGGCACTCACATGACTTTCTGTACTCTTATTATACCATTCTTATTAGAAATATCTTCTTCGTGTTAGTTGAGATAACATTTGTACAAATTATCTTATTGCTTATTTCCTGGTAGGTGCAAGGGGAATATTAGAACACAGTACGCTGTATCTTTTAAAGCTTTGAGATCCCGTTCTCTTTGCACGCTTAACATACAAAAAAAGAACAACGATGTTCCATTTCACGAAAGTATTAAGTTTTCCGAAACTGACGCAAACAACAAGGAATATCTTCGAAATGGTTCACTCTACAAAACATTTATTCAGATGTAAATTGTGTTTTAGCAAGATCTGCATTTTTGCATAGTAAGATTTTGTCTATCTGTTATGGTTTACGAGTTATTCAAAAGTCATCCAGAGTAAACAAGACTACATAGGCTATAGCCAGAAAATTCAAAATATACATTTAATTTGTCATACAAATATCCTAAACATATGTCCTTTTAATCAAAATCGTTAGAGCTATTTTCAAGAAAATCGATGTTTTCGAAAAATGTTCCATGTAAAGGATAGTTTAGGGTGAGACTATTTTCTTCAAAATCTTCGTATCGCATCTTTGGAAGACATTAAACTTATATATCAATTTTGGTTTTAAACCGACGTTTCGTTTTTGAGTTATGCTGCCCACAGACTGACAGACACACATGGAATTTTTTAAACGTGCTTTTTTGGATTCAGAGAGTCTCAAAACATATATTTTCGGTGAATCTCACATCGAATTTTTGGGGAAATACAATACTACCAGTACAGAAAGTAAAAAGCGTATTCTTCTATCCAATTCTTGTTAATAAAAATACATTCATATACTCATATACACATTCCATTGTAAGGATAAGAAGAGGTTAAGATAAAGGACAATTCATAATTATTGCGGATCGCTATGTGATTGCTTTTAAATTTTGTTCTCTTTGTGAAACCGAAAGATGGAAAGAAAAGAATATAATGACTCAAATGACTTTCTCTACTCTTGTACAAACTGTTCCTATCAACGCTTATTCCTCCATCTTCTTCATGTTTGTCGATATATATATATATATATATATATATATTTACAGAAATTATTTTATTGTTAATTCCTTGCAGATGCAAGGGAAATGTGGGAACACAGTAGGCTTTGAGCGGTAGTCAAATCTTTTAAAGCTGGTCGCTAGATTAATCCTTTGAAATTCTAGTCTCCTTGCAAAAGTCATCCAGAGTAAATAGGAATTCATGGGCTAACCAGAAAATTCAAGATATACATTTCATTTGCCATGAAATATCTCAAACATATAGCATTTTAATCAAAATCGTTAGAGCCATTTCCAAGAAAATGAAAATTTTCGAAAAATCTTCCATTTAAAGGTTGTTTAGTGTGAAGGAATTTTCTTCAAAATCTTCGTGTCGAATCTTAGAAAAACATTAAACTTAAATACCAACTTTGGTTTTTAACCGACTTTTCGTTTTTGAGTTATGCTTTCCACAGACTGACAGACACACAGACAGACCTTTTTCTAAAAATTGTTTTTTTTTTTAATTCCGGGGGCCTCAAAACATGTATTTCCGGTGAAATCTCGACCACATTTTTGGATGGTATACAACAGTTCCTCTAATTTACTAAACGTAGTAGAGAAAGTAAAAAAGTGAATAACGACCCTCCATTTGAGAAAAACACAAGTATTGCAAAACACAAATAACAAAGAATATCTCCAAAACGGTTCTCTCCACAAAAAAAAATGAATATGGACATATCTTGTGTGTCTTAAATAGTATAGTAAGATCTGGTCCATCCTTACAGTTTACCGGTTATGCAAAAGTTAGTAAGAGTAAACAGGCCTACCTGGGCTATAGCCAGAATATTCAAAATATACATTTTATTTGGCACAAAGTATCTTAAACATGCCATTTTAATCATTTTAAATCAACATTTAAGAAATATTTTCCACGGGTAGCTTAGGGTGGAGGAATTTTCTTCTAAATCTTGATGTCGCATTTTTAAAAGAGATTAAACTTAAATGCCTACTTTGGTTATTAATCGATTTTTCATTTTTTAGTTTTAGTTACTATTCTGTTCACACACAGAGAAATGTACTACCTGCCTTTTTCTGAATTTTTTTGGGGGTGGAGGGTTTTAGGTGCCTCAAAACATATTTCCGGTTAAATCATGATATAAATTTTTGGGTCCAATACAATACTTCCCCAACTTACTATACCTAGTAGAGAAAATAAGAAAGGAAAGGAAAGCTATAGTGATTTATAGTGGACTAAGGAGTAAGGTATAAAGCATTTCAAATTTCAATCCATAACTAAAAATATCTCGGAAATAGCTAATGCCTCAAAACGTATATTTCAATAGGTATATTGTGTACTTAACGAGATCTATATTTTTTGTGTAGTAAACTTACATTTAACAATTAGAAGTCATTCACATAAGATTCCACAGCGTATTCCCACTTTATTGGTCATGAAGATAATTTCAATATATGATACGTTTAATCAAATATGATAGAGCCATAACGAAAAACGCCCATAGAAAGGATTGTTCGGGTTGGAGGATTTTCCCGAAAATTCTCGTGTCGCATTCCTGGAAAATGTTGAACTTAATGTTTCAATTTAACCGATTCTCTGTTTTTTAATTATGCTGCTCAAGCCACACACTCACTCACTCACACACACACACACACACACACACACACACACACACACACACACACACACAGCACAGTAGAGCCAATAGAATCATTTGGGATTAGAGACCTTCAAAACATGAATTTTCCTTTCATCTCGACATCGAATTTTTTAGTGGAATGCAATATTTCCACTACCTATGTAAATACGTGGGCGCGGGTATATAAACTTTCAACTCTCTGCCCTACGCGGCAGACAAGGCATGCAGACAATGTATATTTTAGCACTGTTCAGTGACTGATATTTGAATTGCGGTCGAAAGATTGCCTAGCCTGTTTTGATGGTTGCCAAGGGAGGTAACTATGTACTATATAAATAAACTATGTAGAATAAATAATCAAAAAGGATACTGTCCATTTTTATACCATGACGGCAACAAGCACATTTCAGTTGTCTTAATAACCATTTAAAGTAATTCATGCCTTAAAATCGTTTAAAATGTGAAGAACTTACATCTTTTCATATGGTAACTCAAAATGTTAATTGAATTTAGGCAGAATATGCAAAATTTGTTTATATAAAAGACCTTGATACATTATTAGTGATTTCTGAAAGCAATTTATTTTTGAAATAAAAACAATTTTATTATGTGTTAGACGAGCTATAATCACAAAGAAAATTTAATACACAGCCAATATATCTTTTTATATTTTCTGAAAGTCATTCAAAGGTATATCTATGTGTTATTTATTTTAATAACATCAAAGATAAAAAGTTTTTTAAGCAAACTCACAAGTTGTTTTGATTTTATTAGGATATTTTGTCGTCGATGAAGCCGTAAGTAACATAATCTTAAGCATGGTAGCTGAATCGTGCAGCACACGCTCGGTTCCCCTGCACATGTTATTCACCCCAACACTGATCAAGGTCTGGCTCAGACCTGCTAGTCAGAGGCTGATGACGCGGAGTAGTAGTGCGTATAATTCAGTGCTTGAGTTGTAAGACTGGTAGTTGCAGATTTATACCATTTCCCTTGCTAACATTCCGTGTTCACGATAAACGTAATTCTCCTAGAAAATTACAAGCTTTTGAAGCAATTGTATGACACATTCCCTTCACAATTTGAAGACCTAAAACATTTAAAACCAAAATCCAATTACTTTGCGCTTTTGAAGTTTCCATGTAGTGATGAGGCTTCACAGGAGTTATAAAATATGAAACTACTTGTATTGCAGAATCCCACGACCGTAAAATTTTGTGAAAAAGAAGGGTGGGAATTATTTAGGTCTCCACCCTGCTGTATGTATCCGAGATTACGTTTGTTTGGATCTAGTGTAGCGATCGTCTTTGGCTCCACTTATATCTGCGAACAAACGTTTTCAAAACTGAACTGAATTAAAAGTGAGTATCGCAGCAAGTGACAATCACCTTTTGGGACTGTACATCTCATCTATTGCAACAAATATTGAAGATCTTCTGAAACATAAATCGTACCAAAACAGTAGTCCTCAGAAATATGGTGGGTTAATCAGGAGTAAAATATGAATGTGTAAGCCTTTGATTTCCTGTATGTAAAAAGGACGCCACAGTGCCACCGCTGCAACTCATTAACTACGAATAAATGCGTCATTCTGTCTAAGAGGGCGGAAGTAGGTGATTTCAACCTCCCCTTGTCTGCCTGCAGTTGAGCACCGGTGGCCTAAAGACACCCGAAACTTCATTGGAACTTAATTAGAGAATTTCAATATCAAAAACAATAAAGCTTAAGTCATACATGGGGAAAATTAACACAGTGTGTCATTTCCCCTACATCGTAGTTTTAACCCCCTCCACTCTGCTACACACCGGTTAGCTATTAGGCCACCTGAAAGAATGTGTCAGTGGTGGAATCATGCCGCTTAACAAGGCAAAAAGAAACTTCAAAGACGAACAGGAACATATGTAAGTGCTTATGTGTTCGTAGGAAAAATAAAGCATAGAGCTAACTATGCCAAAAGAAAATGTACGTGACGTAATTACAATCACGTAATCATAAAACCAATACATCATGTGTCTATTCGGTCCCGCCAATGCACGCCTTGATACTAACATTTCTAAAGATGTGTGTCGGTAAACAAACCTAACCGGAAAAGGGAAGTGGCATGCGTTTGTTGATGGGGTAAGTGAACAGGATGAATACTCGATTGTATTCCTGCTACCCCTCTTCCCTGTACCTGACCTAAGCAATGGGCATTACTATCAACATTCTAATTGTGTTTTATCCTTGGTATTTTATATAATATTGCTTTTTAATTGTTTAATTAGATTTGTTGCATACCAGTGACGTTCGATGTATGTTTTAAGAATGTTTTTGTGCTTAATTAATCACAAAAAATTACGAATCGACTGAATTAGCAAAACTTCCAAGCAATGGGCATTGGATGCGACACTTCAACAGGATACTAGTAATGACCGGCTTTGATTAGTTAAACATGAAGCAGGCTATGAATTGGATTGCTCATTAACGGTTGAAAAGAAATAAAAACACAACATATTTCAGAAGAAGTCAAAATTGAATTAAGAATAATGGATAAACACTCAATGCTTTAAGAGACAGTTATTGAAAACATTATCGCAAGCTCTAATAGTTATAACCGGCCATTGCAAATTGATCGTTTTTTTTCAAAATATATATTAAGAAAAGGCTAATCACTAGGGATCAAATCTTCATACAGAAAACAAAAGGTTGCGGCCCAGGCTCGATCTCAGGACGCATGTGGAATTTGTGGTGGACGAAGCGGCGCTGGGCGGGTTTCCTCCGGTATCTCCGCTTTCTCCCGTCATCTCATTCCACCGGTGCTGCATCTTTATTTCATGTATCGTCAGTGTCATCGACCGCGGTGCCATATGTAGTAAAAGCGGGCGTTAAACACTACTTTTTGCGTAGAAAAAAGCACTTTTTACTTCCTCTACCACGTAAGTAGAAGAAGTAATACTCGTATTAAACCCAAAAATTCGATGTCGAGATTTCACCAGAAGTATATGTTTTGAGACATCCTGAATCAAGAAAAAAGCATGGTTAGAAAAGGTGTGTGCTGTGTGGTGTGTGGTGTGTGTGTGTGTGTGTGTGTGTGTGTGTAGGTGTGTGTGTGTGTGTGTGTGTGTCAGTCTGTCTGCCTGTCTGCCTGTCTCTCAGTCAGTCAGTCTGTCTATCTGTTAGTCGGTCAGTCGGTCAGTCAGTCTGTCAGTCTGTCTGTCTGTCTGTCTATCTGTCTGTCTGTCTGTCTGTCTGTCTGTCTGTCTGTCTGTCTGAATGTCTGTCTGCCTGTCTGTGAACAGCATATCTCAAAAACGAAAAGTTGGTTAAAACCAAAGTTGGTATAAGTTTAATATGCTTCAACTATACCACACGAAGATTTTGAAGAAGATTCCTTCATTTTAAACTACCCTTTAATGCAAATTTTTTTCGGAAATTTCGATTTGCTCGGAAATGGCTCCAATGATTTTGATTAAAATGCCGTATATTTAAGATACTTTTATGACAAATGTGATGTATATTTTGTATTTTCTAACTATAGCCCACGTAGTTGTGCTTACAGTGGATAACTTTTACATAACTCTTAAATCGTAAAAGATAGACCAAATCTTACTATACAAAAAATGTAGATCTCGTTAAAACACGCAATTTATGTCCAAATGCACTTTTGTTTTATGTGGCCTGAATCATTTCGAACATATTCCTCGTTATTTGTGTGAGTTTTGCAAAACTACTTTCCACAAATTGAACATTGTTATTCATATTTTTATATCTTAGTCGCGCAAAGAAACGGAATTTGAAAGCCTTAAAAAAGTTGACTATCGCTGAAAGCCTACTGTTATCTCATATTCCCCTTGCACCTACAAGAAGATAAAGAATAAGATAATTTCTGCAAATGCTTAGTTCAACTAACACGAGGAACATATAGGAATAAGAGTTTATAAGAATGGTTAGTACAAGAGTAGAGAAAGTCATGTGAGTGTGACACATGAGATCTTTTATATAGGATTGACTATGTTTGCTACTTCTTAATTTCAACTATGTGCCACTTAATGCACCTTCGCATTTCTCGCCGCGAGGAGATTAACTCGGCTCGGTTACGAATAGGACACTGCAATTTTTCGTATGGTCACCTATTAAGAAGAGACCCTGCCCCTCTATATCCGCTGTGTGGCAACATTTTGTCAATCTGTCACGTGCTGTTAGAGTGTTCGTCTCTCCTTCGAGATTCTCTGCAGCTGCCTGTCGGAGTTGCAGAGGTCTTAGCGGATGACAAAACAGCGGTTGATAGAGTTCTTAGCGGAGTGTAGTATCAATTTGAGGATTTAAAATTTTAGATATCTCTTTTTATGCTTTTTGACATATTTATCACCTTGTTTTATATCTGGCTATTGCCCTGAATTTTACGTTTATGTGTATATTTTCTTTGTTGCTACTAATTTTATTTTTGATTCAAATTTATATCCGCCTATTGCCATGAATTTTTAAGGGCGCTGATGACCTTGAAGTTGAGCGTCCTTAAACCCACAAATCAATCAATCTTAATGCACCTATTTTACACGATTGGGAAGAGTTGAGGAAAATCTAAGAAATATCACACAGAATTAGAATTATAAAACTCCCTGTAGAGAAACTAGGGCATTAACGCTCACAGCTATCTGCAGTGGTGAGATAAAGGTATTGAACGAGAAACGTTGAGAAATTAAGGAGGAAAACGGTGCTCTAGCAGAATAACAAACCAGGCAGGAAAAAGAGGAATACGAAGAAAACGTGCAAGTGCGAAAAAGAAAGTGAAAGCTCATTTCTTTTGTTTATTTTAAAAGGGACAAAGACTGCGTAATATCTGGCCCCAATTTAGAAAGAAAACCATTTCCTTCCACCGGGAATTAAAGAAGGGGACTAATTTTATCACCATTGCTGGGAGGTTTTAGAGCTGAGCAGTTCTGTAACTCCGCTTTATTTCTACATGTCGTGCATCCGAAAACTTTTATGGTCCAGCATAGATGCAGTAATGTTTATATGTAGCCTTTATATGCCTTCACTACTGCAGAAAACAATCAGAGTCTGAGTTGAGATCTGTATCAGCAGACCGTTCACCTACCACCTAGGAGGCCCGGGTTCAATCCCAGGGACCCGAATGTGATATTCCTGGTGGACGAAGGGGCGTTTGGACGGCTTTTCTCCGAGTTCTCCGGTTTCCCAAGCCACTCATTCCACTAATTGCTCCATCATCACCTTTCCATTTCGCCTGTATCTCCTATCATCCTCTTTTTCACTATCATGCCTGGTGCTTGGCTGACCACCCGCTGCCAGGTCTTCACTCTGTCCGGTCCATAGGTTCCTGTGCTTCCCGACAGCTGTCTGACCCTAGACACTGGCTTGTAAGTTCTACATAAGGGGAGGGTAATCAGATAAAGAGGAAGAGATAGAACATGTGTCAAATCGTTTCAAATAATTAGCTGAAATAGTTACAAAATTAAGGCAAGTTAGGCGGAGAGCCTTTCGAAACTTAACAGATATAACACAAACCACTGTGCATACGAATAAAGCGAGTGGCGCCACGGTGAGTGAGTGGTGAGTGGGTAGGTGAGCGAGTGTGTGGGTGGATGGTTGGATGTGTGAATGAATGAATAAATTAATTAATGAGTGAGTGAGTGAATGAATGAGTGAGTGGGTGAGTGAATGAATGAGTGAGTGGGTGAGTGAGTGAGTGAGTGAGTGAGTGACTGAGTGAGTGAATGAATGAATGAGAGTGAGTGAGTGGGTGAGTGAGTGGGTGGGTGAGTGACTGGGTGAGTGCGGTGAGTGAGTGGGTGAGTGAGTGAGTGGGTGGGTGAGTGAGTAGTGAGTGGGTAGGTGAGTGAGTGAGTAAATGAATGAGAGTGAGTGGGTGGGTGAGTGAGTGAGTGGATGGGTGGGTGAGTGAGTGAGTGGGTGGGTGAGTGAGTGGGTGGATGGGTGGGTGGGTGGCTGGGTGAGTGAGTGACTGGGTGAGTCAGTGGGTGAGTGAGTGGGTGGGTGAGTTAGTGAGTGAGCGAGTGAGCGAGTGGTTGGGTGAGTGAGTGAGTGAGTGAGTGAGTGAGTGAGTGAGTGAGTGAGTGAGTGAGTGAGTGAGTGGGTGGGTGGGTGAGTGAGTGTGTGAGTGAGTGAGTGAGTGAGTGAGTGAGTGAGTGTTAAGGGCCCGTACACAACTAGGCCTTTTGGGTCCGGCCGCGGTGATGTGTGTGACAAACTCGGGAGGTCCCAGGTTCGATAGTCGGTAAATGCCTAGAGCTCATGGAAATTTCGTGGTTAATCCGGTCGGTGGGCAAATTCAGGGGTTGTTCCTCTTTTACCATGTTTTTTCTGTATTCATAATTTCCTTAACTTTTGTCTGTTTCAGAAATGTAGGACTAGGCAACGTTGTTCAACGGGTTGCGGTTGGGCGGAGGATGTGCACTTTGTTGAGACTAATACCCCGCCATACCTCGGGGAACGCTCTCTTTGGACCCGCATGCGAGTGGGCCCCACCAGCAGGAGGTTGCCGATGAGGAAGTTGGCACCTGGGATGGAGTCGAGCGCGTCAGATGCGCTCAAAGTAGAAACGATTAAGTTCACATCTATTCTTCTTTTTCTTCTTCTACTTCTACGCGCCACAGCCCGATGTACCTTGGCCTCCAGAATCAAACCTTTTCACTTATCCCTACCCAATGCTATTCCCTTCCAATTCCTCACTCTTAATATCACCTTTGCATCTTTATTCACTCCGTCAATCTATCTATTCTTGGGTCTTCCAACCAATCCTTCCCCATTAACTTCGTTATGTGAAATTTTAAGTGGGATCCGTTCCTTCGCCATTTGGTGAACATGTTCAGCCCATTGCAGCCTATTGAGTTCAATTAATAATGATATCCTGGGTTCGTTAAACAATGCATATAGTTCCCATTATATCTGAGTCTCCAAGTCCCATTTCCTTTAACTGGTCCCCGTACTCGTCATAAAAGCTTTCTTTCGAAAGAATTAAGGGAAATTTCATCCTGTTTAGTAATGGATCAGCTCTCACAACCATAACACAATAACTGGTCCAGCATAGTCTTGCGTCATTTCATTTTAGTTACCGTATGTATCTCTTTAGATTTAAAGCCCGGTAATAGGAAAAAATGCACTCTATTTGCTAGATATATCCTCCTCTGTGTCTCCTGACCATCATCTCTATCAGAGCCCAGATATATAAATTCATCCAGTTTCAATCAAGGCATCATATATCTTAATATTTCTTTGTTGTGCTAAATTATTACGGGATTGTCTCATCATTTTAGTTATATTCATATTGATGTTGAGACCCATTAGCTTCGCTCTGACATTAATTTCTTTAAATGCTTCTTTGACAGATATCAAGGATCTAGCAATTACTATGGAATTGACTGCATATGCCATAATGTGTGTTGATTTATATGCAATTGCATTTTAACAGACATTTTAGTCCGTCTCATGATGCATTCCAAGGCCAAGAGAGACCAGCCCATCGCCTTGATTTGTGGCAAACCGTTCTGTTAAATTATTTTGAATTTCGACCTCATTTACAGTCTCAGTCATTTGTAATATAATTAGTCTAATCAGTTCAGATGAAACACCAAAGAATCTCATTACACCTTCTAGCTCACTCCTTAAAACAGTATCATAAGCCTATCTAAAATCAAAGAAAATCATATATATGCCTAGATTATATGCCAGCACTTCTCACTTATTTGTCGTAATAAAATAAATCATCTGCACTAGATCTCCCTATCCTAAATCCATTTTGATATTCTCCCAGTATCTCTTCTGTATATTTCACTATGTTTTTTTTTCAGTAAACCGCGCAATACGTTGTATGATGTTGGTAACAAACATATCCAGAACTGGTCGCCCTTTGGGTCTCTCCTCTCATCCCTCCCGGTAGAAACGACCGGATCGTCCGTACCTTTATTGCACATACGAATAGAAAATGAAATAAACAAGGGTTTGCATTAAATGTGTACAATATTCGTAGCAAACATGTGATGGCTAGTTTAATAATTTATTTTTATAACTAAGAAGTTATATCAACTGTTTCTATTTTCGTTTGCAACTATTTCCAAAATTAATTTCAACATTGAAGTAGTCTATGAAGCAGTCAACTGCAAAACTCAAACTCAGCCCACAGGGTCCTTTGAAATTTTCAGCCGGCTACAACATTTTTACTTTCTCTACCACCTAAGTCGTAGATAGAAATTCGATACTGTGATTACACCTAGATACATCATCTGACTCATCTGCAAAACAATCATTTTTAATTTCTCTACTACGTAAAATAGTCGATCCAAAACTTCCATGTCGAGATTTTACCGGAAATGTGTTTTGAGACCCCTGAATCCAAAAAAGTAGTTTTAGAAAAAGGTTCATGTGTATGTGTGTGTGGTATATGTGTGTGTATGTGTGCGTGCGTGAGTGTGTGTCTGTGTCTGTGTGCCTGTGAAAAGCATAATCAAAAACAAAAAGTCGGTTAAAAACCAAAGTGTGTGTTTAAGTTTAATATCCTTCAAGGATGCGACACTAAAATCTTGAAGAAAATTCCTCCACCCTAAACTACGCTTTACATGTAACATTTTTCGTAAGATTTGAGTTTCTCAGAAATGACTAACGATTTTGATTAAAATGCCGCATGCTTAAGACATGTTTATGAAATGAAGTGTATATTGTCAATTTTCTGACTTTAATCCAGATATATTCCTTGTTATTGTGTGAGTTTTGTAATATTTTAACTTTTCTCAAATGGAAGGTTGATATTCACTTTTTTATATGTTGGTCATGCACAGGGAATGGAATATCGAAGCTTTAAAAAATTTGACTATCGCTCAAAGCCCACTGTATTCCTCTTCCTATTCCTCTTGCACATACAAGAAAATCAGCAATAAGATAATTTCTACAAATGTTTATCCCGACTAACATCAAGAAGATAGAGGAATAAGAGTTTGTAAAAATAGTTAGTACAGGAGTATAGAAAGTCATGTGAGTGCAACACATTAGATTTTTATACAATCACCCCCGTGTGTGTGTGTGTGTGTGTGTGTGTGTGTGTGTGTGTGTGTGTGTGTGTGTGTGTTGGTGTGTGTGTGTGTGTGCGTGTGCGTGTGACGAAATTCCTAACTAAAAACTTTATATTTAAGTTCAGAATTTTCTAAGGATACGACATGAATTTTCTCAAAAAATCTCCCTAACTCAAAATAATCCTTGCCTACCAGGCTTCGATAAAATATTATACATCTAAGATATATGCTTGACTAACACACACACACACACACACACACACACACACACACACACACACACACACACACACACACACACACACTATTTATAGTTCTGTACAAATAATATGAAGTCTTTTATTCTGAAGGAAATTTGTATAAGTGCTAAACCATAAGAAACAGACAAAACCGTCCTGCACAAAAATATGCAGATGTGGTTAAAAAACCAGTGAACGCAAAATAATGTTTGAAGCACTGACCATTTCTGAAATATCGGATGTTAAGGGTGTCAGTTTTAAAATACGTTATACGCATATTTTAATTCTAACTCCTAAATCATATTATATTTTTTATTTTGCACTACAAAAGGTTGACATTTCCAAGCAGCAACTATAGTCCCCTACGTTCATTAATAGGGTTCGGAAGGGTCTCTTTAACTAATGTTAATTTTTTATATTCAGGTTCCCTTTGTTTATAAGCCATATGGAGTAGAGAGTTGGAATTTTTCTACTTAATATTGAATATGTTTTAATCAGTTTATCTCTAAATATTTTAAACAAAGCACTTAAAAAACAAATTAAAATGTGGAATACTTCTTTTTATTTTGAGAAATAAATGCTCATAGAAATAAATCCCCATGTTAAAAGTAGTAGGCATATACAAGAGCATGTGGTAAACAATTTACACATGTATCTTTTACACAGGGTGGAGAAAAAGGTACGCATACTATATGAGAAAACGTAGTTTTTAAGAAATTAGTAATAAAGTAGAATGTCATTTCGTTTGCTAAACCCACACATTTCTTCACAGACATGGTAACTGTTTTGCATAAGACAAACTCGCCTAGTGGAGCTTGTCATGGAGCTATGTTAATTAATTAATAGTGAAAATCAACACTTTTATGTTCTAACATTTCTTCATAAAGTTCTAGAGCAGGTTTTATCTTCTTTGACATGAACTATGTATGTACATCTGTGCTATTTGTATTGAGATTAGGGGTATAACATCTATTTGTTTGCTATTTCTTTCTGGTACTGACATATTTCCGTTTCTTGAATAATCACTACTTCTACTGGGATAAGTAAAACCCTCAGTTTTCACCAAAAAATATAAAAATTGCACGAAAAAGCGACAATGTACTACATAAAGAAATATGAATAGCCGACAGCCATGCCGTAACAGGCTGGCCAATGCTGACATTTCCCAAAGAGGAATAGACATCGCTAAAGATATTCAGTATCTCTCATAGGAAAAAAGATATGAACAATCACAATGTTACACTTTTTATGTCACTTTTCTGTCATTTTGATAGTTTTTGACAGTTGCAATACGACTTAGAAACCTAAAATTATATACTCTAACATATTCTAAATGCACGGTGTTATATATCGTTAAAATCTGTAGAAAAAGAAGAAACGAAAACCTAAATTTCTAATATTTCAGTATATCTGAGCATTCTGAACACTCTTAAGGGGCCCTGAAGATGAAACTTGAGTTTTCTATATTTTTACAGCTAGGAAAATAGTACTTTGTATACTTAAGGTTGTGTTTATAAACTACCACACATAGTTATAGCACAACCTGTGTTATATTTTTGAGGGAATTAATTATTCAATTAGTTTACAATACCAAAATGTGTTAATAATAAAAATATTCCATGCGCACCAAAGACGAAAATATCACAACAGTTTAAGAGGTAGAACCGGAACTTAAAAATTCAATGCCACAACTGGGATTTGAACCACAGACCTTCCGCTTGCCGGGCGGACGCTCTACCACTGAGCTATTGTGACAAACTGCCAGAATGGCATTAAATTCTCAAGCCAGTTCGTATTTTTCCTGGTTTTTTTTGTTGGCATAAATAAATAATATCACAACAGTTTTATTACTTTACAAACTCTAATTTCCCAAAAAGCACCACTAATCTCTGGCAGGAAGGAGGAATAGCTACTTTTAAAGTAATTAATTTGCTTGCTTTGATGGATATTGAAAATATTTTTTATCTTTTTTATGTATTTAATTTTTTCAAAGCTAAACAAATTTTTAGATTTTGAATCCAAAGACTGATGTTGGAGTCATATAAATGGGGTACGTGCTGGAAAAATTCTAGGAGTATAACACAAATTATAATGCGCATGGAGCAGATAGCGTATTAAAAATGTAAAGTTGACAAAAATATTTTTTCTATGCACATCTATCATGATCATGAGTTAGATTACTTGTTTGTTACACCTTCTCTCTTTTATCTAGCAGTCTCTCTCCTTAGATTCATAGACTTTTCCTTGGGGTGAGATGCCACTTAATCACTAATTTTCGCTGAATTTGGTTGTCTTTTTAGCCCTTTTTGGCCATACTTTGTTCAATGTTCGAAAATTTAATCAGAAAAGGGGTGTTTAAATGTAGCATTTAAAATCCAGCGCTAGATCTTTAAAAATGGCGGAATCTTACTTAAAAAAAAAAGTCACTGCAAACTAATGGCTGAGGGCATGAGGAACATCAATATGCACAAAGCTAAATATCATAACTTTTCGGTTGTTGTTTTTTTTTTCTTTTTTTTTTTTTTTTTTTTTTTTTTTTTTTTTTTTTTTTCTTCCCCTTCCCCAGTCCCAGTGCTCTTTAAATACCAGAATGCATGACACAATTTTCACTTACTGCAACTATCTTGTTGAGAAAGTTAAAATTATTTCGGAATTTTTTGTTAAAGCCGAAAGTATAAATAATCTAGGGAGCAGAAGAAACATGTGTTAGTGTTGTATATACATTTTCGCAAGCTCTATCTGGCATTTTGCCTCTAGCTAGAAGCTACTTACCACTCCAAGCAATTAACAGATGCTAATTTGTAGGTCAAAGTAAGTTTAAGTGGATAGTTATTCGAGCAAGGCAATAAAATGCCCGACCTTCGCACTTCGTAGACTGCTTTCTGGATAAAAGGCGAGGGGGGGGGGGGGTCAGACAGAGAGAGTGTGTGACAAAGAAAGAGGACTTAGCATTAGTGTGATAATCACTTCACCGCACTTCATAGTGAAGTATTTACAAACAGCTCTTGAGCTCAGGAAGTAAACATACCACCAGTCCAAGAAGTGATGCGTTCAGAATGTTGTGACAAGTAACTTCATAGCAGTCTGTCTGATTTTTAAAAGATACGTACATGACATGTCAAGCAAGGGGGGGTAAAGGGTAAGAGAGGAAGGCCGTTGCTATGGAAACGTAAACAAAAGTTACACTGATGAACAGAACCCGGATGTTTATGACATCACATAAATTTTGTTTGTGGCTCTTTTCCATGGAAAATATAAGCGAAGCACAATTGTATCAATGGTGATTAAAATTATACAATTCTCGTGGGTCACATAGTCATTATTAGCATTTTTAATGTTTTTGTTGTCATTTTCTTGTAATTTTTCATATTATAGTCATATTTTCTCTTAAATGTTTGTATTTTTGTCATATTTTTATATTTCTATTCCAGTTTCACTGTGCTTACAGTCGTCCTAAAGACCGATTTTCACATCTCCTAATTCTTGTTTGTAATATTTCTTACAATAATCTTTCTTAGAAATGTTTGTTGCCGTGTATTCGTAGGGTAAGCTATACGTAATTTGCTATTGTAATTCTTCTTTCTGATTACCCTTCAAAATGTGGCAATTATTTCGTTCTATTCAGAACCGAGGGTTAGCTCTGGATTGAGCAATTAAATAACTCTGAATGCAACGATAAAATTAATATTATTTATTTATTATTGAGTGTGCTAGATTTTCAAAATAATGTTAATTTAAACAGCATTCAATTTTTTAAGGTTTCAAAAATTCACCAAAAACTTTTAGCTCATATTTATCGCCATATTTTCTGTTTCTTTTTTCGGTTATAGGTGCTTGTATATTTCTAACATTTTAGCTCATAAACATCCTGGCCCAGCTGATGAATAATGTATTCTCAGGTCAGTTATCGATAGTTGTTTGAGAGAAACCCACCTTGCTTTGACGTTCAGTCGCGTTGTACTTTGTTAGCCTACTTTAATAAATTTCGTATTGAAATACGTACAGTCCGTCGTGTCTAAGTTGAAACATGACCTACTTAGCACTACCCCTCTGTGATAGGGGAGGGATGACAACACATCGCCGCGGCTAACCACGACTGCCTAGTCTGTGTCCGTCGGTAATAGGTGTTTCGACGAGTGTACGGGCTGCTTATGTACATATAGCCCTTAATATTGACAGTGAAAAATGGGAATGCTGGTGATGTGTTTAGTCCTACTCATTGTGTTGGCATTCGTACTGTTCCAAGCTGGTGTTGGCAAAAGGGGAAGTCTCTTCAATCTGATGCACGGGAAATTGTATGTTTGGTACATAAGTTTTTTGCTGATGAACTGGAGGCGTTAACATCGGGTAAACCAACAATATCCTGACACAGGTCATGGAAAGAACCGCCACAGCTACTGGTGTATCTCGCACTTCAATATACAGAATTTGGCAAGAAAAGAAGAAAGCAGACGAAAACGGGACCGTTGTTAGAACACCAGGAAGGAAACGACCAAACAGACAGTAACCAACAAGCACAGCAGTCGATTCATTTACAAAGGCGGCTATTCGTAGTACAATTCATAGGTAGTACACGTTGCATTTCTTACCCAATTTAAATGACATTCTGCAAGCATTCAAAGAGGCAGATATGTTCAGTGGAAGCAGGTGGGCTCTACGTGAGATAATGAAGAGCATGGGATTTCGTTATGCAAGGAACAATCTAGGACGCAAATTCCTGATGGAGCAAGCCGATGTCTTGGTGAAACGATTTCAGTTTTTACGACAAATGCAGCATCTGCGAAATACTGGGCGGCCCCTTGGACGAAACTTGGGTGAACGTCAATCAGTCAAACGGGAAAATATGGATTTCCGCAATTAACGAACTGGAACACCCTTTGCCTGTGCCATTGGGAAAGGGATCTAGATTCATTGTTGTACATGCTGGAACATCTAGTGGATTTATCCCTAATGGACTGCTGGTGTTTAAATCGAAATCCAATAAGGATTACCACGAGGAAATGGATGGAGATGTATTCAAGCAATGGTTTACTAACCAGCTCCTGCCGAACATCCCAGATCAGAGTGTTATTATTAGGGCTCGGAAGTTCATGCCCTAAAAGACACTGAAATATGCATGCAAATATGCTCTTAAAACTTGAAAATATGACTAGAAATATGCACTATTAATTAAAACGATTGATATCCCTTTGCAGTAGACCAGACGACTTAGTATAAATAATAAAGTTACCATATTCCTTAGACGTTGAAGCAGAAGTAGTCCGGCTGCTAGTATTAACTGCTAAATTGCAGTTCACAACAAACACTTTGCAAAAATGTTCAACTGTAAAACATCGTCTATTGTCTCGCAAAACACTTTTGTAACGTGAGAAACTTCTCTCCACGTCATAAGATGTTACCGGGGCATATTTAAATGATGTTAACTGTTTTACAGAGCGAGTCAAGTTTCTTGGTGTGATAGATGGTTTTCTTTCGAGGATGTCCCGAATATCGCACATCTGTTTATAACCAGAATTTTTTGAAATTACATAATTCACTTTTTGTCCTGTGCTACCAGGAACCGAACTTAGGTCACATATTGTTTTTTCAAAGACAGTAAGTAATTCGTGCAAAGGAGATCCTACAGCTTCCAATGCCGTTATGGCTGTTGGTAAGAAAGAAAAATGGGCAGATATGAACCTAAGATCCTCTTTTAACCCAGTAGCTGACAGAGTATTTTGCAGTTTCCATTGATGAAGCATCTTTCGAGTCCAATGAATTAACAACCTCTTCGACTATTTCTATGTGCTCAGTATAATATAAAACTGCATCGACCCATGTTCCCCATCGAGTTAACACTTGTGCAGGTGGAAGTCGGATATTAGGTGCTGTTGATCTAAACAACTTAACTCTTTTAGGAGATTTAACAAAAATTTTCTTGGTACTGGACACAAATCTATCTACCAGCGGGAAAGAATCACGTATTGTCTCAGAAATGCGATGAAGAGCGTGTGCCAAACAAGTTATATGAATTAAGTTAGGAAAAATACCTTTCAGAGTTTGTCCTGATTTTAGCATATAAGGACCTGCATCAGTAACAAACAAAAGTAACCTAAGTTTTCCGAAACTCACACACATAACAAGGAATATCTCCAAAATGGTTCGCCCTACAAGAAAATTTATTGAGACATAAATTGTGTATTTTAGCAAGATCTACATTTTTTGTATAGTATGATTTGGTCTATCTCTAACGGTTTACCAGTTATGCAAAAGTCGTCCAGAGTAAATACGACTACAGGGGCTATAGCCAGAAAATTCAAGATATACATTTCATTTGTCATCAAAATATCTCAAACATATGACATTTTAATAAAAATCGTTGGAGCCATTTTCAAGAAAATAAAAATTTTCGAAAATTTTTCCATGTAAAGTGTAATTTAGGGTGGGGCTATTTTCTTCAAAATCTTCGTGTCACATCCTTGAAAGATATTAAACTCAAATACCAACTTTGGTTTCTAACCAGCTTTCCGTTTTTGAGTTATGCTGTCCACAGACTGACAGACTGGCAGACTGACACACAGACACACACACACGGACCTTTTTCTAAAAATGCTTTTTTTGGATTCAGGGGGCCTCAAAACATGTATTTCCGGTGAAATCTCGACATCGAATTTTTGGGTGGAACACAATACTTCCCCTACTTACCAGTAGAGAAAGTAAAATTAGATTCCTTTAAAGCACACAATTTATTTTAAATAACCTTTTTGTGGGATCAACTATCATGAATGCATTACCATTCACTTAACTGGTCATTCACTTAACTGATGGCGTTGCAATTTATTCCCCGCCAGTGTATTTATACCTGAAAATCAATTTTACTATTACTTTCTCTGAAATGCCGGTATTATCTCAGTGACTGATTCATTAAAGAGAACAGTAGTGTTCCTTTTCCTTAAGTGAATTGCTGAGTTTAACCTCTTAACATATTAAAAGAAACAGTATTATGATCTATACTCTTTGACTATTTTAACTTTCTCTACTGCTAAGTAGAAGGAAGTATTGTATTCCACCCAAAAATTCGATGTTGAGATTTCACCGGAAATATGTTTAGAAGCCCCCTGAGTCAAAAAGAAGCATTTTTACTTTCTCTATTGGTAAATAGAAGAAATATCTATTGTATTACATCCAAAAATTCGATGTCGAGATTTCATCGGAAATACATGTTTTGACACCCCTGAATCCAGAAAAAGCACTTTAGAAAAGGATTCGTGTGTGTCTGTGTGTCAGTCTGTGGATAGCATAACTCAAAAACCAAAATTCGGTTAAAAGCCAAATTGCTATTTAAATTTGTAATGTCTTTCAAGGATACGACATGAAGATTTTGGAGAAAATAGCCCCACTCTAAAATACGCTTTACATGGAAAATTTTTTGAAAATTTTGATTTTCTTAAAAATGGCTCTAACGATTTTGATTAAAATACCACATGTATGAGATATTTTTATTACAAATAAAATGCATATTTTGAATTTTCTGGCAATAGCCCCTGTAGTTGTATTCACTATGATAGACCAAATCATACCATACAAAAAATGTAGATCTTGCTCAAATACACAATTTATGTCTCAATAAATTTTCGTGTAGGGTGAACCATTTCGGAGATATTCCTTGTTATGTGTATGAGTTTCGGAAGACTTAAAACTTTCGTGAAATGGAACACCGTTGTTCATTTTTTTATATGTTAACCGTATTCTAGCATTACCCCTGTACCTACAAGGAAATAAGCAATAAGATAATTTGTACAAAATTTTATCTCAACTAACACGAAGAAAATATAGGAATAAGAGTTTGTAAGAATGGTTAGTACAAGAATAGACAAAGTCATGTGAGTGCAACACGTCAAATTTTTACTTTCTCTAGTAGGGGAAGTATTGTATTCCATCCAAAAATACGATGTCGAGATTTCACCATAAATATGTTTTGAGACCCCCGGAACCCAAAAAGAGCATTTTTGGAAACAGGTCCATGTGTGTCTGTGTCTGTGGACAGCATAACTCAAAATCGAAAAGTAGGTTAAAAACCAAAGTTGGTATTTAAGTTTAATGCCCTTTAAGGATGCGACACGAAGATTTTGAAGAAAAGTTTTTCGAAAATTTTGATTTTCTTGAAAATGGCTCTAATGATTTTGATTAAAATATCATGTTTGAGATATTTTTATGACAAATGAAATTTATATCTTGAATTTTCTGGCTATAGCCTCTGTAGTCGTATTTACTCTGGACGACTTTTGCATAACTGGTAAACCGTTAGAGATAGATCAAATCATACTTTACAAAAAATGTAGATCTTGCTAAAATACACAATTTATGACCCAATAAATTTTCTTGTAAGGTGAGCCATTTCGGAGATATTCCTTGTTATGTGTGTAAGTTTCGGAAAACTTAAATCTTTCGTGAAATGGACATCGTTGTTCATTTGTTTTGCATGCTAAGTGTGAAAAGAGAACGGAATCTCAAAGCTTTAAAATATTTGACTATCGCTCAAAGCCTACCGTATTCTAATATTCCCCTTGCACCTACAAGGAAATAAGCAATAAGATAATTTGTACAAATGTTTATCTTAACTAACACGAAGAAGATATAGGAATAAGAGTTTGTAAGAATGGTTAGCACAAGAGTAGAGAAAGTCATGTGAGTGCAACACATCAGATTTTTATATAATTTAACCGGGAGAGAACGGAACTTGAAAGAAAGGAATTTGAAAGCTTTAAAAGATTTGACTATCCCTCAAAGCCTACTGTACTCCCATATTCTCCTTGCACCTACAAACTACCTACCTACACTATAAAATAATCACTGCAAATGCTTATCTCAAGTAACACGAAGAAGATACAAGAATAAGAGTTTGTAAGAACGGTTAGTAAAAGAGTAGAGAGAAAGTCATGTAAGTGCAGCACATCATAGTTTGTAGAAATTACTGTAATGCTTCAATTCCTAAAAGCCTATTCATAACAGCACTGTTAAACCGATTAAATGATTAACACAGAAAAGAAGTGGAAGAAAACAAACGAATATAACCCAACCAAGTTACAACTCCAAAATTACTATGTTTGGTGTGAATTATGGCCAATCTAATAACAGTTATAGCAGGGCTTGAAGATAATGAGGCGTAAATCCTTGGGTACTACAGGAGAAAGTAGTTATTTATCTGATTACTCAAATATATTTGAGTTTAAATTGAGCACTTTTAATTACTTGTTGTTCATCTTCCTCTTTGAAGGACTTGCAACTTCAAGGACTTGGATCAGTGTACTGTAGAGGAGCAAGCAAATTTGGATCATGGCATATCCAAATGGGTGATCACGTCAGTGGTGTGGCGGTGAAGAAGGAAATGAAATGCAGTAGGTAATGAAATGGACGATGGGAAAATTCGCTGAGCATTCGCTTAGCGACCGAGTAAAGCCACGAAAAATCGTTTGACCAGGTTGTTCAGTCCCGGTTTGAACCCAGGACCTCTTGAATGACAGTCGCTTACAGTGACGCCACCTCGGTTGGTGCACAATAGATATAAGCTGCTAATTTGCACCACTGAGTTCTGAAAATTGCCTATATAAATTGCAGTGTTACTCATTTTCTGACCATCAGGGTACACGGTCTTAATCTTTCGGTTTCCCCTTAGTTTGGCCTGCGCATTTTTTGTGCGAAAATACACATTAAGTGCCAAAGTTCCAAGAAAACGCCGCGAATGGCGTTGCTTTAGCAGTGTGTGGTCTAGTAGTTAGAGCATCACATTTCAGGAACCGTTTGCGGTTACACGCACACACAGACGAAGCCGCAGATGTGACGACAGAAATGAAATGTAGTGTCAGCTAAGTAAACAACTGCAAGCTGTTACATTGTATTGTAGTTAAAGCATTGCTAACTGAACCTTTGTAGCAATGTTCCGTTTGTGTTATGGCAAACATTCAGGAGAGCGTAGTTTCAATGACATTAAAACTAAATATCTTAGCATGTTAATATATTTCTTATGTCATTCCACTACTACAGCTACTTGTGTGCTTTTCCTACCGCCATCAGCATGTAAATCCACAGCTGTTTCTAAGTAACCCCCTGGCTCAACAGCCCTTTCCGGCCCAAAAACCTCCGTACGGCCGCTGCATCCCCCACCTCTGCTCCTCATAAGCGTCTTGAGTAGAGTTGAAATACAGCGCTTAGATCCCTCTTGGTCTTCGCAACCAGAGGCCAATACTTCTCAGTCAAGTAGCTCCTCAATTGGCCCCTCAGGAACCCAACAAGGCTGAGTGCATCCCGGACCAGGTCTCTCAGCGGGATAAAATCCTTATGTCGCTATCAGGAATAGAACCCAGTCTCCTGCCACCGCCCTAAAGAAACAAAGCCACAGCTGTTTCTGTATTACAAAATAATTTATATCTTAAAGAAAGAATATTGAGTTCGGTGATTATGATGATGATGATGATGATGATGATGATGATGATGTATATTTGGCGTTCAACTACTAGGTCATTAGTTCCATGCGCTATCCTCTGTTAGACACAGCTTACTTGTAACTGTCAATAAACTCAGCTGCATGTTGGAAATATCGACTCGTGTAAAGGCAATGATGTTAGCTCTTTTCCTGTGTATTTTGGGTCTTTGGGGCTTTACACATACACACACATACATTCTCTCTCACACACACAAACACACACATACACACACACACTCTCTCTCTCTCTCTACCTGTCTCTCTCTCTCACACGCACGCACACACACACACTCTCTCTGTCTCTCTCTCACACACACACTCTCTCTCTCTCTATCCGTCTCTCTCTCTCACACACACACACTCTCTCTCTATCTGTCTCTCTCACACACACACACACTCTCTCTCTGTCCCTCTCTCTCTCACACACACACACATACACACACGCACGCACACACACACACACACACACACATTCACTCTCGCATTTAAACTTCCATAGTCTGGGGAGTCCCATCTCCCACACAGGAATCGAACCCTGTCCCCTCGTACAGCACGCAGGTACTCCACCGATTGAGCTACGGGGCCAGCCAACAAGCTTTTGTAAGAGCGGCTTGTTGAAAATGGTTAGAGAAGGTCCTGTGAAGTAACACAATCAGATGTTTGTGTTTATGCTATAAATTCCTATTGTTAATCTGAATGCAAATATACACTCTACATTTTTCAAACAAAGGTTCAGTTTATTGTATGGGATCTTACGGCACATTTTCTCTCAAGGGCAACATGTTTCACCTTGGCAACTGTTCAATATGATGAAAATGTTTGTTGATGAATTCTGTTATTGCACATTCTGTCTCAACAGAATCAGATCAAACATTCTTTTGTCTTGTACTTCCGCACAAGGTTTCTCAGCCCGCCCTCGCGTCAACTTGGTGGCAGTGAAAACGAAGTGAGAATATCCAGCGCACGGCCAAGTTCAGCTCTCTGTATACTTTATTACCCGCAAATCGTCGCCAAGCAGGAGCACACGCGGGAGAATGCTGTCACTGTGCCCAAGTACAGTCAGCTCGCATACACAATGTCCCGCAGGTCGGTCACCAATATGTTATGTTATGTAAAAACTTCCTGATTTCCCTATTGCATTGCCACACCACATCAATTAATTAGGTCAACAGAGTATTTCCCATTTCATATTGGCCTATTTCGACTCAGCAAAGATCATCTTTCTAGAGACCTTTAGGCTTTCCTACGGGTGTGTATTTTGAAACTCTTTTGTTTAGTCGATTATCTGGCATCCGTGCTAAAGGTCGCACCAGTTTTGCCTGTACGTAGATCTTTTGCTATTTAAATTATATATTACTTTCCCTACTACGTATCAGTACAGGAAATATTGTAGTCGACTCAAAAATTCGATGTCGAGATTTCACCGGAAATATATGTTTTGAGAACCCTTGTATCCGAAGGCGTATTTTTAGAAAAAAAGGTCGTCTGTGTGTGTCAGTCTTTATATGGAACATATTTTGAAAACTTTTATTTTCTCAAAAATGGCTCTAACGGCTTTGATTAAGACACCATTTGTTTAAGATAGTCAAATGAAATGTATATTTTGAGCTTTGTAGCTATAACCCAAGCAGTCCTGTTCATTCCTGATGATTTCTGCATAACTATTAAGTAAGAGGCAGACCAAATCTTGCTATACAAAAATATAAATCTCATTAAAACACACCATTTATGTGCATTTTTGTGGAGTGAACCATTACTGATATATTCCCGGTTATTTGCATCAGTTTTCCAATACTTATACTTTTCTCAAAAATAAAATATATACTATAAAACTCACACAAATAACAAGGAATATCACCGAAATGGTTCACGGCAAAAAAAAATATATAATAATAATAATAATAATAATAATAATAATAATAATAATAATAATAATAATAATAATAATAATAATAATAATAATAAAAATAATAATAATAATAATAATAATAATAATAATAATAATAATAATAATAATAATAATAATAATAATAATAATAATAATAATAATAATAATAATAATAATAATAATAATAATAATAATAATAATAATAATAATAATAATAATAATAATAATTAATAATAATAATAATAATAATAATAATAATAATAATAATAATAATAATAATAATAATAATAATAATAATAATAATAATAATAATAATAATAATAATAATAATAATAATAATAATAATAATAATAATTTGGACATAACTTGGGTGTTTTAAGATCTACACTTTTCGTATAGCAAGATTTGGTCTATCTATTACGATTTACCAGTTATGGAAAAGGCTTCAAGAGTAAACAGGACTATTTGGGCTATACCCAGAAAGTTCAAAGTATACACTTGATTTGCCATAAGAATACCTTAAACACGTGGTACCTTATCATAATCGTTAGAGCCATTTTCGAGAGCACTAAAAATTTCGAAAAGCTCTCCATATTGTGAATGGGAGAACTTTCTTCAAAATCTTCGTGCTGGTTCTTTGGAAGATGTTGAAGTTAAATACCAAGTTTGCTATTTAACCGAATTTTTGTTTTTTAGTTATCCTGTTAATAGACACACACATTCCCTCTCACAGACACACAAGCATACGTACACATTCACATACTAATATACCTTCCCCCTTTTTATTCAGAGAATCTCGAAACATATTTTCGTTGAAACCTCGATATCGAATTTTTGAGTGGAGTGCAATACCCTCTGTGTCTACTATGAACATGGTAGGGAAAGTGAAAAAGAAGAAAAGTGAAGAAAGCACCCCAATGAGCCGATGACTGGAGTACTTCCACAACAGATATATAAACAATCAGTTTTATGCCGTTATATTATTTATATCGATAATCTATATCTAATCTGCATCGATAATGTATCGTATATCGATCTATATCGAGTGAAATCTCAAATGGAATTTACGTGGTTGAGAAAGTGAAAAAGAAGAAAAAAGGTGAAGAAAACGCTTCAGTGAGCACTTAACTGGGTTAGTGTGCCCTGGGAGAAGTTGCAGAATAGATACATAAATATTCGGAGTTTTACACCATTATGTTACCGATATCCATTTTCTATTTTCACTAAAATTCGGCGGCATAAAACGGACACATAAAACACCAGAGGATGAATAAGCGCGAAAAAGGTTTTCTTTGCATAGAGTAGTACCTATAAGTACAATAAAATAGGCAAAACGAAAAAAAAAAAAAAAAAAAAAAAAAAAAGTTCCTAAGTAATTTGGAGCAGGTACTGCAATCTGGAAGTATACAATTTCTAGCTAGGGGCGTGACAAATATTTTACTACATACCTACTTCAGATGCATTTGCTACAAGGTGCATATAAAAATATTGACCTTAACATTCAAAAAATGTAATTTTATACTAAGAATACTACGCAAGAAATACTGTACCCTAATTATTTACTCACACAGCATTATAAGGAATGATTTTCATTTATATAAATCACTTCTTCCGGCATTATTATTCACAATGTGGAACATATCTGAACGTTCATGTTGAGGTTAGTGGTTTGACTGGAAGCGAAGGACAAGACGAGCTTCAGGGAAGTTTAAATATTTAATTAGGTAAATGAAGGTAGTACACGATATTTCTGTATACTTGGAACGATAATGAGGACCAGTGCAATACTACGGAATCCATTAATTTAGGTCAGTACTTCCTATGTTCAGACATAGGTTTGGGCGAGTAAATTTCCAGTAGTATGCTATGCCTAAACTCACTGTTGTAAGGATAGGTGGCATCAAACCTTTATGATATAGTCTCATTTTATCATAAATAATTTCACAAAATATATTATACTGAAGGATCTGTCGCACACATTCGGGAGGTGGCGGGTTCGATCCTCGTGGCTGACCTTCCTGACTCACCCATGAGTTTTTTACAGAGGTTTTGCCAGGTCGCCAGGCGAATGCTGGGGAAAATGTCCATATCCTCCGAAATTCCTGTCTCTCCATTTCGTTACATTACTCCTCCCGGTGGATGCCCGATCATTGACATAGATACAAAACATCGCCTTTCGGTCGAGGTGCTAAGTCCCCTTCGCAATTTGTCATTGAGTCATCTTATTGAAGGAGGTCTTCCACTACTTCTTTTGTCTCTTCTTTCAATCTGTTGCACGTTGCTTCCAATTCCATGTTTGATAAATGAGCAGCTTTTCATCGAGTGTTCAAGAATTCTCAACAAATTAACTTCAAATCTTAATGGCAATGAACATGTTAAGAAAGACCGTCTATAATTACGATATCCAGGGAGAGCAAAAACTTCCAAACGGGCTGCGCGGTGTTTTACCTGTGTGCGTCCTCGGCGCTCGTTGCCGTCTCCGCTATCATAGAAAGGTGCGGATGAAATCATACATTTTTAATATATTATTCAGAAATATGACATCTGCTTGCCAATGCAGCTGACCACTAGGGTCCAGAACTACAAATACACATTTAGATTTACTATTACATTAAAAAGAAAGAAATTATCACATTAATTTTACATTATCATCACTAAAAAAATTATACTGTATAATGGTACAATAAATATTTTCAAAATATATTATATAAATGATTGTGCAAAGTAGCAAGGGAATCTCGCAAGATAATTGACACTGATTTTTTTAATGTCCTCGTGTGTTAACTTGAGCTCCGATAGAAGAGATTTAACTCTTTGGAACGATGTTGCTCGGGCTCCGAAAAGAAGACCCCTAGCCTCCCATTCATAAGAATGTGTGTTATACACCTCACACAAGTGAGGAGTGCATGGAAGGTAAATGGACCTCTTTTCATCGTCAACTCTCGTAGCCTGCATTCTATCCATTTCAAAACGAACCATCGGATCCAGTATATAACTTATTTGTGTAGCCGGTCAATTGCTATTATATCTGGTCTTGTACAGCCGTCTTCAGCCAAGCAATGTACTTCTTCGTACACCTCCCATTTCGCTTTTCTGAGGGTAGTTGCGATGAGGGAACTTCTCTATAATGTCTTGTATTCCTCAGAATCTCTCCTTTAGGGCATTACCCCAATACATGTCCTAGAGTTTCAACCTCAGTACATTCAGGGTGGCGACATTTTTTATTAGTGAGAGAGCGACCAGGTATTACTGCTGAAACAATAGCAGGCATTTTAATGGAATTCATTCAGATGACGATAAGCCCTTACAATCATTACTCCATGAATTAACTTTCGGGTCTTCCTGATACGTTTCCACCCCTTTTCCTTTTTGCGATAAACTGCACCAGTTTCCAAAAGATTGTTGATAGTCCAGATCTCAACGTTTACCGGTTTGGGAGATTTAATGGTTTAGATTGAAGAGAACAAATAATTTTTGGCCATATATATTGATTTAGAATATTAAGCTTCTGATCAGGTTTCAGTAAATTTGAAGTAACCAACAAATCCAAATCCTTAGAGAATGTACCATTAATAGAAGATTTATCTAAGACTATTTCATCATTAAAGTTAATACCCAAATACTTGATAATATCTTCTGGACCTAAGATTCCAGTAAGTATCCGGAGGGTAGTCTAAAGCAGACAGGTGTTAATTTACCTCGACTAACATTAATAATTTTGCATTTGTTGGGATTAACCATTAATCCTATTTTAGATAAGTTTTGCATTGCAAGATTAACTAACGTTTGAGTAGAACCTTGATTTTTAGGTATCAAAGCTAAATCATCAGCGAACCCAAGAATAGAAACATTATTGACATCTGGGAACAGCTCAAAACCAAACTCTTTGGTTATTTCTTGTTCATATAATTCTTGGATAATATGATTAATGGCCATATTAAACAGTAGGGGAAATAGTGGCGATCCTTGGGCAGCTGCTTTCCGTAATGGGGCATCTATACTTTTATTAATTCCAATTTCCAATTTGATTGTACCGTCAATAGAGCCAATAATAAGTCCTCTAAGATTAATGGACATATTAGTATGATAAAGGGTTCTCTTCAAATGGTTATGTCCAATAATATCGTATGCTTTAGGAATATCCAACAGGGCCACACATCAATCTTTGTTGTCTATTTTAGCTCTACGTAGGCAACCATTAATAATAGATGAATTAATATGTGTACCAGATACAGATGTAAAACCTCTTTGTTGAACACATAAATCAACACATTCACGAAGATTATTTATCAAGAACCTTCTCAATAATCATATTTGCTAAATAACATTATGAAAGGAGATGTTGAAGCTGGCCACCGTCGTTCATATATTTTTGGCATATCTTTAGGAAACTATTCATCACTCGCCGTACTTCACATTGAGAAATGCTGGCAATTGAATATTTTGTTTTAATTCTTCCAGGATGTGTGGGTTTGTCTTCTAAATTTTATGTTTTGTTACCCCAAAGATAGAAATCGCTTATTGGAGCTCTGAGAAACCTTTCTCCGCTAATGGAGCACCATACACCACTGTTTTCGTCATGAAGGGGTACTTCATGAACAATATTAGGTTCTGAGTTTTAAACCCCCTTTTTGGTCAATAGTTGAACGCACGTACATACCTAAATACAATTTTGCCCCCTTTTTAGTGAACTAACAGACAGAGAAGGTGATTTATTTTTTCTACAAGACTCTGCAACAGCTCATACGATCAATCTTTCGATGAAAACAATTGGAAGTCTGTTTCAAGGCAGAATTATTATTAGAAATCTGTGACTCCCTAGGTTCCCTGACCTAACCCCTGCCATTTTTATCTCTGGGGTATCTTAAGACATAAAAACCCACACATCCTGGATAGAATTAAAACCAAATATCCACCAGTAAATTGCCAACATTTCTTAACGTCAACTACAGCGAGTAATGGATAGTTTCCTAAACAGGTGCCAAAATAGTATAGACAACGACAATGGACAATTTCAGCATTTCCTTTTATAAAGTTGGTAAGTAAAGTCTTTAAAAATAGCTTTGAAAATGTTTTATGGTTTCATTCATGCCTTTCTATGATAGTGGCAGACGGCAACGAGCGCCGAGGACACCGACAGGCAAAACACCATGCAGCTCGCTCGGAAGTTCTTTGTTGACCCGGTACAAGCTAACAGAGGCGGAAAGTAGTTTCCAAATGTCGACGAAAACACAACATAGCCAAGGAAAAAAGACATTCACAGAATCGATGAAAGTGAAGCCAAAGCCCCTCCTGTCTCCAATTCCCGAAAAAGAAAGAGATGCATGAAAAAGTAATCTTTTCCTGGAGAGAGACAGCATGCACAAGCAGAGAAGCCATCCACGGATGGACACGGATGGATGGATGGATGGATGGATGGATGGATGGATGGATGGATGGATGGATGGATGGATGGATGGATGGATGGATGGATGGATGGATGGATGGATGGATGGATGGATGGATGGACAGACGGACCTCAGGAGTTTATATACGTAGGTATGCAATTGAGGGTAGGCATTGAAAACTAACGGCACCGCAACATTATTATGTGAATATTATTTATACGTATACTAAGATGATAATCGAACGATATACTTCGAAAAGTCCATTGTTTGTTTATAGGTCTAATATTAAGAATGAATCATTTACTATCTATATTTGATACATATTACTCATAATAAATAATTTGCTTTAGCTTTTAAATACGTCTGCACACACAGCCGGTTACCCTTTAGAATTTTGAAGATTTTACTTTTCCGCTTTCCGTGTTTTTTTTTTTTTTTTTTTTTTTTTTTTTTTCCAAATGTTAGAGAGAAACACTCAAAGTGAGAAGTATTAATTCACACACTTTAACGAAAAATACACTTTGTCATGAGTGTTTTGTTTTTCTTAAAAACTAAACCAATATATATCCTCTTTCTAAACATTTTCTCAAGCATTCGTTAGTCACAACAAATACTTAATATTGGTAAAAATGTTAATTGTTTTCAACGTATGGACCATTATCCTTGTCATTAAAATTATTAAGCAACTAATCATTGATTAATTCAAAGGTATTAAAATTAATTTTATATACATGTCACTGAGGTGTGTTGCCTGCAATATAAATTTCAGAAACGCGTGTTTAATGAATGTAGAATGTATATTTTGCAGCTGTGTGATCCTGGAGCAATAAAACTCATTGTAAGTATTTCAGGAAATGCCCACAGTTAAAACAACCTATTGAGGACATTTTTAAAGTCCAAAACTATAAACACCTCTTTCTGGAGGTAAATAGGTCATTCTAGTGAATTGAAAGTTAATAACTGCTAAGTTAATCATTTTAATAATATCAAGCACTGCAAACAGTGAAAAATTTACAGCTAAAATAATTTAAATTTATTTTGGTTTGATTTGGAGGTTTGGGACGGTCTAGTTATTTTTACCTGATGGGATAGAGGTCAATATATCGTTTGGGAGAGCTACGTCGGTTTAAAGTGACTATTTTCTTATTAACGACCTTCAACATAATGTCATATCCGACGGTGAATGAATGAAATAGGTGAAATGAGCCCAAGGTCTATAGAAGTTGGATGTGACGAGGTTCACAACGCCGAAGATTCGTCATTTCTACCAGACATATGTGCAGGCAAATCTTATGAAAATCCGCGTATTACCAATGGTTCAGAGTCTTCCACAAACATTCCAATGAACAATTTTATAGCCCACATTCAAACATACATACTGTACTAAATATCATTCTATTAGTGCAACATGAAAAAACTTCAAATTAATTAAATTAAAAAGACCTTTCCGGAACTATCATGTGAAACCTAAATGAATGCAACTAATATAAAAGTATAAAGCACACAAGTCTGCACCAAATGAGAAGGAAACTGTTGCTGTCAGATACCCAAATGGTATAAAAAACGTTGACTAGGCAGGCCCAAACGCAACGCACGAATTGTCCCAAACGACATACATTTCGATTGTTTCAGCCCAAGCACACTGCACCGATTTAGAGTACACAGTTTTCTGAGTAACAAAATTATAACTTTAATAAATAAAACTTTTCAATTCACATTAAAATGCTACGTACATATGATTATACTACATCAACGTTACGATAATATTATTATGACTTTCAAACCTCTGATGTGCTGCATTCACATGATCCTCCCTGTTGAGTTCTACACACTATTCCTACAAAATCTCATTCTTTTATCTGATTTTTGTTGACCGAGATAAACATTAATCACACATTTACACATTTTGTAAGAATAAGGCCACAGTAGGTTAAAGCAGTTGTCAAATTTTTAAAAAGTGATCCCCTATGTTATGATTTTAAAGTGCCATATTCTTTGCATTACGGCGAGAAATGAAGAACAGTAACTTTCCACTTGAGGAAAGTGTTTGAAAGTTGAAACTAATACCGATGAATATATTCAAAGTGGTTAAATGCACCAAAAAAAACGATATTTTATATAAATTGTGACTTTTAAAGAGACCTGCATTTTCTGTGCAGTAAAATATGTCTAGGTAACTCTTTCGGCTTACTAGCTACATAAAAATCATTTAGAATGAACAACCTATTCCCAGAAAGTTCGACCTACAGGTTTTATTTGGCATGCCAATATTTAAAGCGCTTTAATTAAAATTATTAAAGCTGTGTTTGAGTAAATAAAAAATAACGAAGATGGTACCCTGTGCAGTGTAGTTTCGGATGGAGGATTTTCTTTAGAATCCTTGGTTGCAACCTTTGAAGAAGCGAAGTTAAGTTGTTAAGTTTGCTATTTAATTAACTTTTCTTTTGGGTCATGCTGTTCAAAGACACATACGCGCGCGCACACACACACACACACACACACACGCACACGCACACACACAGACATACACACAGACACACATACACACACACACACACACACACAACAAACTAGCGACCTTTCCCTAAAATGTTCTTTCTATATTAAATTACTGGGTGGAACACGACGCTTCCTCTGCTTCCACAGGTAAGTAGCAGAGAAAGTCAAAACCCAAGTAATGTTACGTCAAATTTATCAGAGATCCATAGGATATAAAAACATAAAATATAAATATAAATTTTAATTTCCAGAGTATTTTTGTTTGTATTTGTCTAAGCATTCCCTTAGCACTCTATATAAAATATGACTGATCATTTTAGTGAGCAAGCAGGTACCTACATCTAAAGCAGGGAAAAATTGGTTTTGTTTCAAGATTGAAGGAAGCCTGGACCACTAGATCTAAAACACTGGACATCACTGGACATGGGCGTACCACACAGATTATGTATATTTGACATAAGATGTTCCACATTTTCGTGTACTGTTGTCTGTTGCTTACAGGTTATGCACGTTATGCAAATCATCCTGACTTCAGGGGCTATGCTTGGAAAATTCAAGACATACATTTTATTTGTCATAAAGTCACATGTTATACCCTGAACACACGGTATCTTAATAAAAATCATTAGAGTCATTTTTTAGAAAATGGAAATGTTATAAAATTATTGCATGTGAATAGGAGGATTTTCCTGAAAATCTTCGTGTCGCAGCCCTCAAGGCTGCTAAACGTAAATGCCAAGTTTGTTAGTTAAACGACTTTTTGTTTTTCAGTTATGGTGTTCACAGACACAGACACCCACACACACACACACACACACACACACACACACACACACACACACACACACACACACACACACACACACACACACACAAGCGCGCGCGGACTATTTTCTAAAAATGCTTTTTTTTTTTGGGCGAGGGTTCAAGGGGCCTCAAAACTTATATTTCCGGAGAAATCTCGACATCAAATTTTTGGGTGGACTGCAACACTTCCTCTACTTACGAGTAGAGAAAGTAAAAATATTGAACATTGCACATGGGATGTAAACGGTCTTCTTTTCTTTTTGACTTGTTCCAAGTTCACTATTTCTGCTGTTCTGGGACCGAAATTTCAAAATGAAAAATGTTAATAAAATATGGTTAAACATTTTGAGATATACTATTCATAACCATTTATATAGGATAGCATAGTTGTTATAAATTACATTAACCTTTACATTGTTTGACTATGATTTTCGTACTATTCCTTTGTTTAATTCTTAGCAGAATTTTATTTTAATTAATAGTTTCATTTGTGTATTCTGATACATTTTTTTATATATATATTTTGCAAACTCTTTTTATATTATTGTGCTCTGGTTCCATATGGTCAGGCGTAAATGTGCCATATTTTGAGAAATAAATAAAATCCCCTATTCGCATTGTAGTTACAAGAAAATAGGTAGTGAAATCATTCCTATAAATTCTACGCCGTCTAATAGGAAGTAGATAAAACACACATTTCTAAAAAAATATTTCGTACAGATGTGAGTAGTTAAAGTCGTGTGAGTGCAACACATTTTTTTTCAGTATATTTAGATTAGCATTTGTGTTGTAATTCAGAGAAAGGCGTTTTCGTATGTGAGAGCTAAAGGGCAAGGAAACCAAAAAGGTAGCAGAACAGATTTAGAGCAGACAAAGAAATTGCAGCCGCACGTGCCAACAACCGAGCAAGGAAGAAAACCACGAGGTGCGTAGTGGCAGGTAATTTACGGGTCCAAATGGAAGGTTTCGGCTGACTAATATGCATGGCGCCAAGAGTTCAGTAACCAATTTGGTAAGTAATACAGCTTTATGACGCAATGCGGAATGTGCTGAGGGCAAAACACATTTCGTGAGTTACCTGAGCTGTAAAAATAATTTAGTTCCTGGTTTTCCTACCTCGCTCCACCTAGCGAAAGCTTCCTCGATTTTTCAAGGTCACTGAACAACACCACTTTCAAAAACTTCCTTTGTCCTTATTTTCAACACTTTACTTAAATTTCCGATGTATTGCAGTCACACGACTTTCTCTACTCTTGTACTAACTATTCTTACAAACTCCTATTTTTCTACCGTCTTCATGTTATTCGAGATAAACATTTGCTCAAATTATCTTGTAGGTGCAAGGCGAATATGGAAATACAGTAAGTTTTGAATGATAGTCAAATCATTTAAGGCTGGTCGCTCTATGAAGGCTTTGAAATTGCGTTCACTTTGCACGACCAAAAGATAAAAAGCGAATAACGACCTTCCATTTGAAAAAAATTTAAGTGTTACAAACTCACTAAATGGCAAATAATATCTCCGAAATGGTTCACTCCACACAAAATAGTGCATTTGAATATAAATTGCGTGTTTCAACGAGATCTACATTTTTTGTATGGTAAGACCCTTTTATGGTGCACCAGTTATGCAAAAGTGATCAAGAGTAAACAGGACTACATGCACTATAGCCAGAAAATTCAAAATATACATTTAATTTGCCATAAGGATATCTTAAACATGCGGCATTTTAATCAAAATCGTTAGAGCCATTTCTGAGAAACTCAACATTTCAAAAAATTTTCCATGTAAAGGGTAGTTTAGGGTGAAGGAATTTTCTAAAAGACTTTATGTCACATCCTCGAAAAATTTTTAACTTAAATACTAACTTTGGTGCACAGACACATGCACACATGGATCTTTTTCTATGTTTTAAACTCAGAGGGCCTCAAAAAATATTTCCAATGAAATCTAGTTATCGAAATTTTTGGTTGAATGCAATACTTCCTCTGCTTACTCTACGTAGTCGGAAAGTAAAAATAGTCTGCTCTTCCTCAACTTCAAAGAAATTATACATTTTCAAAAATTGCACATTCATTTACAATAGTTAGCAATGTACATATATTTTAGAACCTTTGCTTTATAATGCATCAAATGGTAAACAATAATGTACATGTGATTTGAAGCCAAAAATTATATTATGAACTAGATGAAATACCCGGCGTTTGACGATTTTATCCCTACAACTTTCAGACTTACGTTGGTTACTATAAAAACCCAAACTAAATAAAAACGCCGAGAAAACACTATGCTAAAGCAGCATTGAACAACCACAAATACCACAGGAAGAAAAGTGAGTCGAGAAAGCTGTGGAAAGTAAGACGCTGCATTTCTATGTCAATAATACAGAAAATTGTATGAATTCTTTGTAGAAAAGGGCGTAGAGAAAGAAATGTGGTTGTGTCCGATAAAGGAAACATCAGCAAAGATAACTGTGTGAA